>JASTWF010000405.1:0-309897 GCA_030390025.1 Squalus acanthias
ACCTGTCTCCATTATCCATTGCTTGCATTGTGGACTCCACACTGTCTCCATTAGTATAGACATTCCTGGAGTTTCTTGCCCACAGTGACACTTGTCCACCTTAAATTTAGATCAGAATATTTTTCTAAATGGTGAGAAACTGGAACTGCTGCACATGTCCACAAAAAATAATAATCTAATGAAATGTTAGCCTTCATCTCAAGGGGCTCAAGTATAGAAGATTACGGGTGTGCTATAATTGAGGTATTTAAGATGATCAAAGCGTAGATAGAGAGCAACTATTTCCTCTGGTGGTCGAGTCCAGAACAAGGGGGAATAGACCTTAAAATTAGAGCTGGGCCATTCAGGGGTGATGTCAGAAAGCAGTTCTTCACACAAAGGTAGTGAAAATCTGGAGTCTCTCCCCCAAAAAGTTGTTGAGCTGAGGTCAATTGAAAATTCCAAAACTGAGAAGGATAGAATTTTGTTCGGCAAAGTTACTAATGGCACGGAACCAATGCGGGTAGATGGAGTTAAGCTACAGATCAGACCTGATCTAATTGAATGGCGGTGCAAGCTGTAGGGCTGAATGGCCTACTCCTGGTCCTCTGTTCTTATATTCCTAAGTTTAATCAAGGATATGAATCAAAGGCAGGTAAACGGAGTTAAGATACAGATCAGCCATCATCTAATTAAAATGACGGAATTTGCTTGAGGGTCTGAATGGCCTCCACCTGTTGCTGTAAATGTACACAACTAATTAACATAATTAGACGGAGGCAAACAATCCCATCATGGCCCAGCGCCCACGCACGCTGTTCTCTGGGTCGTAACCACATGGAAACTTGTTATTGCATTCTAGCGCATCAAGTCATCGCAACCTAAATGAAGCCCAAGGGTTGCCAAACATTGTTTCATCAAGGTGAAGTCCCTTTAACTGGACGGGTCAAAGTGAGACATCACAGGCAAGCCTCACCCTCATACGGTACATCACAGTGAGATCTGACATCACAATCGGTTTGTAAACTGGGTACATTTGAGGCAGGAGGCTGCACAACCAGTTTTAGTGAAGGAAAGAGAGCTGCACTGACTCTGACTAACTGGCTGATCTATCTAGGAGTGAATGTGGTCGGGTAGAAGATCGGAACAGGTTTACTTTGTGAGGGGAGCGTGAAGAATGGAAATATCATCAACCACAGATTAACAGAAGGTTGTGGACATTGAAAGGTTTGTCTCAACCTATTTATCTTGTATCATAATTTGTGAAAGCCATAATGAGCAATGTGAGCAGTTTAACAGACCCAGTAATATTGAAGCACAGTCGGGTGGAATAGTTCAATTTAATGTCATGAATAAGATCTTCCATGACCTTGATATGGATAGTCTGGGCCTGGAGCCTGGTACTGATGGTTACTGGGCCCCACTCTCAGCTCCTCACTGTTTTCCTCACACAGCCCTTGAGTTTAGTGCTCACTCCCTGTTCTTAAATGTATAAAAATACTGAACATCATTGGTAGATCTCCCATGGAATTGCTCATAGGGTGTCAAAGAGATTCAGTATGGATTTGTGAAGGGCAGGTCATGTCTGATAAATTACTAAACGTCTGATGAGGTCACTAACACGTGGACAGGAGTTCTATGGGTGTTTTCTATATGAACTTCCAGAAGGCATTTGTCAGGTTCCACACAGGAGATTATTAGCAAAAATGAGAGGATTGGAATTGGAGGTAACCTTGTGGAATAGGTTGGTAATTGGTTGTGAATAGGAGAGAGCAGGGATAAAGGGAAAGCTGTCTGATTGACAGGATAGAGCGGTGTTCCCCAGGGACACAGCTTTTCACTATATTTATCAATGACTTAGATGAAATAATAGAGAGTCGTATATCCAACTTTGCTGATGACACTAAGTTAGGAGGCACAGTAAGTAGGTAGATGGGAGCGGAAAGTTGCAAGAACAGTGATAGATTAAGTGAGTGGGAAAAATTGTGGCAGGTGGAGGTCAATGTGGGGAAATTCAAAGTCATCCACATTCGACCTAAGAATGTTAATCAGAATATTTTCTAAATGGTGAGAAAAATATGAACTGATGGACATGTCCAAAAAATAATTTATTAAGCTACAACAACATCAACAACATGCATTTATATAGTACCTTTAACTTAGTAAAAGTTCTGATGGTGCTTCACAAGCGTTATCAAACAAAATTTGGCACCGAGCCACAAAAAGATATCAGATAGGTGACGAAAACCTTGGTCAAAGAGGAAGGTTTTAAGGAGCATCCTACAGGAGGAGAGTTAGAGAGGTGGAGAGGTTAGGGAGGGAATTCCAGAGCTTAGGGCCTCGGCAGCTGAAGGCACGGCCGCCAATGGTGGAGCGATTAAAATCGGGGATGTGTTACAGGCCAGAATTGGAGGAGCTCAGAGATCTCGGAGGGTTGTAGGGTTGGAGGATTACAGAGAATGGTGACCATGGAGGGATTTGAAAACAAGGCTGAGGGGGGATCATTCGGTTGATTTGCGCCTCCCGTTAGCGCCTTAAGAGGGCACTAACGGGCACAAAGCAACTAGTGCCCGGGCGCGGCGCTGCTAATGCCTCCCGCGAAATTTAGCGAGGATAGTGGCGGCGGTAACCGTCATCGCCGTGTGCAGCACCCCGCTCGCGCCGGGCCGCGATCTTCAGTAGCGCCCCCTGACTTACCGCCGACGCTATGTCCGACAGGGTCAGGGGGCCTACCTGCGCCGGGCTGGCGCAAATTAAAGGGAGGTACCGGGCGCCATTTTTTGTCGCTGGCTGCCTGCCAGCACCTGCCCCCATTGCTGTCCCCGCCTCCTGTGAAGCCCCCCCCCTTGTGGGATGCCGGCTGCGCTCCGTGAGTGCTGTACTAGTTTGCCGCACTCCGATCCCTGGTGGCCCAGCTGGCCCTGGTTGCGCTGCGCTAGGCCTCTCCCCTTTAATAAGGGGAGGAAAGCCTGCAGTACCTCGGCGCGATGTGCCACAGACCGTGGTGCAGTGGCACGTAGCGCCGCAATATTCACTCGCAGCACCCCGAGACAGAGGTGGGGCGCTTCCAGTAGCGCCTCGCCTCCCCCTTGGGGTGCTACCAGTAAATTTTGGGCGCGGGGGCGCTAAAAGCCCCAACGAAGTTAGCACCCCAAAGGGAGCGCGAGGCAATTTTGCCCCCTGAGACTTTTAAATCAAGTTGTTGCCATACCGGGAGCTAATATAGGTCAGCGAGCACTCGGCTAATGGGTGAACGGACTTGGTGCGACTTAGGACATGTGCAACAGAGCTTTGGATGAGCGATGTTCCTGAGTGTGAAGTAGGCGGACTTGGTGAAACTAATAGAATGTTATCTTACATTTCAAGAGGGCTGGTATACAATTGGTGGAAGTTATGCTACAGTTGTATACAGCCCACCGGGAGCACTGCATTGAGTTCTGGCACTGCGCCTCAGGAAGGATATATTGGCCTTGGATAGTGTGCAGTGCAAATTCACAGAATTATACCATGGCTTAGAGGGTTAAATTATGAGAACAGGTTTTCTTTTGTATTCATTCATGGGATGTGTGCGTCACTGGCAAGGCCAGCATTTATTGCCCATCCCTAATTGCCCTCCAGAAGGTGATAGTGAGCCGCCTTCTTGAACTGCTGCAGTCCGTGTGGTGAAGGTACTCCTAGAGTGCTATTAGGAGGGAGTTCCAGGATTTTGACCCAGCGATGATGAAGGAAGTACATAAGAACATAAGTGCGATATATTTCCAAGTCAGCATGGTGTGTGACTTGGAGGGGAACTTGAAAGTGGTAGTACTCCCATGTGCCTGCTGCCCTTGTCCTTCTGAGTGGTAGAGGTCGCGGGTTTGGGAGGTGCTGTTGAAGAAGCCTTGGCGAGTTGCTGCAGCACATCTTGTAGATGGTACACACTGCAGGCACGCTACGCCGGTGTGGCGAGTGAATGTTTAAGGTGGTGGATGGGGTGCCATTCAAGTGGTCAGCTTTTTTCCTGGATGGTGTCGAGCTTCTTGAGTGCTGTTGGAGCTGCACTCATCCAGGCAAGTGGAGAGTATTCCATCACACTCCTGACTTGTGCCTTGTAGATAGTGGAAAGGCTTTGGGGAGTCAGGTGGTGAGACACTCACTGCAGTATCTCCAGCCTCTGACGTGGTCTTGTAGCCACAGTATTTATGTGGCTGGTCCAGTTAAGTTTCTGGCTAATGGATATTGATGGTGGGGATTTGACAATGGTAATGCCATTGAATGTCAAGGGAGGTGGATAGACTTCTTCTTGTTGGAGTTTATCTTTGCCAGACACTTATGTGGTCCAAATGTTACTTGCCCCTTGTCAGCCCAAGCCTAAATGTTGTCCAGGACTTGCTGCATGCAGGCACGGATTGCTTTATTATCTGAGGAGTTGCAAATGGAACTGAACACTGCGCAATCATCAGCGAACATCCTCACTTCTGAATTTATGATGGAGGGAAGTTCATTGATGAAGCAGCTGAAGATGGTTGGGCCTAGGACACTGCCTTGAGGAACTCCTGCAGCGATGTCCTGGGGCTGAGATGATTGGCCTCCAACAACCACAGCCATCTTCCTTTGTGCAAGGTATGACTCCAGCCAGTGCAGAGTTTCCCCCCTGATTCCCAATGTACTTGGGCTCCTTGATGCCACACTCGGTCAAATGCTGCCTTGATGTCAAGGGCAGTCAATCTCACCTCACCTCTGGAATTCAGCTCTTTTGTCCATGTTTGGATAAAGGCTGTAATGAGGTCTGGAGCCAAGTGGTCCTGGCAGAACACAAACTGAACATTGGTGAGCAGGTTATTGGTGAGTGAGTGCTGCTTGATAACACTGAAGACAGCACCTTCTATCACTTTGCTGATGATTGAGAGTAGACTGATGGGTGGTAATTGACCGGATTGGATTTGTCCAGCTTTTTGTGGACAGGACATACCTGGGCAATTTTCCACTTTGTCGGGTAGATGCCAGTGTTGTAGCTGTACTGGAACAGCTTGGCTAGAGCGTGGCTAGTTCTGGAACACAAGTCTTCAGCACTACAGCCGGGATGTTGTCGGGACCACAGCCTTTGCTGTATCCAGTGCGCTCAGCCGTTTCTTGACATCACGTGGAGTGAATTGAATTGGCTGAAGACTGGCTTCTGTGATGGTGGGGACTTCAGTCAGAGGCCGATATGGATCATCCACTCGGCACTTCTGGCTGAAGATGGTTGCAAATGCTTCAGCTTTGTCTTTTGCACTCAGGTGCTGACCTCCACCATCATTGAGGATGGGGATATTCATGGAGCCTCCGCCTCCTGTTAGTTGTTTAATGGTCCACCACCATTCACGACTGGATGTGACAGGACTGCAGAGCTTTGATCTGATCCTTTAGTTGTGGGATTGCTTAGCTCTGTCTATAGCATGCTGCTTCCACTGTTTATCATGTAGTCCTGTGTTGTAGCTTCACCGGGTTGGCACCTCATTTTTAGGTATGCCTGGTGCTGCTCCTAGCATGCTCTTCTGCACTCCTCATTGAACCAGGATTGGTCCCTGGCTTGATGGTAATAGCAGTTGAGCAATATGGCGGGCCATAAGGTTACAGATTGTGGTGGAATACATTTCTGCTGCTGCTGATGGCCAACAGCACCTCATTGATGCCCAGTTTTGAGCTGCTAGATCTGTTCTGAATCTATCCCATTTAGCACGGTGGGAGTGCCACACAACACGATGGAGGGTGTCCTCACTGTGAAGATGAGACTTCGTCTCCACAAGGACTGTGCGGTGGTCACTGCTACCAATACTGTCATGGACAGATGCATCTGCGACAGGTAGATTGGTGCGTGAGTGGACTACCTGCGAGGGAGACAGTCGGCAAGCGACACAACAAAGAGTGACGTCAGAATTCAAAGGTGTCGCTGGCACACGGAGCTGAGAGGTGAGTATCGGTGAGTATTTGTGGTAAGTTTTTTTTGTTCTGTTTTCAGTATATTTCTGCTAAGTAGATCATAGCCTATCTAATAGAAGGAAGCTGATTGGTGGGTAGCTGTTGAGTGTTTCTTGTTAAGTTTATTTCTGCTAAATTACCTCCATAGTCTGGTAAATGGAGGCATGGCAGGGCAGCCCAGTCCCGTGATTTGCACATCCTCTGCATTGTGGGAAATCCTGGATGCTTCTTGCGGCCTGGACGACCACGTGTGCAGGAAGTGTCGGCAACTGCAGCAACTCGAGCTCTGGGTTTCGGAGCTTCAGCGGCAGCTGGAATCACTACAGTGCATCCGCAAGGCTGAGAAATACTTGAAAAGCACGTTTCTAGAAGTGGTCACCCCCGCAGCCTCAGATTGTGCAGGCAAAGAGGGAATGGGTAACCGCCAGACAGAGAAGGAGGACCAGGCAGGTAGGGCAGGAATCCCCAGAGTGCATCTCGCTCGCTAACCCGTTCACAGTTCTGGAAACTGGTGGGGATGATGGTTCCTCTTGGGAGAGCAGCCAGAGCCAAGGCCACGGCACCACAGGTGGCTCAGCTGCACAGGGGGGAGAAGAAGAGTGGAAGAGCAATAGTGATAGGGGATTCTTGGTTAGGGGGACAGATAGGCATTTCTGTGGACGCAGATGTGACTCCAGGATGGTATGTTGCCTTCCTGGTGCCAGGGTCAAAGATGTCACTGAGCGGCTGCAGGACACTCTGAGGGGGGAGGGTGAACAGCCACAGGTCATTGTCCATATCGGTACCAACGACATAGGCAGAAAGAGGGATGAGGTCCTGCAGGCAGACTATAGGGAGCTAGGAAAGAGATTAAAAAGCAGGACCTCAAAGGTAGTAATCTCTGGATTACTCCCGGTGCCACGTGCTAGTGAGTACAGGAATAGGAAGAT
This sequence comes from Squalus acanthias, assembly GCA_030390025.1. NCBI lineage: Eukaryota > Metazoa > Chordata > Chondrichthyes > Squaliformes > Squalidae > Squalus > Squalus acanthias. The sequence continues at coordinate 6,849 of JASTWF010000405.1, forward strand.
AGAACAGTTGAATGCGTGGCTGGTGAGATGGTGCAGGAGGGAGGGCTTTAGATTCCTGAGGCATTGGGACGGTTTCTGGGGAAGGTGGGACCTGTACAAGCCGGACGGGTTACACCTCAACAGAGCTGGGATCAATATTCTCATGGGTGGTTTGCTAGTGCTGTTGGGGAGGGTTTAAACTAGCTTGGCAAGGGGATGGGCACCATCATATAGGAGTAAAAAAAGGAATAAGGTGCATAAAAGAATGATGTGTTGGATAGTACTAGAGAAGATAGTACTAGAGGGGTAGTAGCACCATATCAGATAGGAGCAGACTAAGAAAGACTACAAAAAATTCAAAAATGGGTTTAGAATGCATGTACGTAAACGCACAAAGTGTGGTGAATAAGGTTGGTGAGCTACAAGCACAATTACCATGTGACAATGTGATGTTGTGGCAATAGCGGAAATGTGGCTTAAAACGGTGAGGACTGGGCACTTAATATTCAAGGGTACAAGGGTTCAGAAAAGATAGGGAGGAAAAAAGGGAGGTGGGGTGGCAGTGCTGATTAAGGAAGACAGTGTAGTGTTGGAAAGGGAGATGATCTTGAGGGGACAAGGACAGAATCCATTTGGTTAGAGTTGAGGAGCAAAAAGTGTATGATCACACTATTGGGGGTATTCTATAGGCCCCAAATAGTGAGAGGGAGGAAGAGGAGCAAATCTGCAGGAAAACCGCACAGATATGCAAGAGCTAAGGAGTGGTGATATTGGGGGACTTTATTTACCCAAATATCGATTGGGATAATACTAGGGTAAAGGGAAAGAGGGGGAGGAATTTCTGAAATGTGTTCAGGAGAATTTTCTTGACCAGTATGTTCTTGGCCCAACTAGGAAGGCGGCATTGCTGGATCTGGTGCTGGGGAATGAGGTGGGCCAAGTCGACCAAGTGTCTATGGAGAACTTTTGGGTACGAGTGATCATCGTATCATAAGATTTAGATTAGCAATGAGAAGCAAGGAACTATCTAGAGTGGAACTTCTAAACTGGAATAGGGCTAACTTCAATGAGATGCGAAAGGATCTAGCCAGAGTAAAATGGAACCAAAGACTGACAGAAAAGCTGTAACGGAACAATGGGTGATCTTTAAGGAGGAGATTCCAAGTACAGGCTAGGTACATTCCAACAAGAGTGAAGGGTAAGGAACCAAAGCAAGGCTCCTTGGATGACGAGGGAGATAGAGAAGATGATGAAACAAAAAAAGAGGGTGCATGATGCATGTCAGGTAAATTCTGTCATAAGAATGAGCCTTACGCGTGGTGAACTTAAAGTAAGCTTTAATCAACTAAAAAGGTGCTACATACAAAAGAGGTCTTACTCTATGCCTCTCCAGGATCCAACTGATCAGTCCAGTATTTATCCTGGACTAATCACAGGAAGTGATGCAATAAAGTTCGAGTCACAGGAAGCTGTATTGTGTTACCACATTCTCCCCCCCCAAAAGATTAGGAGGCCGGGATGCTCCCTCCATTTCGTAGCCGCTGGACGAGGGAGAGCCGCACCCGTTTGGGTTCTCGTAGCGGTAGAGGGCCCCTAGCCCGTTTACCCGCCGCGGGCCGTGGACCAGAGTCCAAGTGATCCAGCCCGCTCTGTGAGGGGTCAGGACGATCCTGACTGTGTACTGGTGCCCGAACGGGTGTCGGGCAGGGCTGTGGCAGATCCATTTCCGAGCGTACGGTACGGGGTGGATCGTGGCTGCGCGTGCGAGCCCCGACGGCTCATAGTCAGTCTGCCCCAGGTCGCACGCTGGAGTGAGGTACCAGCCGGCGTCAGATCCAGATCGTGATGAGAGGCACCTGGCGCCCAGAGATGTGCCTGGTACAATATAGAAACATAGAAACATAGAATCTAGGAGCAGGAGTAGGCCATTCGGCCCGTCGAGCCTGCTCCACCATTCAATACGATCATGGCTGATCATCCAAGTCCAGTACCCTGTCCCTGCTTTAATCCCCACAGTACACATATCCCACCCTACCCCCGTAACCCCACGTATTTAATTCCCCCTAACATATCCCATCCTATCCCCATAACCCCACATATTTAAATCCCCCCCTAACACTAAGGGTCAATTTATCATAGCCAAATCAACCTAACCCGCACATTTTTGGACTGTGGGAGAAACCGGAGCACCCGGAGAAAACCCACGCAGACACGGGAGAATGTGCAAACTCCACACAGACAGTCACCCGAGGTCAGATTCGAAGCCGGGTCCCTGGCGCTGTGAGGCACCAGTGCTAACCACTATGCCACCGTATCATCGCCTGGTGTCCCTCTATGTTTCGGCGGCAGGGAGCCAGATCCCGCAATGACACGGTAGATTCCCGACCGTCAGGATACCGAATATAGGCATAGGTAGGGTTGACGTCAGTGAGCTCAACTTCATCTACCAGAGGTCATTCTTAGACGCCCGGACATATCTTCGAGTAGCACTGGTCCCGGTGTAGTCAGCCACGACGGGAGAGATATCCCATAGGATGAGCGACGCTGAAATCGAAAGAACCGCTCATGAGGCGTCGTATTTGTGGCTCGAAAGAGGGACCGTGTGGAGTGTAATGCGTCTGGAAGTACTGCTTCCCATTGCTGGTTGGGTAGGCCCCGAGATCTCAAAGCCAGACGTACCGCATTCCAGATGATAGCGTTAAAACGCTCGACTTGCCCATTCCCGACCGATGATAAGGCATCGTTCTGCTGGCAGCAATACCCCTTCCGAGAGATAGGCCTTGAGTTCTCCTGACATAAAAGAAGGGCCCCGATCCGAATGAACATAGGATGCCATGCCACAGAAAGCAAATACCTGCTCAAGGCAGCTGATAACCGTGGTCGTCAGCATATTGGGGCAGGGAAAGGCAAACGGAAAACGGGAATACTCATCGAAAATGGTCAACAGATAAGTGTTGCGAGTTGAAGAGGCAACGGCCCCTTAAAATCGATGCTAAGCCGTTGCATTGGCTGGTCGCATGTATGAGTATACCACCTGAGGGGCGGAAAAACTGAGGTTTCAATTCCGCACAGACTCTGCAGTCCGAGCACATCTTCTTTACATCCCCGTAGAGAATGGGAGATTTCGGGACCGCACGATGTAGCTGCGAGTAACGCCCGGATGACACAACCCATCATGGATGTCTACGAGCGTAGAGGGTGCCATGGCGGAGCAGAATGCTCGTGTGAGGTATCCGGAGCCACATTCTCCTTGCCAGGTCGATAGTGGATGGTGTAACCAAAAGAGGCCAATTCCAGCCGCCAAAGCTGGATTCTATTATTTTTAATTTTGGTCCGTTTTCGATTATCGAGCATGAAGGCGACCGATCGCTGGTCCGTGATTAAGGTAAAGTGCTGGCGAGCTAGGAGATGAGTCCACTTCCGTACTGCCTCTATGATGGCTGTAGCTTCTTTCTCGACTGAGGATAATGTAGCTCAGCCCCTTGAAAAGTCCTGGACAAAAATGCCACCGGACGACCTTCCTGATTCAGAGTGGCCGAGATCGCCACCTCCGAGGCATCACACTCAACAACAAAAGGAAGACTCTCATCGATGGAGTGAAGAGCCGCTTTCTCCAACTGTTTTTTCAGGAGGTTAAAGGCTGCAACAGCCGCTGTGTCTAGTGGGAATGTGCTGGCCTTCAGAGAGGTTGGATTCGGTCCGAGAAGTTAGGAATCCATTTAGCATAGTATGCAAACAGGCCGAGGCCCGGCGCAAGGAGGCCGGATTCTTAGGTGGCGGGAGTTCTTCGAGTGGGCGAAGCCTTTCAGGGTCAGGTTTAATGATGCCATTGCCCACACAATAGCCAAGGATGTTGATGGTTGGTTGTGACTCAATGGATTTAGCCGCATTTAATGTCAAATTACGGTGCTGGAGTGCATCCCAAAATCGTTGGAGATTGGCGTCATGTTCCCGCTGATTGCGACCTGTGACAGTAATATTGTCCAGATAAGGAAACGTATCCTTCAAGTCTTCCTGTTTGACCAGGTCATCCATTGCTCGCTGGAAGACAGCCACTCCATTAGTGACCCCAAAGGGGAGCGAAAATTGATACAGCCGTCCATTGGCTTCAAAGGCCGTATACTGCTTGTCTGAGACCTTCAAGGGTACCTGATGATAGGCACTTTTCAGATCATATGTTGAGAACACCATGTACTCAGCCAGTTTATTAACCATATCATCGATGCGCGGCAATGGGTATGCGTCCTAGTCCGAATATTGATTGATGGTTTGTGAATAGTCAATGCACAGCCGTTTCTTGTGAGGTTTTAGAGGTTCTTAACAATAACGACCTGGGCGCGCCATGGCGACGAACAAGCCTCGATGATATCCTCTGCTAAAAGCCGAGAAATCTCAGCCGCAATAAAAGACTGGTCTTCCTGACTGAAACGTCGTGACTTTGTTATAATCGGTTTGCATCGAGGAGGGATACTGGTAAACAGTGAGGGTTCATCCAGTGAAGCTGCTGACAATGCACAGAACGGTAATCGAGGTCGTATATTAGAAATAGTGAGTTCAGGTTTGGATCCGCCGAACTCAATGGTGAGCTTCTTATGCTGCTTTTGAAAATCCAGCCCTAAGATAAGATCACTAACATAAATCCTTGAGCACCGAAAGCCGGGTGGAGGGATACCTGTGACCATTAAGTGTTATTTCAACCATACAAAAGCCAGAAATTCTGGTATTAAGTGATGACTGAGCCATCGCAATTGCCTGGTCCGATGGGAAAACATGTAGCTTTAACTCTGCAACAATCTGTTCCCTAATGAAACTATCAGTGCTACCTGAGTCAATTAAGGCATCTAAAGTATGTCCATTAATTGATGCTTTTGTAGCTGCATGGAATAGTTCTGAGGACAAGCAGCTGTAATTGGTGTCGTTGCACAAAGAGTGGCTGAAACTCTAGGTGTGTTTCTTCGAGAGAAACCCGAGAGGAAGCACGATAGATGTTAGCCGGAACATCTTGATAGGCCCTTACCGGGGCAGTTCGGTAGGACTTAGCTTGATAATCCCTCGTAGAGGCTCTTGATAGGCAAACCTTTGCAAAATGACCCTTTTTGTTGCAATGACTGCAAAACGCATTGCGAGCAGGGCAGAATTTCCGAGGGTGAAACTCATCACCACAAAAGAAGCATTTCTTAGATTGCCAAGAGGCTGCCACAGTGGGGTCATCATCCTCTTCATCAGTGAAGTCATCAGATTGATCGTCAGGGATAAAGACCTCCCTAATAGAGTTCACCTGTGGCCTCTTAAATTGCCTGACTGTAGTTAAGGCAGTAGACCGAGGTCTGGGCACTGTATAAAGGTCTGTATTTCTTTTTGCCAGATCTAGAGCAAGCCATTTCATAAGCTCTCTGAAGCTCAAGTGTCTTACTTTCCAGTAGATGCTGGCGTATAAATGGGGAGGCAAGCCCGCAGATGAAAGCATCACGGATCATTTCTTCACGGTACAGCTCAGCTGAGGCCGCCTGAAAGTTACAGTCCATACTAAGTCTGCGAAGCTCTTGGAGGAATTTATCAATGGATTCCTCCGGCCCTTGTTGGGCTGTAGCTAGTAGATGTCTGGCATAGACCTCATTCGGTGTCTTAGTATATAGTCTCTTAAGCGTCCGAATTGCCTCCTCGTAACTGCCCCATTCCTCCACATACTGAAATACATTCGGGTGACACAGTTGATGAGTATCCACAACTTTGAGTCATCATCAGCCTTGCAATATTCCAGAAAATTGTCAAACGTGCGATACCAGTGTTTCCACACCTTACCGGCTGCTGGGTGTTTGGGTCCAAGTCAAGACACGATGGTTTAAGGATGTTTTCCATGATGGTTGATTCCCTGGATCCTTAGTTCCGAGTTCGTCCAAAAAGTTTGAGTGCGAAGTTTTCCAAAGTTGATTAAATTGTCGTAAGAATGAGCCTTACGCGTGGTGAACTTAAAGTAAGCTTTAATCAACTAAAAAGTGCTACATACAAAAGAGGTCTTACTCTATGCCTCTCCAGGATCCAACTGATCAGTCCAGTATTTATCCTGGACTAATCACAGGAAGTGATGCAATAAAGTTCGAGTCACAGGAAGCTGTATTGTGTTACCACAAATTCTTCAAGGGAGAACCAGACCAAATACAATAAGTTGAGAGGGAAGTGAAGATGAAATAAGATTGGCAAAGAGAGAATATGAGAGTAGAATAGCGGTTAACATAAAAGGGAACCCAAAAATCTTCTACCGGCATGTAAACAGTAAGCGGGTAGTAAGAGGCAAGGTGGGCCTATTAGAGACAAAGAAGATGAATATGCTTAGAGGCGCAGGCAAGGCTAGAATACTCAATGAGTACTTTTTATCAGTGTTTACTAAGGAGGTGGATGCTGACAAAATATCGGTAGAAGTGGAAAAGGTAGAAGTAATGGAAGGGGTGAAAATTGATAGACAGGATGTACTAGAAAGGCTGGGTATGCTTAGAGTGGATTAGTTGCCTGGTCCAGATGGCTTGCATCCCAGGTTGCTAAGGTATTGGAGGAGATATAGCGGAAGGGCTTGCCATAATTTTCCAATCTCCCTAGATGCAGGGGAGGTGCCTGAGGATTGGAAAGTGGCAAATGTGATACCATTGTTCAAGAAAGGGTGTAAGGACAATCCTAGTAACTACAGGCCGGTCAGTTTAACATCAGTGGTGGGTAAAGTTTTAGAAACAATAATCAAGGAAAAAATTTAGGGGCGCTTGGACAGGTTTAAGCTAATTAAGGAGAGCCAACACGGATTTGTAAAAGGCAGATCGTGTTTGACTACTCTAATTGAATTTTTTGATGAAGTAACAGGGAGGATTGATGAAGGGAATGCAATGGATGTTGTCTACATGGATTTTCAGAAGGTGTTTGACAAAGTACCACATAGGAGTCTGGTTAACAAAATTGAGGCTCATGGAATAGTTGGTCAGTGGCAGCTTGGATAAGGAAATGGCTTAAGGACAGAAAACAGCGAGTTGCGGTAAATGGCTGTTTTTCAGACTGGAGGTGGTAGACAGTGGTGTTCCCCAAGAATCAGTGCTGGGGACACTGCTTTATTTTATATGTATATATGACCTGGATATTGGAATAGAGTAGAATTTCTAATGTTGCCGATGACACCAAACTTGGGGGTGTGGCAAACAGTGAGGATGATACCATCGACTGCAACAGGACATAGAAAGGCTAGCAGAATGGGCAGACAAGTGGCAGATGGAATTTAATACAGAGAAGTGTGAGGTGATGCATTTTGGCAGAAGGATCAGGGAGAGGCAATATACACTTAATATACACTCAAGCCCTGTAAGAATTTTAAAAGTTTCAATGATTTCACGGCTCATTCTTCTAAATTTTCGATATTATGGGCTAGTCTACTCAATCTCTCCTCATAGAACAATCCCCTCATCCCAGGGATTAGTCCAGTAAACCTACATTGCACGCCCTCTAAGGCAAGTTTATCCTTCTTAGGTAAGGAGACCAAAACTGTACACAATGCTCCAGGTGTGGTCCCACCCATGCCCTGTATAATTGTAGTAAGACTTCTTTACTCTTATACTCTAATCCCTTTGTAATAAACGCTAACATACCATTTGCTTTCCTAATTGCTTGCTGTACCTGCATATTAACTTTCTGTGATTCGTGTACAAGGACACCCAGTTCCCTCTGAACACCAACATTTCCGAATCTCTCATCATTTAAATAATATTCTGCTTTTCTATTTTTCCTACCAAAGAATGAAAAAGAAAGAATTGCATTTCTATAGCACCTTTCTTGACCATCGGGCATCTTAAAGCCAATGTGTACTTTTTTTGAAGTGGTGTCACTGTTGTAATGTAGGAAATGCAGCAGCCAATTTGTGCACAGCAAGCTCCCACAAACAGCAATGTGATAATTACTGGATAACCTGTTTTAGTGATGATGATTGAGGGATTAATATTGACCAGGACTCCGGGGATAACTCCCCTGCTCTTCTTCAAAATAATGCCGTGGGATCTTTTACATCCACCTGAGAGAGCAGAGGGGGACTCGCTTTAACGTCTCATTTGAAAGACGGCACCTGACAGTGCAGCACTCCCGCAGTACTGCACTGTGTTGTCAGCCTGGATTGTTGTGCTCAAGTCTCAAGTCAAAGTGGATAACTTCACATTTCCCCACATTATATTCCATCTGCCGTGTTCTTGCCCAATCACTTAACCTGTCTAAAACCCTTTGCAGCCTCCTTGCTTCATCCTCACAGCTTACTTTCCCACCTAACTTTGTATCATCAGCAAACTTGGATACATTACACTCAATCCTCCCATCTAAGTCATCATTATAGATTGTAAATAGCTGAGGCCCAAGCACTGATCCTTGTGGTACCCACTAGTTGCAGCCTGCCAACTTGAAAATGACCCGTTTATTCCTAGTCTCTGTTTTCTGTCCGTTACCCAATCCTCAATCCATGCTAGTATATTACCCCCAATCCCATGAGTCTGAATTTTGTGTAATAACCTCTTGTGTGTCACCTTATCGAATGCTTTTTGAAAATCCAAATACACTACATCCACTGGATCCCACTTATCTACCCTGCCAGTTACAACCTCAATAAACTCTTCCCTTTCATTAATCTGTGTTCCAGTGCCCAATCATACTATGATTTTCTAAGTGCTCTGTTATCACATTCCTAATAATAGATTCTAGCATTTTCCCTACACTGATATCAAACTAACTGGCCTTTAGTTCCTGTTTTCTCTCTCCCTCCTTTGTTGAATAGGCCAGACCGGGTAAGGACGGCGTATTCCTCAGGAAGGATGTATTGGCCTTGGAGGGAGTGCAGTGCAAATTCACAGAATGATACCATGGCTTAGTTAAATTATGAGGACATGTTGCACAGACTAGGCTATGGTATGGAGGATGGAAGTATGGATGATTAAAGGTTGAACTAATTGAGGAGTTTCAGATGATCAAAGGAGCTTGAAGATAGGGTGGGTAAAGAGAAACTATTTCCTTGGTCGGGTGTTAAAATTAGAGCTAGACTATTTGGGGGTGATGTCAGGAAGCACCTCTTCACACAAAGGGTAGTGGAAATCTGGAACTCTCTCCCCCAAAAAGCTATTGACATTAGGTCAATTGAAACTTATAAACATGAGACTGATAGATTTTTGTGAGTTAAAGGTATGAATGGATATGGAACCAAGGCAGGTAAATGGAGTGGATATACAGATCATACATGGTCTAATTGAATGGGGAAAAGACTCAAGCGGCTGAATGGCCTGCTCCTGATCCAATGCACCTAAGTTTATCAAGGGATATGGAGCCAAGGTGGGTAAATGGAGTTAAGATACAGATCAGCCATCATTTAATGAAATGTTGGAATGGGCTTGAGGGTCTGAATGGCCTCCACCTGTTGCTGTAAATATATACAACTAATTAACATCATTGGTGGGAGGCAAACAATCCCATCACTGCCCATCGCCCACGCACCCTGTTCTCTGGGTCATAACCACGTGGAAACCTGTTATTGCATTCTAGCGCATCAAGTCATCGCAACCTACATGAAGCCCAAGGGTTTGCCAAACATTGTTGCATCAAGGTGAGGCCCCTTTAACTGGACGAGGCAAAATGAGACATCACAGGGCAAGCCTCACCCTCACACTGAGCATCACAATGAGTTCAGACATCACAATAGGTTTGTAAACTGGGTACATTTGAGGCAGGAGGCTGAACAACCAGTTTAAGTGAAGGAAAGAGAGCTGCACTGACTCTGACTAACTGGCTGATCTATCTAGGAATGAATGTGGTCGGGTAGAAGATCGGAACAGGTTTACTTTGTGAGGGGAACGTGAACAATGGAAATATCATCAACCAGCAGATTAGACAGAAGGTTGTGGACATTGAAAGGTTTGTCTCAACCTATTTATCTTGTATCATAATTTGTGAAAGCCATAATGAGCAATATGAGCAGTTTAATAGACCCAGTAATATTGATGCACAGTCGGTGGAATAGTTCAATTTAATGTCATTAATAGATCTTCCATGACCTTGATATGGGTAGTCTGGGGCCTGGAGCCTGGTTACTGATGGTTACTGGGCCCCACTCTCAGCTCCCTCACTGTTGTCCCTCACCCAACCCTTGAGTTTAGTGCTCACTCCCTGTTCTTAAATGTATAAAAATACTGAACATCGTTGGTAGATCTCCCATGGAATTGAAAATAGGGTGTGAAGGGTAGGTGACATTTGACTAAAGTAATAACCTTTTGAAGTGGTCACTAACACTGTGGACAGGGAGTGTCTATGGATGTTGTCTATATGGACTTCAAGAAGACATTTGATTAGTTTTCACACAGGAGATTAATGGTAAAAATGAGAGAGCATGGAATCGTAGGTAATCTTGTGAAATAGGTTAGTAATTGGTTGGGAGGGAGGAGAGAATGCAAAACCATAAAACATAGATTTTGCGGTCAGTGGCGAAGTGATGTCGATCGTGGTTGACCTTGAACCAAGCTCCCCACAATGATGTAGAGATCGCTGTGACATGGATTTCACCTCTCCGACGTTAATTTGAATCTGATGCCAAATCTAGGGGATCTCCAGCGTCTAGCAACAGTGATATCATCAAAGCAACCAATCACATTGAAGAATTCTCACAGACAGCAAACCAGGAAGTAAAATGCACTGATTGTCCTTCACTTTTAATAAATTATAGAGAGTGAATTAAAGATTGGGACATACACATTGGATTAAGGTAGAAACTGAAATATCTTAAACAAACTTTAAAAAATTATTATATTAAAAAAATAGAATTTTTATCATAATGGAAACATTTGCCATTTTACAAATATAAAATTAATTTTTTGGGGTCAGAACGGTTGTTCATAGAATCATAGAAATTTACGGATCAGAAGGAGGCCATTCGTGTCTGTCCGTTCAGCAGTACATATGACTCAGTACACTGTTAAAAACCCAGTTACACCTCATTGAACAAGGCTTAACTTTTTTGTGAGTTTTTAACGGCAATATTCGAGTATAAAACCTTGTCTGTTCAGTGATTTCAATTGATTGCCGGCTGCGGGGAGTTCAGGGAATGACTGACAGCAACCTCTGGATCTCCGCATTTAACTGCATGTACGGATGCCAGAAGTTGTAATGATGGCAACCGCTGACAGTTTTGCCGTCATTACAATATTGCAATTGCAAATTCCGGGCCTAAAGCAACATAAGAAATGGGAGCAGGAGTAGGCCATTTGGCCCCTCGAGCCTGCTCCGCCATTCAATAAGATCATGGCTGATCTTCCACCTCAACTCCACTTTACCACACTATCCTCATAACACTTGATTCCATTAGTATCCAAAAATTTATCGACCTTTGCCTTGAATATACTCAACGACTGAGCATCCACAGCCCTCTGGGGTAGAGAATTCCCAATATTCATAACCCTTTGAGTGAAGAAATTTCTCCTCATCTCAGTCCTAAATGGCCGACCCCTTATTCTGAGACTGTGACCCCTGGTTCTAGACTCCTCAGCCAGGGGAAACATCCTCCCTGCATCTACCCTGTCAAGCCCTGTAAGAATTTTGTATGTTTCAATGAGATCACCTCTCATTCTTCTAAACTTTAGAGAATATAGGCCTAGTCTACTCAATCTCTCCTCATAGGACAATCCCCCCATCCAGGAATCAGTCTGGTGAACCTTGGTTGCACTCCCTCTATGGCAAGTATATCCTTCCTTAGGTAAGGAGACCAAAACTGTACACAACACTCCAGGTCAATGTTCCCTGCCGAGTGACCGCACAGCCAGATCACCGGGTTTTAAATAAGAAAAACTGCACATGTGCTGTGTTTTGAACGTTCCACGCAGCCCCTTAAAGGGGCCGCGCACCCAAAAGAAAATTAAAGGGAACATTGCTCCAGGTGTGGTCTCACCAATGCCCTGTATAATTGCAGGAAGACTTCTTTACTCTTATACTCCAATCCTTTTGTAATAAAAGCTAACAAATCATTTGCTTTCCTAATTGCTTGCTCTACCTGCATGCTAACTTTCAGTGATTCGTGTATATGGCCACCCAGGTCCCTCTGAACACCAACAATTACAGTCTCTCACCATTTAAAAAATATTCTGCTTTTCTATTTTTCCTCCCAAACTTCACATTTCTCCACATTATATTCCAGCTGTCACTTTCTTGCCCACTCACTTAACCTGTCTATATCCCTTTGCAGGCTCTTTGTGTCCTCCTCACAGCTTACTTTCCCACCTAGCTGTCTATCATCAGGAAACTTAGATACGTTACACTCGATCCCTTCATCTAAATCATTGATGTAGATTGTGAATAGCTGAGGCCCAAGCACTGATCCTTGCGGTTTTCTTCTTCTTAGGCAGTCCCTTGGAACCGAGGATGACTTGCTTCCACACTAAAAATGAGTTCTCAAGTGACTGATGAGTCCAATGCGGTCTCTGTCACAGGTGGGGCAGACGGTGGTTGAAGGGGCGGGTGTGTGGTGTGCTTGGGTTGACGTGTGCTCCTTCTGCTGTTTGCGCTTGGCTTCCACTTGCTCCCGGCGAAGAGACTCGAGGTGTTTGGCGCCTTCCCGGATGCTTCTCCTCCACTTTGTGCGGTCTTGGGCCAGGGATTCCCAGGTGTCGGTGGGGGTGTTGCACTTTTTCAAGGAGGCTTTGGGGCTCTCTTGCCGTGTCAGAGCTGCGAGTAGAGCGTTTGTTTTGGGAGTCTCGTATCGGGCATGCGGACAATGTGGCCCGTCCATCGGAGCTGATCAAGCGTGGTCAAAGCTTCGATGCTGGGGATGTTGGCCTGAGCGAGAACACTGATGTTGGTGTGCCTATCCTGCCCATGGATTTGCAGGATCTTGCGGAGGCAGCATTGGTGGTACCTCTCCAGTGCTTTGAGGTGCCTGCTGTACATGGTCCATGTCTCTGAAGCATACAGGAGGGCGGGTATCACTACTGCTCTGTAGACCATGAGCCTTCGGTCGCCTGAGGAAGAGAGTCTTTGAAGACCATGTTACCACATCCCTAATAATAGATTCTAGCATTTTGCCTACTACTGATGTCAGACTAACTGGCCTGTAGTTCCCTGTTTTCTCTCTCCCTCTTTTGTTGAATAGCAGGGCTACATTTGTTATCCTCTAATCCACGTGGACCGTTCTAAAATCTATGGAATTTTGGAAAATCAAAACCAATGCATCCACTATCTTTGTAGCCACCTCTTTTAAAACCCTGGGATGTAGGCCATCAGGTCCAGGGGATTTGTTGGCTTTTAGACCCATTAATTTCTCCAGTCCTCTCTCTTTACTAATACTAATTTCTTTAAGTTCCTCAATCTCACTAGACCCTTGGTTCCGCACTATTTCTGGAATGATTTGTGTGTCTTCTTCCATGAAGACAGATATAAAGTATTTGTTTAATGTCTCTGCCATTTCTTTATTGCAAATTATAATATCTCCTGTCTTTGCCTGTAAGGGACCCATGTTTACATTCACTAATCTCTTCCTTTTTACATACCTATAGAAGCTTTTACTATCTGTTTTATGTCTCTTGCAAGTTTTGTCTATTATTCTATTATCTCTGTCTTTATCAAGTTCATAATCATCATTTGCTGAATTCTAAAATCCTCCCAATCCTTAGGCTTACTATTCTTTTTATTATAACATTATAAGCCTCTTCATTTAATTGAATTCTATCTTTAACTTCTCTTGTTAGCCACGGTTGGACCACTTTTCCAGTGGTGTTTTTATTCCTTAAGGAAATATATATTCATTGTGAATTATGAATTATTTCTTTAAATGTTTGCCATTGCTTATTTAACATCATATCTTTTAATCTAGTTTCCCAATCTATCTTAGCCAACTTGCCCCTCATACCTACGTAGATTGCTTTGTTCAGATTTAAATCACTCTCAAACTCAATATAAAACTCTATCATATTATGATCACTCTTCCCCAGAGTCACCTTTACAACCAGGTTATTAATTAACCACCTTGTTGCGCAATACTAGATCTAAAATAGCCTGTTCCCAGTTGGTTCCTTGACCTGCTGATCTAGAAACCTATCTTGAATGCATTCCGTGAACTGGTCCTCCACACTTTCTGCAAAATTATTTGCCCAGTCTATGTGAAGAATAAGGTCCCCCTTGATTACTGTATTGCCGAGAGAGAGAGAGAGAGAGGGAGAGTAGGGCTAAAGGGAAAGCTCTCTGATGGGATGTGAGCACCAGTGTTCCCTGGGGATCTGTACTGGTTCCTCAGCTTTTCACTATATATATCAATGACTTAGATGAAGCAATAGAGAGTCGTATAGCTAAGTTTGCTGATGACACTAAGTTAGGTGATTCAGTAAGTACTGTAGATGGAAGTGGAAAGTTGCAAAGCGACATTGATAGATTAAGTGAGTGGGCAAAATTGTGGCAGATGGGTTTGAAGTGGGGAAGTGCAATGTCATCCACTTTGGACCTAAGAAAATTAGCTCAGCATAATTTTATAAATAGTGAGAAACTAGGAGCTAGTGGACATAGAATAATAGAATCATATAAATTTACAGCACAGAAGGAGGCCATTTGGCCCATCGTGTCTGTGCTGGCCGAAAAAGTGTTATCCAACCTAATCCCACTTTCCAGCTCTTGGTCCTTAGCCGTGTAGGTTACGGTACTTCAAGTGCATATCCAAGTACTTTTTAAATGTGATACTGGTTTCTGCCTCTACCACCCTTTCAGGCAGTGGGGTCCAGACACCCACCACTCTCTGGGTGAAAAAAGTTCTCCTCAACTCCCCTCTAATCCTTTTATCAATTACTTTAAATCTCTGCCCCCTAGTTATTGACCTCACTGCTAAGGGAAATAGGTCCTTTCTATCCTCTTTATCTAGGCCCCTCATAACTTTATACACCTCAATAAGGTCTCCCTTCAGCCTCCTCTGTTCCAAGGAAAACAGACCCAGCCTATCCAGTCTTTCCTCATAGCTAAGATTCTCTACTCCCGGCAACATCCTTGTAAATCTCCTCTGTACCCTCTCTAGTGCAATCACATCTTTCCTGTAATGTGGTGACCAGAACTGCACGCAGTACTCTAGCTGAGGCCTAACTAGTGTTTTATACAGTTCAAGCATAACCCCCCCCCCTGCTCTTGTATTCTATGCTAATAAAAAAGGAAGAAAGAAAAACTTACATTTATATAGCGCCTTTCGTGATCACCGGACGTCTCAAAGTGCTTTACAGCCAATGAAGTACTTTTTGAAGTGTAGTCACTGTTGTAATGTAGGAAAAACGGAAGCCAATTTGTGCACAGCAAGCTCCCACAAACAGCAATGTGATAATGACCAGATAATCTGTTTTAGTGATCTTGATTGGAGATCGGGCGGGAAAGTGGAGTTGAGGTTGATGATCAGCCATGATCTTATTGAATGGTGGAGCAGGCTCGAGGGGCCGTATGGCCGACTCCTCTCTTATTTCTTATGTTCTTTTAAATATTGGCCAGGACACCAGGGATAACTCACTTGCTCTTCTTCAAAATAGCACCATAGGATCTTTTATATCCACCTGAGAGAGCAGACGGGCCCTCGGTTTAATGTCTCATCCAAAAGATGGCACCTCCAACAGTGCAGCACTCCCTCAGTACTGTACTAGAGTGTCAGCCTAGACTTGTGTGCTCAAGTTTCTGGAGTGGGACTTGAACCCACAACCTTCTGACTCAGAGGCGAGGGTGCTACCAACTGAGCCATGGCTGAAAGTATCCCGTATGTCTTCTTAACCACCTTATCTACCTGTGCTGCTACCTTCAGGGATCTGTGGACATGCACTCCAAGGTATCTCTGTTTCTCTACACTTCTCAGTAGTCTTCCATTTATTGTGTATTCCCTTGCCTTGTAAGCCCTCTCCAAATGCATTACCTCACACTTCAAATGGATTGAATTTCATTTGCCACTTTTCTGCCCACCTGACCAGTCCATTGATATCTTCCTACAGTCCACAGCTTTCTTCCTCACTATCAACCACACAGCCAATTTTTGTATAATCATGTTCCCTACATTGAAGTCTAAATCATTGATATTTACCACAAAAAGCAAGGGACCTAGTACTGAGCCCTGTGGAACCCCACTGGAAACAGCCTTCCAGTCACAAAAGCATCCATCGACCATTACCTTTTGCTTCCTGCCACTGAGCCAATTTGGATCCAACTTGCCACTTTCCCTTGGATCCCATGGGCTATTGCTTTTCTGACCAGTCTGCCATGTGGGACCTTGTCAAAAGCCTTGCTAAAATCCATGTAGATTACATCAAATGCACTACCCTCATCGACCCTCCTCGTTACCTCCTCAAAAAATTCGATCAAGTCAGTCAGACACAACCTTCCCTTAATCCATGCTGACTGTCCTTGATTAATCAATGCCTTTCTAAATGACGATTAATACTGTCCCTTAGAAAGTTTTCCAACAATGTGCCCACCATCGAGGTTAGGCTGACTGGCCTGTAGTTTCTCGGTCGATCCCTTTCTCCCTTTTTAAACGATGGTACCACGTTAGCCATCCTCCAGTCCTCCGGCACCATGCCTGTAGCCAGAGAGGATTGAAAATGATGGTCAGAGCCTCCGCTATTTCCACCCTTGCTTCTCTTAACAGCCTGGGATACATTTCATCCGGGCCTGGCAACTTATCTACTTTCAAAGATGTTAAACTCCTTAATATTTCCTCTCTCACTATGTTTATCTCATCTATTATTTCACTCTCCTCCTCCTTAACTACAATGTCTGCATCATTCCTCTCTTTTGTGAAGACAGACACAAAGGGGGAGTATTGGCCTCCTTTGCGCCTCCTGTTAGCGCCTCCGGGGGGCGATAATGGGGTGCTAAGGGCTTACCAACCAGATGCGGCAAAATTACCGATGCCCGCGAAGTTCCATGGCGGGTTAGCGCTGGCGCTAAAATTTACCGCCTTGATCTCCTGCGCCTCGGAGAGCATGACTTCATCCGGTGCGCAGCGCCCCCTTATCGCCCCGGATTCCGCCCCCTATAGCATCACCGGGCGTCAACAACGGCAGCTGCAGGAGGCATGGTCACCTCGGCCGGCCGCTTGGGGAGCGCTAATTAAAGGCAGTGGTGGTCAGGTAGGCCAATATTTAATAATGTCCCCAGTGTGCTGGAGTTTGATTTTTTTCCAGCCCACGATTGATCAGCCCTGCGCTCTCTCTCAGTGCTTGGGCTGCTGTGCGCGTATCGCAGGTGCCGTCGACGACCATTCCCAGCCTCAGCCTTCAATGACCGCAGCATTGGCCCTTCCCTTTAAGGGAGGGAAGGAGCCTGTAAAACCGGCAGTGCTGCACGGGACATTGCTCAGCGCTCTGCCGCTCCCGCCCCTTTCACTCCCTTTAGCGCTCTAAGGGAAGTGGTAGCACTTGATTTAGCGCTTGACTTCCCTCTTGTAGCACTAAACCGGAACTTCCCATCGGAATCAATTGTGTAGCGCCCAGCGATACTTTTGCGATCCCGCAAAGGTATCGCCCCAAACGGGTGTGACACAATTTCTAGCCCAAAGTATTCATTAAGAACCATACCCATGTCTTCCGCCACAACACACAGGTTACCTTTTTGGTCTCTAATAGGCCATACACATTCTTTAGTTATCCTCTTGCTCTTTATGTCTTTATAAAACATCTTTGGGTTTTCCTTGATTTTACTTGCCAATATTTTTTCATGCCCTCTCTTTGCTTTCTAATTTCCTTTTTAATTTCACTCCTGCACTTTCTATACTCCTCTCGGCTTTCTGCAGTATGTAGCTCTCGGTATCTGATCTACGCTTCCTTTTTTTGCCTTCTCCTGTCCTGTGTGACCCCTGTGTGACCCTTGACATCGAGGGGCTCGAGATTTGGAAGTTTCACCCTTTCACTTTGTGGGAACGTAATTGCTCTGAACCCTCACTATCTCCTCCTGGAATGTTTCCCATGGCTCTGAACCCTCAGGATCTCCTCCTAGAATGTTTCGCACTGCTCTGAACCCTCACTATCTCCTCCTGGAATGTTTCCCACTGCTCTGAACCCTCACTATCTCCTCCTGGAATGTTTCCCACGGCTCTGACACTGAGTCACCTTCAAGTAGCTGTTTTCAGTCCACTTTTGCCAAATCACTTCTCAGCTTAGTAAGTGAGAATATTTACTCCTGGTCTACCTTTGTCCTTTTCCATAACTACCCTAAATCTAACTGAATTATAAAAACATAAGAAATAGGAGCAGGAGTAGGCCATTCAGCCCATTGAGCCTGCTCCGCCATTCAATAGGATCATGGCTGATCTTCTACCTCATCTCCACTATCCTGCACTATCCCCATATCCCTTGAGTCCCTTAATATCCAAAAATCTACCAATCTCTGTCTTGAATATACTCAATGACTGAGCCTCCACAGCCCACTGGGGTAGAGAATTCCAAAGATTCGCCACCCTCTGAGTGAAGAAATTTCTCCTCATCTCAGTCCTAAATGGCCGACCCCTTATTCTGAGACTGTGACCCCTGGTTCTAGACTCCCCAGCCATGGGAATTTTTTGATGAAGTAACAGAGGATCGATGAAGGGAATGCAATGGATGTTGTCTGCATGGATTTTTGGAAGGCGTTTGACAAAGTACCACACAGAAGGCTGGTTAACAAAATTGAGTCTCATGGAATAGGTGGGTCAGTGGCAGCTTGGATAAGGAATTGGCTTAAGGACAGAAAACAGCAAGTTGTGGTGAATGGCTGTTTTTCAGACTGGAGGATGGTAGATAGTGGTGTTCCCCAAGGTCAGTGCTGGGGCCACTGCTTTTTTTGATATATATAAATGACATGGATATTGGAATACAGAGTAGAATTTCTAAATTTGCTGATGACACCAAACTTTGGGGTGTGGCAAACAGTGAGGATGATACCAATCGACTGCAACAGGACATAGAAAGGCTAGCAGACAAGTGGCAGATGGAATTTAATACAGAGAAGTGTGAGGTGATGCATTTTGGCAGAAGGAACAGAGAGAGGCAATATACACTTAATGGCACAGTTTTAAAGAGTGTGCAGGGACAGAGGGACCTGGGAATTAATGTGCATAGGTCCCTGAAGTGGCAGGACATGTTGAGAGAGGGGTTAACAAAGCATATGGGATCTTGGGTTTCATAAATAGAGGTATTGAGTACAAAAGTAGAGAAGTTATGTTGAACCTTTATAAAGCGCTGGTTAGGCCACAACTGGAGTATTGCATCCAGTTCTGGTCACCACACTTTAGGAAGGATGCGAATGCTCTTGAGAGGGTGTAGAGGAGATTTACCAGAATGGTTCCGGGGATGGGGGATCTTAGCTACAAGGATAGGTTGGAGAAGCTGGATTTTTTTTCATTAGAGCAAAGGAGTTTGAGGGGTGATTTGATAGAGGTGTACAAGATTATGACGGGTTTGGATAGGCTAGACGGGGAAAGGCTGTTCACAGAAGTTGATGGTACAAGGACAAAGGGACACAGATTTAAGGTTTTGGGCAAGAGATACGGGGGAAGTGAGGAAAAACTTTTAAATGCAGCGAGTGGTGAGGTCCTGGAATTCGCTGCCGACGGAAGTGGTGGAAGCGGAGACACTCAATGTTTTCAAGGGGAGATTGGATAGGCACTTGAGGGAAATAAACTTGCAGGGCTACGGGTATATAGCAGGGGAATGGGACTGACTGGATTGCTCTACAGAGAGCCGGCACGGACTCGATGGGCCGAATGGCCTCCTTCTGTGCGGTATAACTCTATGACTCTATGACATCCTCCCTGCATCTACCCTGTCAAGCCCTGTAAGAATTTTGTATGTTTCAATGAGATCACCTCTCATTCTTCTAAACTCTAGAGAATATAGGCCTAGTCTGCTCAATCTCTCCTCATAGGACAATCCCCCCATCCCAGGAACCAGTCTGGTGAACCTTCGTTGCACTCCCTCTATGGCAAGTATATCCTTCCTTAGGTACGGAGAACAAAACTGCCCACAATACTCCAGGTGTGGTCTCACCAGGGCCCTATATTACTGCAGTAAGACATCTTTACTCTTATACTCAAATCCTCTTGTAATAAAGGCCAACATACCATTTGCTTTCCTAATTGCTTGCTGTACCTGCATGTTAACTTTCAGTGATTCGTATACAAGGACACCCAGGTCCCTCTGAACACTGGCTATGATCACGACCATCAAAATGGTCTCCCACTGATACCCCTTCCACCTGCCCAGCTTCATTCCCTAAAACCAAGTCCAGAACTGCCCCCTCTCTTGCTGGGCTTGCTAGGTACTGGCTAAAAAGGTTCTCCTGAATGCATTTTAAGAATTCTGCGCCCTCTATATCGTTTCCACTGATTCTATTCCAGTTAATGTCAGGGTAGTTGAAATCCCCTACTTTTACTGCCCTATTGTTTTTGCACTTCTCAGAAATTTGCCTACATATTCGCTCTTTATCTCCCTCTGACTCTTTGGGGGTCTACAGAACACTCCCAGCGTGTGATTGCCACTTTTTGTTCAAAAAATAATTTAATAAACTACAATAATAACAACAACTTGTATTTATATAACGCCTTTAAAGTAATAAAATGTAGCACTGCACTTTGCAGGGTAGTTATCAAACAAAATTTGAGACCGAGCCACAGAAGGAGATATTAGGACAGGCGAACAAAATGCTTGGTCAAAGAGATAGGTTTCAAGGAGCGTCTTAAAGAGGGAGAGAGATGTAGAGAGGCGGAGCGGTTTAGAGAGAGAATTCCAGAGCTTAGGCAGCTGAAGGCATAGCCGCCAATGGTGGAGCGATTAAAATCAGGGATGCACAACATCCAGAATTGGAGGAGCACGGAGATCTCGGAGGGTTGTTGGACTGGAGGAGGTTACAAAGATAGGGAGGCGCGCGGCCATAGAGGGATTTGAAACAAAGATGAGAATTTTAAATTCGAGGTGTTGCTGGACCGGGAGCCAATGTAAGTCAGTGAGCTCAGGGGTGATGGTGAATGGGATTTGGTGCGAGTTAGGACACGGGCAGCAGAGCTTTGGATGAGCTCGAGTTTATGGAGTGTGAAACATGTGAGCCTGACCAGGTGAGCATTGGAATAGTCTAAGTCTAGAAGTAACAAAGGCTCGGATAAGGGTTTCAACAGCAGATGAGCTGAGGCAAGGGTGGAGTCGGGCGATGTTACAGAGGTGGAGGTAGGCAGTCTTGGTGAATCTAATGGAATGTCGGCCTTCATCTCAAGGGGGCTGCAATATAAATGGGTGGAAGTTATGCTGCCGTTGTGTAGAGAGCTCTGGTTAGACTGAATCGGGAGTAACTGTGTTCAGTTCTGGACACTGCTCCACAGGAAGGATATATTGGCCTTGGAGGGGGTGCAGCGCAGATTCACCAGAATGATACCAGGGCTTAGAGGGTTAAATTATGAGGACAGTTTGCATAGACTAGGCTTGAATTCCTTCGAGTATAGAAGATTAAGGGTGATCCAATTAACGTGTTTAAGATGATCAAAGGGTAGATAGAGAGATAAACTAGTCCAGAACAAGAGGCCATAGCCTTAAAATTAGAGCTAGGCCGTTCAGGTGTGATGTCAGAAAGTACTTCTTTACACAAAAGGGAGTGGAAATCTGGAACTCTCTCCCCCAAAAACCTGTTGAAGCTGGGGGTCAATTGAAAATTACAAAACTGAGATCATAGAATCATCGAAACTTACAGCAGAGAAGGAGGCCATTTGGCCCATCGTGCCTGTGCCGGCTCTTTGAAAAAGCAATCGTGCTCAGTCCCACACCCCCGTTTTTTGTCCGTAACCCTGTAAGTCCCTCATCCTCCAGTCCCTGTCTAACTCCCTTTAAAATTATTGATGGAATCAGCTTTCAGTGCCTTTACAGGTCGAGCGTTCCAGATCCCAGGCGCTAATGTTTCCAAACTTTAAAAAAAATTTGTTTTTGCGCTCCAAGAAGGAAGTGGGCCGCTAAACCAAGCGCTCCACTTCCTTCTTGGAGCGCAATCGGCAGCAGGGGGGCGGAGACTTCAGCGGCGCTGCACACTGGGCCGTGCAGCACTGCCGCGTTCAAAGGCTCCTTCCCTCCTTAAAGGGAAAGGCCATCACCACAGGATCTGCAATAGAAAAATTACCTACCTGGACCACCAAGCAGAGTGCCGGGCTGATTGATCGTGGGCAGAAACCTGGAAACCTGGAATAAGAAAGGTAAGTATTTATTTACTTACCTCGGCCACCTCACCTTTAATCCCAGTTCTGACGAAGGGTCATCGACCTGAAACGTTAACTCTGTTTCTCTCTCCACAGATGTTGCCTGACCTGCTGAGTATTTCCAGCATTTTCTGTTTTTATTTCACCTTCAATCATCGCCCCTGAAGCGGCCGGCTGCCCGATGCACGCCTCCTGCAGCTGTCGGTGTTTTCAACCGGCGCTGCTGCAGGGGGCGGAAGTCAATTTCGGGTTCGGGGCACTACTGGGGCAATGATGTCACGATCTCCATCGAAGGAGATTGGGGCGCAACACCGTAGCGCCACCGCAAAACCCCCGCCGAATATGGCGGGAGTCAATATCAGCGCCACGCCCGGTCGCAAAGCCATTGGTGCCCCGTTAGCACCCCCGGGGGTGCTAACGGAAGGTGCAAAGGCATCCAATTTTGCCCCCTATTTGCCTTTAACAAATCCATGCTGGCTTGATTAACACATCCCTTTCCAAATGAAAGTTTATTTTGTCCCTGGTATTGTTTTACAATAACTTCCCCACCACCGATGTTAGCCTGTAGTTTCCTGGTTTATCTCGCTCCCCTTTATGAATAGCGGTACAACATTAGATTGATAGATTTTTGTTGGGGAAGGGTATTGAGGGGCACGGAAACAATGCGAGTAAATGGAATTAAGATACAGATCAGTCATGATCTATTTGAATGGCAATACAGCCTCGAGGGGCCGAATGGTCTACTCCTGTTCCTATGTTCCTAAGTTTATCAAGGTTTATGCATTAAAGGCAGGTAAATGGAGTTGAGCTGCAGATCAGCCATCATCTAATTAAATGACGGAATTGACTTGAGGGGCTGAATGGCCTCCACCTGTTGCTGTAAATGTATACAACTAATTAACATCATTGGAAGGAGGCAAACAATCCCATCACTGCCCATCGCCCACGCACCCTGTTCTCTGGGTCGTAACCACGTGGAAACCTGTTATTGCATTCTAGCGCATCAAGTCATTGTAACCTAAATGAAGCCCAAGGGTTTGCCATTGTTTCATCAAGGTGAGGCCCCTTTAACTGGACAGGCCAAAGCGAGACATCACAGGGCAAGCCTCACCCTCACACTGCGTATCACAGTGAGATCAGACATCACAATAGGTTTGTAAAAAACAACAACAGAAAGCGCTGGAAAAACTCAGCAGGCCAGGCAACATCCGTGGAGAGAGAAACAGAGTTAACGTTTCAGGTCGAAGACCTTTCGTCAGAACTGGAAAAAAGCAGGAAATGAAATAGATTTAAAGCAAGTATAATGCTGGGAAAAGGGGGAGGGGATGAAAGAACAAAAGGGAAGGTCAGTGGTGTGTTAGAAAGCAGGAGAGATTAAGAGACATTGAGAGCATTAAGAGATAATCAAGGCAAGAGGAGGTGGTAATGTGACAGGTTGAGGCTAGATGAAGTGTGAACTGGGCTGGCAGAATGAAGGACAGCTGCCAGCTTCTGGGAGGAAAAAAAAAGGCCAAACAAAAGGGTGGATGAAAAAAAAAATATATATATATATGTGATAGGGGCCAAGGTTATGATCTGAAATTGTTAAACTCGATGTTGAGTCCAGAGGGTTGTAAAGTGCCTAATCGAAAGATGAGGTGCTGTTCCTCGAACTTACGCTGAGCTTCCGTGGAACAATGCAAGAGGCCGAGGACGGTGAGGTCAGAGTGGGAGTGGAGTGGAGAATTAAAGTGACAGGGTCCCCCTTACGGACTGAACGGAGGTGTTCCGCAAAGCGGTCACCCAATCTGCGTTTGGTCTCCCCAATGTAGAGGAGACCACATCATGAGCAGCGAATACAGTATACTAAATTTCAGGAAGTACAAGTAAATCGCTGTTTCACCTGGAAGGGGTGTTTGGGGCTCTGGACAGTGGGAAGAGAGGAGGTATAAGGGCATGTGTTGCAACTCCTGCACTTGCACGGGAAGGTGCCGGGCGAAGGGGAAGGGGTGCTGGGAGTGGTAGAGGAGTGGACTAGGGTGTCGCGGAGGGAGCGGTCCCTGCGGAATGCTGAAAGGGGAGGTGAGGGTTTACAAACCTATCACAATAGGTTTGTAAACTGGGTACATTTGAGGCAGGAGGCTGAACAACCAGTTTAAGTGAAGGAAAGGGAGCTGCACTGACTCTGACTAACTGGCTGATCTAGGAGTGAATGTGGTCGGGTAGAAGATCGGAACAGGTTTACTTTGTGAAGTGAGCCTGAACAATGGAATTATCATCAACCAGCAGATTAGACAGAAGGTTGTGGACATTGAAAGGTTTGTCTCACCCTGTTTGTCTTGTATCATAATTTGTGAAAGTCATGACGAGCAATATGAGCAGTTTAACAGACCTAGTAATATTGATGCACAGTCGGGTGGAATAGTAGATCATTAGTAGATCTTCCATGGCATTGCTCATAGTTAGTCTGGCGCCTGGTTACTGATGGTTACTGGGCCCACTCTCAGTTCCCTCACTGTTGTCCTCACCCAGCCCTTGAGTTTATTCTTAAATGTTAAAAAATACTTAACATCATTGGTAGATCTCGCATGGAATTGCTCATAGTGTGTCAAAGAGATTCAGCAGGGATTTGTGAATGGTAGGTCACATCTGACTAATCCAGTAAACGTTTGATGAGGTCACTAACACGGTGGACAGGGAGTGTCTATGGATGTTGTCTTTTTGGACTTCCAGAAGGCATTTGATAAGGTTCCACACAGGAGATTATTAGCAAAGATGAAAGGGTAATTGTTTGGGAGATAGGAGAGAGAGAGAAGCGATAAAGGGAATGTTCTCTGATTTGCAGGATGTGACAAGTGGTGTTCCACAGTGATGTGTACTGGGGATCAGCTTTTCACCATATTTCTCAGTGACTTAAATGCAGCAATAGAGAGCCGTATATCCAAGTTTGCTGACGACACTGAGTTAGGTGGCACAGTGAGTAGTGTAGATGGGAGCGGAAAGTTGCAAAGGGACATTGATACATTAAGTGAGTGGACAAAACTGTGGCAGATGGAGTTCAGTGTGGGGAAGTGTGAGGTCATCCACTTTGGGCCTAAGAATGTTAGATGAGAGTATTTTCTAAATGGTGAGAAGCAGGAACTGGTGGACTGGAATGCATGTATGTAAACGCACAAAGTGTGGTGAATAAGGTTGGTGAGCTACAAGCACAATTAGCCATGTGGGACTATGATGTTGTGGCAATAATGGAAATGTGGCTTAAAAACAGTGATGATTGGGCACTTAATATTCAAGGGTACAAGGTGTTCAGAAAAGATAGGGAAGGAAAAAAGGGAGGTGGGGTGACAGTGCTGATTAAGGAAGACATTGTAGTGTTGGAAAGGGAGGATGTTCTTGAGGGGACAAGGACAGTATCCATTTGGTTAGAGTTGAGGAGCAAAAAGTGTATGATCACACTATTGGGGGTATTCTACAGGCCTCCAAATAGTGAGAGGGAGGTAGAGGAGCAAATCTGCAGGGAAATCGCAGAGATGTGCAAGCGTTATAGGGGTAGAAATTAGGTCGCGCCCCATTTGGGGCGCAAATATCGTCTGGACGCAAATATTAGCGCCTGGCGCTAATTATCGGCACTGACTGGAAACTTCACTTTTACCGTCCCGGGAGGTGAGTGGAGCGCTAAAGCAGGCGCTGCACACCTGTCTTAAGGCGCAAAGGCCAAGGAGTGAGGCGCTAACTCAGAGCGCTGGCGAAGCTCATGTAATGTCAGTCAGCAATGGAACACACACACAATGGCACGGGCCAGTTCTTAAAGGGGATGGTTAATCTTGCTTTCCATCCACATCCTGTTCATTGCAGCCTTGAATCTCGGCCTGGAGAGACTTGCACATCAAATGTGCTGGAAAGAACAATGGAGAGTACCAGGCAAAGAGCTCAGAGTGCAGCTCCCACAGTCTCTGCTAAATCGATACAAGGAATGGCAAATCAAAATGAACCTGCAAAGTGCTGCTCAGTACCCAAAACTCCTTCACACAATGTTGAATCTCTCCAGAACTCTCTCCCTCTCTCTCTCAGAATGCGTAGTTCAAAAATGCCACCAACAATAAAAGACAGGAAGAGGCCCCCTTTAAATAGCGCCCCCCCCAGCCCCACAGCGATTGATAGCGTTCCAGTCTTCTGGTCGTTGGATGCGCCAGGCGGTAAGGCAGGGGGCGCCACTCAATTTCCGCTCCGGGGCGCCACAAGGGCGTTGCACCATGGAATGACGTCACAATCTCGCGCGCGCAGGTGGTCGCAGCGGTAAGCTTTAGCGCCGCCGCAGAATGTCAAGTTAAGTTCCCGAGCGGCGCAAACATCGCTGCGCCCGGGCGTTAGCGGCTTTGCGCCCCATTAGCGCCCTCTTAAGGCGCTAACGGGAGGCGCAACCAACTGAATTTTTACCCCATAGAGTGGTGATATTGGGGGACTTTAATTACCCATATATTGATTGGGATAATGCTAGGGTAAAGGGAGAGGAGGGGAGGAATTTCTGGAATGTGTTCAGGAGAATTTCCTTGATCAATATGTTCTTGTCCCAACTAGGAAGGAGGCATTGCTGGATCTGGTGCTGGGGAATGAGGTGGGCCAGGTCGACCAAGTGTCTGTGGGAGAACACTTGGGTACAAGTGATCATAAGAACATAAGAACATAAGAAGTAGGAGCAGGAGTAGGCCATACGACCCTTCGGGCCTGCTCCGCCATTCAATAGGATCATGGCTGATCCGAACCTAGACTCACGTCCACTTCCCTGCCCGCTCCCCATAACCCTTAATTCCCTTATCAGCGAGGAAACTGTCTATCTCCGTTTTAAATTTATTTAATGTCGCAGCTTCCACAGCTCTCTGAGGTAGCAAATTCCATAGATTTACTACCCTCTGAGTGAAGAAGTTTTTCCTCATCTCAGTTTTGAAACGGCAGCCCCTTATTCTAAGATTATGCCCCCTAGTTCTAGTCTCACCCATCAGTGGAAACATCCTCCCCGCATCCACCCGATCAAGCCCTCTCACAATCTTATATGTTTTGATAAGATCGCCTCTCATTCTTCTGTATTCCAATGAGTAGAGGCCCTTCCTACTCAACCTTTCCTCATAAGTCAACCCCCTCATCTCCGGAATCAACCGAGTGAGCCTTCTCTGAACTGCCTCGAGAGCAAGTATATCTTTTCTTAAATATGGAAACCAAAACTGTACGCAGTATTCCAGGTGTGGCCTCACCAGTACGCTGTATAGCTGAAGCAAGACTTCCCTGCTTTTAAAGTGGTTAATTTATTTAACTATAGTTATTTTATTAATGTGATGGGTTTTTTTTTAAATTTAATTGAGGTTTAGCTGTTCTTTTGGGGGCAATTTGTATTCATAGTTTTGACAGTTCTCCTGTCAAAACTATGAATGAAAGATGGTGTGCTGCCATTGGCTCTCCATGGCCCACGTGATCCCAGAGGTCGCATCGAACTAACTGCGCCTCTGGGACACGCACACACTGCGCGCCGGCACCAGGGAGAGGCCCGGGACCCGAAGTTCCTGTGGGCCCGAAACAGAACGGCAGGCATGGTAGGTAAGATCGCGCGCGATCCTTACCCCCGCAGCAAGCCGGAGAGGCCAATTTCTGGGCCAATAACTTGCTCTTTGATTTTTTCTGCCAAAGTGCATAACCTCACACTTTCCAACATTATATTCCATCTGCCAAATTTCTGCCCACTCACTTAGCCTGTCTATGTCCTTTTGCAGGTTTTTTATGTCCTCCTCACTCACTGCTTTCCCTCCCATCTTTGTATCATCTGCAAACTTGGATACGTTGCACTTGGTCCTCTCCTCCAAATCGTTAATATAGATTGTAAAGAGTTGGGGTCCCAGCACTGACCCCTGCGGAACACCACTAGTTACTGATTGCCAGTCCGAGAATGACCCATTTATCCCAACTCTCTATTTTCTGTTAGATAGCCAATCTTCCACCCATGCCAGTATATTACCCCCTATCCCGTGATTTTTTATCTTGTGCAGTAATCTTTTGTGTGGTACCTTGTCAAATGCCTTTTGGAAGTCCAAATACACCACATCCACTGATTCCCCTTTATCCACCTTGTTTGTTACATCCTCAAAGAATTCGAGCAAATTTGTCAAGCATGATTTCCCCTTCATAAAACCATGCTGACTCTGTCCGATTAAGTTATGCTTATCCAAATGTCCTGTTACAGCTTCCTTAATAATGGACTCCAACATTTTACCAACCACAGATGTTAGGCTAACTGGTCTATAGTTTCCAGCCTTTTGTCTACCTCCCTTTTTAAATAAGGGTGTTACATTAGCATCGTATCATAAGATTTAGATTAGCAATGGAGAGGAGCAAGGAACAATCTTGAGTGGAACTTCTAAACTGGAATAGGGCTAACTTCAATGGGATGCGAAAGGATCTAGCCAGGGTAAAATGGAACCAAAGACTGACAGGAAAAACTGTAACGGAACAATGGGTGATCTTTAAGGAGGAGATGTTCCAAGTACAGGCTAGGTACATTCCAACAAGAGGGAAGGGTAAGGGAACCAAAGCAAGGGCTCCTTGGATGATGAGGGAGATAGAGAAGATGATGAAACAAAAAAAGAGGGTGCATGATGCATGTCAGGTGAATTCTTCAAGGGAGAACCAGACCAAATACAATAAGTTAAGAGGGGATGTGAAGATGAAAATAAGATTGGCAAAGAGAGAATATGAGAGTAGAATAGCGGTTAACATAAAAGGGAACCCAAAAATCTTCTACCGGCATGTAAACAGTAAGCGGGTAGTAAGAGGTGGGGTGGGACTATTAGAGACAAAGAAGGTGATATATGCTTAGAGGCGCAGGGCAAGGCTAAAATACTCAATGAGTACTTTTTATCGGTGTTTACTAAGCAGGTGGATACTGACAAAATATCGGTAGAAGTGGAAAAGATAGAAGCAATGAAGGGATGAAAATTGATAGACAGGATGTACTAGAAAGGCTGGGTATGCTTAGAGTGGACAAGTCGCCTGGTCCAGATGGTTTGCATCCCAGGTTGCTAAGGGAATTGGGGGAGGAGATAGCGGAAGGGCTTGCCATAATTTTCCAATCTTCCCTAGATGCGGGGGAGGTACCTGAGGATTGGAAAGTGGCAAATGTGACACCCTTGTTCAAGAAAGGGTGTAAGGACAATCCCAGTAACTACAGGCCGGTCAGTTTAACATCAGTGGTGGGTAAAGTTTTAGAAACAATAATCAAGGAAAAAATTAACGGGCACTTGAGAGGTTTATGCTAATTAAGGAGAGCCAACACGGATTTCTAAAAGGCAGATCTTGTTTGACTAATCTAATTGAATTTTTTGATGAAGTAACAGAGATGATTGATGAAGAGAATGCAATGGATGTTGTCTACATGGATTTTTGGAAGGCGTTTGACAAAGTACCACACAGAAGGCTGGTTAACAAAATTGAGGCTCATGGAATAGGTGGGTCAGTGGCAGCTTGGATAAGGAATTGGCTTAAGGACAGCAAACAGCGAGTTGTGGTAAATGGCTGTTTTTCAGACTGGAAGATGGTAGACAGTGGTGTTCCCCAAGATCAGTGCTGGGGCCACTGCTTTTTTTGATATCTATAATTGACCTGGATATTGGAATACAGAGTAAAATTTCTAAATTTGCTGATGACACCAAACTTGGGGGTGTGACAAACAGTGAGGATGATACCATTCGACTGCAACAGGACATAGAAAGGCTAGTAGAATGGGCAGACAAGTGGCAGATGGAATTTAATACAGAGAAGTGTGAGGTGATGCATTTTGGCAGAAAAACAGGGAGATACAATATACACTTAATGGCACAGTTTTTAAGAGTGTGCAGGGCCAGAGGGGCCTGGGAGTTAATGTGCATAGGTCCCTGAAGGTGGCGGGGCATATTGAGAGAGTGGATAGCAAAGCATATGGAATCTTGGGCTTCAGAAATAGAGATACTGAGTACAAAAGTAGAGATGTTATGCTGGACCTTTATAAAGCACTGGTTAGGCCACAACTGGAGTATTGCGTCCAGTTCTTGTCACCACACTTTATGAAGGATGTGAAGGCCCTTGAGAGGGTGCAGAGGAGATTTTCCAGAATGGTTCCGGGGATGGGGGATCTTAGCTACAAGAACAGGTTGGAGAAGCTGGATTTGTTTTCATTAGAGTAAAGGAGGTTGTGGGGTGATTTGATAGAGGTGTACAAGATTATGATGGGTTTGGATAGGCTAGACGGGGAAAGGCTGTTCCCACTAGTTGATGGTACAAGGACTGGGGAACACAGATTTAAGGTTTTGGGCAAGAGATACAGGGGAGATGTGAGGAAAACCCTTTCTACACAGCGAGTGGTGAGGACCTGGAACTTGCTGCCGATGGAAGTGGTGGAAGCGGAGACACTCAATGTTTTCAAGGGGAGACTGGATAGACACTTGAGGAAAATAAACTTGCAGGGCTACGGTGATAGAAACATAGAAGATATGAGCAGGAGTAGGCCATTCGTCCCCTCGAGCCTGTTCCGTCACTCAATGCGATCATGGCTGATCATCCAAATTCAGTACCCTGTCCCTGCTTTCTCCCCATATCCCTTGATCCCCTTAGCCTTAAGAAATATATCTAACTCCTTCTTGAATATATTTAATGAATTGGGCTCAACTGTCTTCTGTGGTAGAGAATTCCACAGGTTCACCACTCTCTGGGTGAAGAAATTCCTCCTCATCTCAGTCCTAAATGGCTTACCCCTTATCTTTAGAGTGTGACCCCTGGTTCTGGACTCCCTGCCATCGGAACATCCTTCCTGCATCTAGTCTGTCTAGTCCTGTTAGAATTTTATAAGTTTCAATGAGATCCCCTCTCATTCTTCTAAACTCTAGCGAATACAAGCCCAATCGACCCAATCTCTCTTCATACATCATTCCTGCCATCCCAGGTATCAGTCTGGTGAATCTTCGCTGCACTCCCTCCATGGCAAGAACATCCTTCCTCAGATAAGGCGACCAAAACTGCACACAATACTCAAGGTGTGGTCTCACCAAGGCCCTGTACAACTGCAGCAAGACATCCTTGCTCCTGTTCTCGAATCCTCTCGCTATGAAGGCCAACATACCATTTGCCTTCTTAACCGCCTGCTGCACCTGCATGCTTACCTTCAGCGACTGGTGCACAAGGACACCCAGGTCTTGTTGCACTTCCCCTTTTCCCAATCTATTGCCGTTCAGATAATAATCTGCCTTCCTGTTTTTGCCACCAAAGTGATAGAGCGGGGGAGTGGGACTGACTGGATTGCTCTACAGAGAGCCGGCACAAACTCGATGGGCCAAATGGCCTCCTTCTGTGCCATTATGACTCTATGGGGTAAAAATTCAGTTGGTTGCGCCTCCCGTTAGCGCCTTAAGAGGGCGCTAATGGGGCGCAAAGCCGCTAACGCCCGGGTGCAGCGATGTTTGCGCCGCTCGGGAACTTAACTAGACATTGTGTGGCGGCGCTAAACTTTACCGCTGCGACCACCTGCGCGCGCAGATTGTGACGTCATTCCATGGTGCAACGCCCTTGTGGCGCCCCGGAGCGGAAATTGAGTGGCCCCCTGCCTTACCGCCTGACGCTAGCAACGACAGGTTGAGGGGAGCGTTCTGCAGTAATGAAGGGAAAGGGGGAGCGCTATTTAAAGGTGACCGCTTCCTGCCTTTTATTGTTGGTGGCATTTTTGAACTACGCATTCTGAGAGAGAGAGGGAGAGACTTCTGGAGAGATTCAACGTTGTGTGAAGGAGTTTTGGGTACTGAGCAGCACTTTGCAGGTTCATTTTGATTTGCCATTCCTTGTATCGATTTAGCAGAGACTGTGGGAGCTGCACTCTGAGCTCTTTGCCTGGTACTCTCCATTGTTCTTTCCAGCACATTTGATGTGCAAGTCTCTCCAGGCCGAGATTCAAGGCTGCAATGAACAGGATGTGGATGGAAAGCAAGATTAACCATCCCCTTTAAGAACTGGCCCGTGCCATTGTGTGTGTGTTCCATTGCTGACTGACATTACATGAGCTTCGCCAGCGCTCTGAGTTAGCGCCTCACTCCTTGGCCTTTGCGCCTTAAGACAGGTGTGCAGCGCCTGATTTAGCGCTCCACTCACCTCCCGGGGCGGTAAAAGTGAAGTTTCCAGTCAGTGGCGATAATTAGCGCCAGGCGCTAATATTTGCGTCCAGACGATATTTGCGCCCCAAATGGGGCGCGACCTAATTTTTCCCCCTATGACTATGACTGTATGACTATGATTATGTCCAAAAAATAATTCAAAAGGTTAATGGAACGTTAGCCTTCATCTCAAGGGGGCTGGAAAACAAATGGGTGGAAGTTATGCTACAGATATATAAAGCTCTAGTTGGACCCCACCTGAAGTACTGCGTTCAGCTCAGGGCACCGCACCTCAGGAAGGATATATTGGCCTTGGAGGGGGTGAAGCGCAGGTTCACCAGAATGATACCGGGGCTAAAAGGGTTAAATTATGAGGACAGGTTGCATAGACTAGGCTTGTATTCCCTTGAATAAGGGGTGATCTAATTGTGGTATTTAAGATGATTAAATGATTTTATAGTGTAAATAGAGAGAAACTATTTCCTCAGATGGGAGATTCCAAAACAGGGGACATAACCTTGAAAACAGATTGCTAGATGTTTTTTAGGCAAGGGTACTAAGGGTTCTGGAACCATGGCGGGTAGCTGGAGCTCAGATACAGATCCGCCATGATCTAATTGAACGGCAGAACAGGCTCGAGCGGCTGAATGGCCGAATCCAGTTCTTATGTTGCTATGTTCCTTCCGATGTTCCTATATGGCTAAAGGAATGGTTGCCAATTCTGGGGCAGTGTGAGGGCGGATGCACAAGCGGCCGAATTAGAAGGAACAGACAGTTCAGGGAGGGATTGTAGATCTCGAGGAGGTTACAGAGATAGGGATAGATGAGACCATGAGGGATTAAAACACAAGAAAAAAACATAAACTGAAGGCTTTGGGGGACCTACATCCAATGTAAGTCAGCAAGGAGAGGGTGATTGTTGAGAGGGACCTAGTGTGGGATAGGATACAGTCAGCAGAGTTTTGGATCAACATGTATATGAAAGGTGGAGGATGGGAGGTCAGCCAGGTGCCCAATGGAGTCAGGATGTGGCAAAGGCACGGATGAGCGCTGTCGTAAGAATGAGCCTTACGCGTGGTGAACTTAAAGTAAGCTTTAATCAACTAAAAAGGTGCTACATACAAAAGAGGTCTTACTCTATGCCTCTCCAGGATCCAACTGATCAGCCCAGTATTTATCCTGGACTAATCACAGGAAGTGATGTAATAAAGTTCGAGTCACAGGAAGCTGTATTGTGTTACCACATTCTCCCCCCCCAAAAGATTAGGAGGCCGGGATGAAGTTCGAGTCACAGGAAGCTGTATTGTGTTACCACATTCTCCCTCCATTTCGTAGCCGCTGGACGAGGGAGAGCCGCACCCGTTTGGGTTCTCGTAGCGGTAGAGGGCCCCTAGCCCGTTTACCCGCCGCGGGCCGTGGACCAGAGTCCGAGTGATCCAGCCCGCTCTGTGAGGGGTCAGGACGATCCTGACTGTGTACTGGTGCCCGAACGGGTGTCGGGCAGGGCTGTGGCAGATCCATTTCCGAGCGTATGGTATGGGGTGGATCGTGGCTGCGCGTGCGAGCCCCGACGGGCTCATAGTCAGTCTGCCCCAGGTCGGCACGCTGGAGTGAGGTACCAGCCGGCGTCAGATCCAGATTGTGATGAGAGGCACCTGGTGAGCCCAGAGATGTGCCTGGTACAATATCATCCCCTGGTGTCCCTCTATGTTTCGGCGGGCAGGGAGCCAGATCCCGCAATGACACGGTAGATTCCCGACCGTCAGGATACCGAATATAGGCGTAGGTAGGGTTGACGTCAGTGAGCTCAACCTCATCTACCAGGGGGTCATTCTTAGACGCCCGGACATATCTTCGGAGTAGCACTGGTCCTGGTGTAGTCAGCCACAACGGGAGAGATATCCCATAGGATGAGCGACGCTGAAATCGGAAGAACCGTTCATGAGGCGTCGTATTTGTGGCGGTCGAAAGGAGGGACCGTGTGGAGTGTAATGCGTCTGGAAGTACTGCTTCCCATTGCTGGTTGGGTAGGCCCCGAGATCTCAAAGCCAGACGTACCGCATTCCAGATGATAGCGTTAAAACGCTCGACTTGCCCATTCCCGACCGGATGATAAGGCGTCGTTCTGCTGGCAGCAATACCCCGTTCCAAGAGATAGGCCTTGAGTTCTCCTGACATAAAAGAAGGGCCCCGATCCGAATGAACATAGGATGCCATGCCACAGAAAGCAAATACCTGCTCAAGGCAGCTGATAACCGTGGTCGTCAGCATATTGGGGCAGGGAAAGGCAAATGGAAAACGGGAATACTCATCGACCATGGTCAATAGATAAGTGTTGCGAGTTGAAGAGGGCAACGGCCCCTTAAAATCGATGCTAAGCCGTTGCATTGGCTGGGTCGCATGTATGAGTATACCACCCGAGGGGCGGAAAAACTGAGGTTTCAATTCCGCACAGACTCTGCAGTCTGAGCACATCTTCTTTACATCCCCGGTAGAGAATGGGAGATTTCGGGACCGCACGAAGTGTAGCATGCGAGTAACGCCCGGATGACACAACCCATCATGGATGTCTACGAGCGTAGAGGGTGCCATGGCGGAGCAGAATGCTCGTGTGAGGGTATCCGGAGCCACATTCTCCTTGCCAGGTCGATAGTGGATGGTGTAACCAAAAGAGGCCAATTCCAGCCGCCAAAGCTGGATTCTATTATTTTTAATTTTGGTCCGTTTTCGATTATCGAGCATGAAGGCGACCGATCGCTGGTCCGTGATTAAGGTAAAGTGCTGGCGAGCTAGGAGATGAGTCCACTTCCGTACTGCCTCTATGATGGCTGTAGCTTCTTTCTCGACTGGAGGATAATGTAGCTCAGCCCCTTGAAAAGTCCTGGACAAAAATGCCACCGGACGACCTTCCTGATTCAGAGTGGCCGAGATCGCCACCTCCGAGGCATCACACTCAACAACAAAAGGAAGACTCTCATCGATGGAGTGAAGAGCCGCTTTCTCCAACTGTTTTTTCAGGAGGTTAAAGGCTGCAACAGCCGCTGTGTCTAGTGGGAATGTGCTGGCCTTCAGTAGAGGTTGGATTCGGTCCGAGAAGTTAGGAATCCATTTAGCATAGTATGCAAACAGGCCGAGGGCCCGGCGCAAGGAGGCCGGATTCTTAGGTGGCGGGAGTTCTTGGAGTGGGCGAAGCCTTTCAGGGTCAGGTTTAATGATGCCATTGCCCACACAATAGCCAAGGATGTTGATGGTTGGTTGTGACTCAATGGATTTAGCCGCATTTAATGTCAAATTACGGTGCTGGAGTGCATCCCAAAATCGTTGGAGATTGGCGTCATGTTCCCGCTGATTGCGACCTGCGACAGTAATATTGTCCAGATAAGGAAACGTATCCTTTAAGTCTTCCTGTTTGACCAGGTCATCCATTGCTCGCTGGAAGACAGCCACTCCATTAGTGACCCCAAAGGGGAGGCGACGAAATTGATACAGCCGTCCATTGGCTTCAAAGGCCGTATACTGCTTGTCTGAGACCTTCAAGGGTACCTGATGATAGGCACTTTTCAGATCATATGTTGAGAACACCGTGTACTCAGCCAGTTTATTAACCATATCATCGATGCGCGGCAATGGGTATGCGTCCAAGTCCATATATTGATTGATGGTCTGTGAATAGTCAATGCACAGCCGTTTCTTGTGAGGTTGTAGAGGGTTCTTAACAATAACGACCTGGGCGCGCCATGGCGACGAACAAGCCTCGATGATATCCTCTGCTAAAAGCCGAGAAATCTCAGCCGCAATAAAAAACTGGTCTTCCTGACTGAAACGTCGTGACTTTGTTATAATCGGTTTGCATCGAGGAGGGATACTGGTAAACAGTGAGGGTTCATCCAGTGAAGCTGCTGACAATGCACAGAACGGTAATCGAGGTCGTATATTAGAAATAGTGAGTTCAGGTTTGGATCCGCCGAACTCAATGGTGAGCTTCTTATGCTGCTTTTGAAAATCCAGCCCTAAGATAAGATCACTACATAAGTCCTTGAGCACCGAAAGCCGGGTGGAGGGATACCTGTGACCGTTAAGTGTTATTTCAACCATACAAAAGCCAGAAATTCTGGTATTAAGTGATGACTGAGCCATCGCAATTGCCTGGTCCGATGGGAAAACATGTAGCTTTAACTCTGCAACAATCTGTTCCCTAATGAAACTATCAGTGCTACCTGAGTCAATTAAGGCATCTAAAGTATATCCATTAATTGATGCTTTTGTAGCTGCATGGAATAGGTTCTGAGGACAAGCAGCTGTAATTGGTGTCGTTGCACAAAGAGTGGCTGAAACTCTAGGTGTGTTTCTTCGAGAGAAAACCCGAGAGGAAGCACGATAGATTTTAGCCGGAACATCTTGATAGGCCCTTACTGGGGCAGTTCGGTAGGACTTAGCTTGATAAGCCCTCGTAGAGGCTCTTGATAGGCAAACCTTTGCAAAATGACCCTTTTTGTTGCAATGACTGCAAAACGCATTGCGAGCAGGGCAGAATTTCCGAGGGTGAAACTCATCACCACAAAAGATTGCCAAGAGGCTGCCACAGTGGGGTCATCATCCTCTTCATCAGTGAAGTCATCAGATTGATCGTCAGGGATAAAGTCCTCCCTAATAGAGTTCACCTGTGGCCTCTTAAATTGCCTGACTGTAGTTAAGGCAGCAGACCGAGGTCTGGGCACTGTATAAAGGTTTGCATTTCTTTTTGCCAGATCTAGAGAGCAAGCCATGTCATAAGCTCTCTGAATCTCAAGTGTCTTACTTTCCAGTAGACGCTGGCGTATAAATGGGGAGGCAAGCCCGCAGATGAAAGCATCACGGATCATTTCTTCACGGTACAGCTCAGCTGAGGCCGCCTGAAAGTTACAGTCCATACTAAGTCTGCGAAGCTCTTGGAGGAATTTATCAATGGATTCCTCCGGCCCTTGTTGGGCTGTAGCTAGTAGATGTCTGGCATAGACCTCATTCGGTGTCTTAGTATATAGTCTTTTAAGCGTCCGAATTGCCTCCTCGTAACTGCCCCATTCCTCGACATACTGAAATACATTTGGGGTGACACAGTTGATGAGCATCCGCAATTTTGAGTCATCATCAGCCTTGCAATATTCGAGAAAATTGTCAAACGTGCGATACCAGTGTTTCCACACCTTACCGGCTGCTGGGGTGTTTGGGTCCAAGTCAAGACGCGATGGTTTAAGGATGTTTTCCATGATGGGTGATTCCCTGGATCCTTAGTTCCGAGTTCGTCCAAAAAGTTTGAGTGCGAAGTTTTTCAAAGTTGATTAAATTGTCGTAAGAATGAGCCTTACGCGTGGTGAACTTAAAGTAAGCTTTAATCAACTAAAAAGGTGCTACATACAAAAGAGGTCTTACTCTATGCCTCTCCAGGATCCAACTGATCAGCCCAGTATTTATCCTGGACTAATCACAGGAAGTGATGTAATAAAGTTCGAGTCACAGGAAGCTGTATTGTGTTACCACAAGCGCTTCAATATCTGATGGGCTGAGGCAAGAGGAGAGGCAGCAATGCTACGAAGGTGGAAGTAGGTGATCTTTGTTAATGGGTATGAAGCATAACCTAATGTCAAATAGGGTGCTGAGTGTTAATCTGAGCTAAGGGCTATTGTAGGGATTGGTATTGGTGGCTAGGATCCAAAGTTTGTGGCTGGGACTAAAGATGATGGCCTCAGTCTCCAATGTTTGTTTGAAGAAAATGGTGACTCATCCAAAACAGGATGTTGGACAAGTAATCTGACAACACAGCGACATGTGCCGGTGGGGCGTGGATAGAGGGGATGGAGAGGTATAACTGGTGTCATCAGCATATTGTAAAAGCTGATCCTAGATCTGCGAATGAAAGTTCCAATGGGAAGCATGTAGATGAGGAAGAGAGGGCTAGGATAGATCCTTGGGAGCCATCAAAGGGCACATTGTTGCTTGGTGGGGGAGGGGGAGAAGCCATTGCTAGAGATTCTCTGGCTCTGATCAGATAGGTAAACGTGGAAACTAGATAGGGAAGTCCCACCAAAAGGCCAGTGTCAGAGGTATGGAGAGATCACAGGTGGGTTTGCTACAGGTTTAGAGCAGAGGGTGGAGATGACATAAGAACATAAGAACATAAGAAATAGGAGCAGGAGTAGACCAATCGGCCCCTTGAGCCTGCTCCGCCATTCAATGAGATCATGGCTGATCTGATCCAACCTCAACTCTAAAGAACACAAGAAGTAGGAGCAGGACCAGGCCACTCGGCCCCTGGGCCCGCTCCGCCACCCACAGGGCCTTGACCGATCCGAACTCAAACTCATGTCCAATTTCCAGCCCGCTCCCCGTAACCCCTAATTCTCTTTACTTCTAGGAAATGGTCTATTTCTGTTTTAAATTTATTTAATGAAGTAGCTTCCACAGCTTCCTGGGGTAGCAAATTCCACAGACCCACTACCATCTGAGTGAAAAAGTTTCTCCTCATCTCAGTTTTGAAAGAGCAGCCCCTTATTCTAAGATTATGTCCCCTAGTTCTAGTTTCACCCATCATTGGGAACATCCTCACCGCGTCCACCCGATCAAGCCCCTTCACAATCTTATATGTTTCAATAAGATCGCCTCTCATTCTTCTGAACTCCAATGAGTAGAGTCCCAATCTACTCAACCTCTCCTCGTATGTCCACCCCCTCATCCCCGGAATTAACCGAGTGAACCTTCTTTGTACTGCCTCGAGAGCAAGTATGTCTTTTCTTAAGTATGGACACCAAAACTGTATGCAGTACTCCAGGTGCGGTCTCACCAATACCCTATACAACTGCAGCAATACCTCCCTGTTTTTATATTCTATCCCCCTAGCAATAAAAGCCAACATTCCATTGGCTTTCTTGATCACCTGCTGCACCTGCATACTAACTTTTTGATTTTCTTGCACCAAGACCCCCAGATCCCTTTGTACTGCAGTACTTTCCAGTTTCTCGCCATTAAGATAATAACTTGCTCTCTGATTTTTCCTGCCAAAGTGCATAACCTCACATTTTCCAATATTGTATTGCATCTGCCAAATCTCTGCCCACTCACCCAGCCTGTCTATATCCCCTTGTAGGTTTTTTATGTCCTCCTCACTCTCTACTTTCCCTCCCATCTTTGTATCATCTGCAAACTTTGATATGTTACACTCGGTCCCCTCCTCCAAATCATTAATATAGATTGTAAAGAGTTGGGGACCCAGCACCGACCCCTGCGGAACACCACTGGCTACTGGTTGCCAGTTCGAGAATGAACCATTTATCCCAACTCTCTGCTTCCTGTTAGATAACCAATCCTCCACCCATGCCAGAATATTACCCCCAATCCAGTGATTTTTTATCTTGAGTAATAATCTTTTATGTGGCACCTTGTCGAATGCCTTCTGGAAGTCTAAATACACTACATCCACTGGTTCCCCTTTATCCACCCTGTACATTATGTCCTCAAAGAACTCGAGCAAATTTGTCAGACATGACTTCCCCTTCATAAAGCCATGCTGACTTTGTCCTATTAAATTATGTTTATCTAAATGTTCCGTTACTGTCTCCTTAATAATAGACTCCAAAATTTTACCCACCACAGATGTTAGGCTAACTGGTCTATAATTTCCAGCCTTCTGCCTACAACCCTTTTTAAATAAGGGTGTTACATTAGCAGTTTTCCAATCTGCCGGGACCTTTGCTGAGTTTAGGGAGTTTTGGAAAATTATTACCAAAGCATCCACAATTCCTACTGCCACTTCCCTCAAGACCCTAGGATGTAAGCCATCAGGTCCAGGGGATTTATCCGCCTTGAGTCCCATTATTTTACTGAGTACCAATTCCTTAGTGATTTTAATCGTATTTAGCTCCTCCCCCACTAGAGCCCCCTGTTTGTCCAGTGTTGGGATATTCTTAGTGTCCTCTACCGTAAAGACTGAAACAAAATATTTGTTCAGCATTTTTGCCATCTCCATGTTTCCCACCATTAATTTCCTGGTCTCATCCTCTAAGGGACCTACGTTTGCCTTAACCACCCTTTTTCTTTTTATATAACTATAGAAACTCTTGCTATCTGTTTTTATATTTTTTGCTAATTTATTTTCATAGTCTATTTACCCTTTCTTAATCAATCCTTTAGTTACTTTTTGTTGTCTTTTGAAGACTTCTCAAACTTCTATCCTCCCACTAACTTTGGCTAC
Source organism: Squalus acanthias (assembly GCA_030390025.1). Taxonomy (NCBI): domain Eukaryota; kingdom Metazoa; phylum Chordata; class Chondrichthyes; order Squaliformes; family Squalidae; genus Squalus; species Squalus acanthias. Next base: position 47,389 of record JASTWF010000405.1, read on the forward strand.
CTTATATGTCCTTGTTTTTAGTTGGATACTTTCTTTAATTTCTTTACTTAGCCATGGATGGCTGTCATTCCTTTTACACCCTTTTTTCCTCAGTGGAATATATTTATTTTGAAAGTTGTAAAATAACTCCTTGAATGAACACCACTGCTCATGTACCGTCTTACCCTTTAATCTATTTTCCCAGTCCACTTTAATCAATTCTGCTCTCATGACGAGGGGTGAGGCCATGGAGAGTTTTAAAACGAAGAATGAGAATTTTAAATTTAAGGCATTGGGGGGATTGAGAGCCAATGAGAGTCAATGGGGTCCATGAGATGTTTGTGTTGTATCCACCACATTATTTACATCAGACTCAAAGGTCGTGATGTAATGTGTTTGTTGAAGTGACTGTAACTAATAGCAATGATCAGGGGTATAACCGTGTCAGTGGAGACTTCTCCCCTGTATAAATCAGGGCTCATTGCAATGAATCAGCTCAGAGTGCCTGCCCGAGCTGTGGGTTCCACTCCGACAGAGAACATGGCTTCTCACAGAAATGGGATATCCAATCATCCCTCAGATAGAAGAAATTTACTATCCTGCTGTTGCAGCCATTGGATTACCTGGTAAGCCTATCTCAGCTGTCAATGGTGTCAATCGCTGTTAACTGTGCTGCTGTACTTGGTAATGTTTCACTCGCTGCTTGTTTTCCACAGCCGCCTGTTCTGTTCCAGCAGTGAAATGGTGCAATGTCCTCAGTCTCTGCTCTTCCGGTCTTGTAGGAGCTGCATTATATCTGTAATGATCTTTGTGTATCCAACCCTGGCATGGTTACTGGATTGTTCTCTGTACGGAATGTATGATAATCAGGCGCCTGGGCGAAGAGCAGGAATCAGACCGTCAGGAGCTGTTAACAGTTTCATGTTGTGGAATAGCCGGTCTTGGAATATTTTTTATGAATGTTTTCAGTGATTGATGATGAGACAGCTCACGGTGTCAGTGTTACAAGGAGGCAGCGCAATGTGCTCCCTCCCCAGAACATGGTTCAGCCTAACTGGGATTTCAATGTGTGTGTTGGTTATCACTGTTATGAAATATTATTTCACTCTGTGTGTATCTGACGCTGCTTCAGAGGTCTAGCCACTGAACTGAGTTTGCTGCTGACACCTTCACACCTCCTTCTCTGATTGACTGTGGATGGATTCACTGACTGTCTTGGACTTCTGTGTAAAATGGAATGTGTTGTTATGTTGGGTTAGGTTAGGGTTTGCACTGTATCTGTTGCAACCATGAGTCCTTCTATTGATCTGGAGGTTATAATGTTGCTGTTGGCGTTTTGTTAATTGAACAATCCCGCCATCTCACTCTGCACTTTCTAAATTGTGAGGTCTGTCTGGAAGAGGCATTGGATTCTGTTTATTCCATACATTGCAGGTGAGGGGAACAGTGCAGGGGAACAGGTGGAGGCTTGGGTGATCAATAGAAACACTAAACTATTCACAGAGGTTTCACCATTGAACAAACTGACTCTGAGAACAGGATCATTGAGCTGGTGAACAGAATGCAGGCTCAAGGTGTTAGGATTGGATCGGATGTGAAAAAGGACATTGAGAAAGAGAGTGGAGAGCACGGAGAGATAGAGAGGAGCGATAGAGAAAGAGACTGAGAGGAAATCGAGAGGGAGGGGAGAAGGAACGCGAGAAGAGAGAGAGAGAGCGGTGTGAATAATTCATCGGAATGAGCTGCAGAAACTACCAGTACAATAATGATGAGAAAATGTGACTTGAAGGATGTTGTCAGATTGTGAGAGTTTTATTGAATCGCTATCAGGTCCCCAGTCTGTTTTGGTGAAGGTTCATTTTACTTGTTTACTGATGAATAAATAAAGATAATTGAAAGGTATTTAAAGAATAAAATCAGTCATTCCTTGGCCGCAATGAATTATTAAGATGCTGTATTTTAAAAGCTTGGTGTCAACTTAATTCAAGAAAAATCGAGGCTGATTTAATGAATACATTTTAATATAATTTTAATCGAATGTGCAAAGTACATTTATTGAACACATTATATCCCCATCGAGCTGTTCCCTGACACCAATAACCGCAGAAATGACTGGTTGAATGTATTCATTGAGTTGTGTTGCTGGGATTTATAAATTAATTTCCTCTCACACTCTGCTACAGTCTCTCCCTGTGAATCCAGCCTCTCCTCCCCTGCATTGAATCCTCCGTCTCCTCATCCGTTGCTTCAGTTTGTCCGTTTTCCCAAACCACCTGCTCCTGACTCTCCTCCTGCTCCAACATGCCCTTTTCCATGTCTCACTCCCAATCTCACTCACTGACTGGGCTTCCCGCTGTCTCTTCCAATCCGATCCCATGCCTCAAACTCACCGCTGCGACTCCCGGCCGTCTCCACTTCTGTGCTCTTAACCCAGAGCAACAAACCAGCTGCACCTCCCCCTGTCCCCTCACCTTCCCAGCCGTCAGTCTGGAACCCAAATCCAGATTTAACCCGTTGGGTTCCCACTCCGAAAAACCCTTCTCCCTTCCCCACCGGCACTGCGCCCTCACTCGGCCCTTCCAGTGGATCCGGTGCTTGCTTTATTCACTTTCTTTATCGATTTCCCAATTCATTATTGATTATTGTGTTTAAAAACATTTCTCTTCCTGAAAACATTTCTCTGCCCATCTTTCCTGCAATTCCATGCTTGATTCCCTCCAATTAGGTTTCTGCCACCTCCACAGTACTAAAACGGTTCTTCTCAAAGTCACAAATGACGTTCTATGTGCCTGTGACCTTGGTAAACTATCCCTCCTCATCCTTCTCGACCTGTCTGCAGCCATTGACACGGTTGACCTCACCATCCTCCTCCAACACCTCTCCAGTTGGGTGGGTCCATTCCTATCTTTCCAATTGTAGCCAGAGAACCACCTGCAACGGCTTCTCCTCCCAATCCCGCACAATTGCCTCTGGTGTTCCCCAAGGATCTATCCTTTACCCCCTCCTATTTCCCATCTACATGCTGCCACTCGGCGACATCATCTGAAAACACAGCATCAGTTTCCACATACACGCTGACAACACCCAGCTTTACCTCACCACCACTTTTCTGATTTGTCAGACTGCTTGTCTGACATCCAGTACTGGATGAGCAGAAATTTCTTCCAAATAGATATTGGGAAGACTGAAGCCATTGTCTTCGGTTCCCGCTACAAACTCCATTCACTGACCACCAGTCCCATCCCTGGCAACTGTGTGAAGCTGAGCCAGACCTTTCACAACCTTGGTGTTGTGTGTGACCCTGAGATGAGCTTGTGACCACACATCCACTCTATCAGCAAAACTGCCAGCTTCCACCTCCGTAACATCGCCCGACTCCACCCCTACCTCAGCTCATCTGCTGAAAGCCTCATCCATACCTTTGTTACCTCTAGACTTGACTATTCCAAAGCTCTCGTGCTGGCCTCCCATCTTCCATTATACATAAACTCGTGCTTTGTCCCATTCGCCCATCATCCCTGTGCTCGCTGACCTACATTGGCTCCCAGTTCGGCAACACCTCAATCTTAAAATTCTCAATTTTGTTTTCAAATCCCTCCATGGCCTCGTCCCTCCCTACCTCTGTAATCTCCAGCCCTACAAGAATCTCTGCACTCCTCCAATTCTGGCATCTTGCGCATCCCCGATTTAAATTGCTCCACCATTGGTGGCCGTGTTTTCAGCTGTGGAGGCCCCAAGCTCAGGAATTCCCTACCTAAACCTCTCTACCTCTCTCTCCTTCTTTAAGATGCTCCTTAAAACCTGCCTCTTTGACCAAGTTTTTGGTCACCTGCCCTGATATCTCCTTCTTTGGCTGGGTGTCACATTTTGATTGATAATCACTCCTGTGAAGCGCCTTGGGATGTTTTACGACGTTAAGGGCGCTATATAAATGCAAGTGGTATTTGTTGTTGTCAAGGAATCAGTTTCCACCGTTCGATGCAGCAACAAAGCTGGAAATTTCAGTCCAGATCCTGTCAAACTGCTGCTTTGGCTCCAGGTCTGATCAGTAATTTCTCTGCTTCCTTTTCTCTCTCTTATAGTTAACTTGGTGGTGATTGTGATCCTGTCCCGAGGAAAGTGCGGTCTCTCTAAATGTATCACTCGCTACCTGGTGGGAATGGCAGCGGCCGATCTCCTGATCGTTATCAGTGATCCCATATTGGGCTGGATTGTTCCGAATATTTTCCAGTTTTCATTCGTGTTCATTACTCCTGTGTGTAGTTTCATTCTGTTCTTGGCTTTAGCAGCAACAATGGTTTCTGTCTGGCTCACTGTCGCTTTCACCTTTGATCGATTTGTGGCCATTTGTTGTGAGAAGCTGAAAACAAAATATTGCACCGAGAGATCGGCGACTGTGGTTGTGGGAACAGTGAGTGTGCTGGGCTGGTTAGAGTCTGTCCCCTGGTACTTCACATTTGAACCTGCCTATGTCACTGATAATGTTCCCTGGATTTGTATCACTATGCGGAGATGCCGGTGTTGGACTGGGGTGGACAAAATTGAGAGGTCGCACAACACCAGGTTATAGTCCAACAGTTTTATTTGAAATCACAAGCTTTCGGAGCTTACTACTCCTTCGTCAGGTGAAGTAAAAAGATACAGAATCGCCAAAGCATATATAGATAGAGAACAATGCATGTGTACCTTACAATTGCAGTCAGGATGATTTAATTTAGTTGTCTGCAATTGTAAGGTACACATGCATTGTTCTCTATCTATATATGCTTTGGCGATTCTGTATCTTTTTACTTCACCCGACGAAGGAGTAGTAAGCTCCGAAAGCTTGTGATTTCAAATAAAACTGTTGGACTATAACCTGGTGTTGTGCGACCTCTCAATTTTGTATCACTAAACCGAGCATCTATACTTGCCCCGCATGGATCATATTTCGCGTGATGTGTAATGACCTGCTTACGACTGCCAGTTAGTTTCCACAAGCACTCTTCCATTAACTCCTTATGTCCCGTTCTTTCTGATTTTGCTGCTCAATGTTCTGACGGTCCGACGTATTTTAGCGGCCAATCGAGTCCGCAGGGTGCTCCGGGGCCGCAGCAATGGAGAGAATCACCAGGACCCAGAGATGCAGAACAGAAAGAAATCCATCGTTTTACTCTTCAGTATATCCGCCAGTTTTATACTGTTATGGGTGACAAAGGCTGTGAATGACTTATATGTGAAAATTGCAAGAATTGAGTATTATTACTCCTACTCTGATCCGAATTATATCACAGATAGCGCAGCAAACATGCTCCAGGTGCTCAGTTCATGCACCAACACGTGTATTTATGTCCTGACCCAGACTAAATTCAGAGAGGAGCTGAAGAACGCGGTGAAATACCCACTCAACCTAATCGTTAAATTAGTTAAATTATAGAAAGAGTTGAAGTTTTTCCAAACACTCGAACTAAATCCCATTTTTAAAATTCGTTTATGGGATGTGGGCGCCGCTGGCAAGGCCAGCATTTATTGCCCATCCCTAATTGCCCTTGAGAAGGTGGTGGTGAGCCGCCTTTTCATACTGCATTGCCTACACGCCACACCGGACGGAAAGTACATTTGATATTAACAGCACAGGGCACGGAAATGATGTGAAATCTTGATGTTACATGTTATTGATGATCTGACCTTTTGAGGCGGGACTTGCTCTGCTGATGACACATGGAATGTTGCTCAAAAAAGCGCTGCTAAAGAACTCCGCTGAACTTCAGTTAAACGGGCAAACCTGCCAATCACAGTCCCTGCTGTGGGCCTGATCAGAATGGGAGAACTCCACATAACCAGAGTGATAGATAGATAGATAGATAGATAGATAGATAGATAGATAGATAGATAGATAGATAGATAGATAGATAGATAGATAGATACATAGATAGATATATAGATAAATACATACATACATACATAGATAGATAGATAGATAGATAGATAGATAGATAGATAGATAGATACATACATACATACATACATACATACATAGATAGATAGATAGATACATAGATAGATAGATAGATACATAGATAGATAGATAGATAGATAGATAGATAGATAGATAGATAGATAGATAGATACAGAGATAGATAGATAGATACAGAGATAGATAGATAGATACAGAGATAGATAGATAGATACATAGGTAGATATATAGATAGATAGATAGAGAGAGATAGAGATAGAGATAGATAGAGATAGATAGATAGAGAGAGAGAGAGAGAGAGAGAGAGAGAGACAGACAGACAAAATATAAATTAAAAAAGAAAGTGAGATGTAGAAAAATAGAAAGAGAGAAATAGAATGAGAAAGAAATGCACGGAGAAAGGCACAAACAGGAAAGGAGCATGGATACAATAAAAAGAGAGACAGGAAATGAGTGACACAGATTAAGGGAAAGACAGTTAGAGAAATAGTTACACAAAAAGGAGAAATAAACTGAGCGGGGCCGAGGGAAATTCAGACAGAAAGTGAGAGAGAAAATTGGGGAAAATACAAAGAAATATGGAAACAGAGAGAGTGACAGATGAAGTCAAGCAAAGAGAACTAGAAATACTGAAAGTTTCAGTGCAGGAGAGCGACAGACAGAAAAAGAGACAAGCTGAGACAACAAAAGAAAGAGGCGGATATTTTCTGGTCATAAATGTACAACATCATTAATTAAAAATGAATTTGTACAGTGCCTTTTATATTAACACATTTCAAACACTTTATGCAATGAATGACTTGTGAAGAAGGAGGCGGCTATGTGGACACATATGCTAATAAATATAACCACTGAACAGACAGAAAGAGCGTCTTTATACTGATTTCCAAACTTTCAATTATACTGTTTATCTTTTATACAAATAGAAAAGCCAAGTTAAGCTCGACTAATGTGCAATAATTTGTAACGCATTTCTGCAGACTGTCAACAAATAATTCAAGTTCATTGTTCATTCAAAAAAGCGATGGAGTAGACAAAGGGTGACATGGAAAAACTGAGTGACAAAAATGGAGAAAAGGAAAGTCAGGAGAGAGAGAAGACATAAAGGGAGCAATGGAAAGAAAAATAGAGAAAAGGCAAAACAGGAGAGCGAGAGAAAGGCACAAAGGGCAAATGGAGAGATGGAACACAGAGAGAAAGGCATATAGAGAGAAGGAGAAAAGGAGAGACAAGAGAGAGAAATGGAATGTAACAGAGACAAATGAAAATAAGAGATGTAGAAACGGACAAAACGTGCAATAGAAAGAAAGACAGACAAAGTAGAGAGACACAGATGAGAGACACACAGGATGATACAGGAAGACACATTAAAACCAGCAGAAAGAAAGTGAAAATAGAAAGTGATACACACAGAGACTTGGAGCTAGTGAGAGGCAGATAAAAAGAGAGACTGGGTGGAAAGGCAAAAATACAGAGACAGACCGAGGAGAGAAGGAGTCAGAGGCAGAGAGAGGGAGATAAAGGAGAGATACACGGGGAAGACATGCAGCAACACAGAGCGACAGAGAGCCAAAGCAAAGGGGGCAGATCAAAAAGATAGAGATAAAACAACCATAGAGAAAGAAATTAGAAGAGGGTTGAAGTAACAAGACAGAGAACAGCCAGGAAGGAGACTGAGAAAGGGAAATATATACACAGAGAGACGGAGAGAATAATAGGCAAGCAGAGATAAAAGGAGACAGGATAGTAGAGACGGAGAGCAAGATTACCACACAGAAAACACCGAATAATTAAAAAACCTCGTTATAATCAGCCTGGAGTGAGAGTGCAGACTAGCAGAACAGCAGCAGATGAAGCAGGCGGGCCGGTTAATGTCGGCTCTGGGGTGAGACACTGGTTTATTGGGCCAGTTTTAAATGTGATGCCTGGAGGCTGCACAATTATGTCACTCAGTCCTTTGTCAGAATACAATGAAAGTGGGCTGATTACACACTTGTTGCCAGTTCTGTTCTATTTGTATAAACTGTAGAAACTATCCTGAACAGAAAGAGAATGAAAGAGAAACACGATTGACAGAAAGAGAGAGAGAGAGAGGGGGTGAAAGACTGTTGAGGCATGGGGAGGAAGGAGTTAAATTGAAAATGAGCAGAAAGGACTTCGGACATATGATAATATATGCGTGATTAAATTAGCAAAGGACAAAAACTCTGATCACCTCAGCAATTGATTAAAGCAGCAGAGGACAAAGGTTCTGATCACCCCAGCAATTCATAGAATCAGAGAATGGTTACAGCACAGAAGGAGGCCATTCAGTCCGTCAAGCCCGTGCTGGCTCTCTGCAAGAGCACTTCAGCTAGTCCCACTCCCCCACACTTTCCCCGTAGCTCTACAAATGTTTTTCCTTCAGGTACTTGTCGAACTTCCTTTTGAAAGCTGTGATTGAGTCTGCCTCCACCACCCTTTCAGGCAGTGCATTCCAGATCCTCACCACTCGCTGCGTAAAAAAGTTTTTTCTTATGTCGCCTTTGGTTCTTCTGCCAATTACCTTAAATCTGTGTCCTCTGGTTCTCGACCCTTCCGTCAATGCGTACAGTTTCCCTCTATCTACTCTGTCTAGACCCCTCATGATTTTGAACACCTCTATCAAATCTCCTCTCAACCTTCTCTGCTCCAAGGAGAACCACCCCAGCTTCTCCAGTCTATCAATGTAACTGAAGTCCCTCATCCCTGGAATCATTCTCGTAAATCTTTTCTGCACCCTCTCTAGGGCTTTCACATCCTTCCTAAAGTGCGCTGCCCAAAATCGGACACAGTACTCCAGTTGAGGATGAACCAGTGTTTTATAAAGGTTCATCATAATTTTCATGCTTTTGTACTCTATGGGCTGGATTTTGATACTGGGACGGGTTGGGGTCGTGTTATCCACCCGACTGCAATTGGATGTGGGACATTGATACAATTTTCACCTAATTGGGCAATTGAGTTCCAGCATGTGGGAACCCATGAACCAATTAGTGTTTTCAGTCTGAAAGTCGCCTCTGATGATGTCATCATTGCTGCTGCATTGAAGGTCTTCAGAGACTGCCTGGCCTTTGCTGTGAGAGGACCTGAATGCAAAATGAGCAGCAGCAGCCCTAAGTCTGCTCCCAGATATTTTTACACCACCACTCCCAGATATATCTCCTCTCCATCCATATATACATCCATCCACATAGCCATCCATATATGCATCCCCATAGCCAGCCAACCAACCAGCCAGCCAGCCAGCCAGCCAGAGAGCGTCAACTATCCATATCCAAATGTTCTCCCGCCAGGTTTCACAATCGTGGTTCAGAACAGGCATGCTTCACGTACAACAAGGGTTAAAATCACAAAGGCCTTTCAAAATGGCATTATAGAGGCAATTTAGTGCTTGTTAAGGGCCTTAACAGCCTATCCCACCTCTTAGAGACGTGATGGAGTCGGGACCAGCAGACACGATTTAATGAAAATTGTGTGGAGGCGGGATGGAGGCGGACTTCTGCCCGCCCGCCAGTTTTCGCAATTTTAAACCCCCACACGCCTCCAAACCCGCCTCCACGGGTCAATGAAAATCCAGCCCTATGCCTCTAGTCATGAAGCCCAGGATCACGTATGCTTTTTTAACTGCTTTCTCAACCTGCCCTGCTACCTTCAATGATCTGTGCACATATACCCCATGATCTTTCTGTTCATGCACCCCCTTTAGGATTGTACCATTTAGTTTATATTTCCTCTCCTCATTCTTTCTACCGAAATGTATCACTTCGCATTTTTCTGTGTTAAATTTCATCTGCCACGTATCTTCTGCCCATTTCACCAGCCTGTCTATGTCCTCTTGAAGTCTATCACTATCCTCCTCACTGTTCACTATCCTTCCAAGTTTTGTGTCATCTGCAAATTTTGAAATTGTGCCCTGTACATCCATGTCCAAGTCATTAATATATATCAAGAAAAGCAGTGGTCCAAGAACCGACCCCTGGGGAACACCACTGTGTACCTTCCTCCAGTCCGAAAAACAACCGTTCACCACTACTCTCTGTTTCTTGTCACTTAGCCAATTCTGTATCCATGCTGCCACTGTCCCTTTTATTCCATGGGCTTCAACTTTGCTGGCAAGCCTATTATGTGGCACTTTGTCAAACGCCTTTTGGAAATCTATGTACACCACGTCAACCGTATTGTCCTCATCAACCCGCTCTGTAACCTCATCAAATAACTCGATCAAGTTGGTTAAACATGATTTACCTTCAACAAATCCGTGCTGGCTTTCCTTAATTAATCCACATTTGTCCAAGTGACTGTTAATTTTGTCCCTGATTATTGTTTCTAAAAGCTTTCCCACTACCGAGGTTAAACAGACTGGCCTGTAGTTGCTGGGTTTATCCTTACACCCTTTTTTGAACAAGGGTGTAACATTTGCAATTTTCCAGTCCTCTGGCATCACACCCATTTCTAAGGAGGATTGGAGGATTATGGCCAGTACCTCCGTGATTTCTTCCTTCATTGCTCTCAGCGTCTTAGGATTCATCCCATCCGGTCCTGGTGACTTGTCTACTTTAAGTACAGCCAGCCTTTCTAGTACCTCACCTTTATCAATTTTTATCCCATCCAGTATCTCCTCTACCCCCTCCTTCACTATGTCTATGGCAGCATCTTCTTCCTTGGTGAAGACAGATGCAAAGTACTCATTTAGCACCTCAGCTATACCCACTGCCACCATTCGTTGGTCTCCTTTTTGGTCTCTAATCGGCCCCACCCCTCCTCCTACTACCCGTTTACTATTTATATGCCTATAGAAGACTTTTGGATTACCTTTTATGTTGGCTGCCATTCTATTCTCATACCCTCTCTTTGCCCCTCTTATTTTCCTTTGCACTTCTCCTCTGAACTTTCTATATTTAGCCTGATTCTCAGATGTATTCTTGACCTGACATCTGTCATACGCCCCCTTTTTCTGCTTCATCTTACTCTCTATTAGTCTCTATATTTGAATCAAGTAGCAGAGGACCAAAGGCCCTGATCACCCCAGCAACTGTGGATGCTCAAGAGGCCAGAAGTTGAGGAGTTTAGAGATCTCGGGGGGTTGTGGGGCTGGAGGAGATTACAGAGATAGGGAAGGGTGAAGTCATGGAGGGATTTGAAAGCAAGGATGAGAATTTTAAAATAGAGGTGTTGCTGGACCGGGTGCCAATGTAGGTCAGTGAGCACAGGGGTGATGGGTGAATGGGACTTGGTGTGAGTTGGGACACGGGCTGCAGAGTTTTGGATGAGCTCAAATTCATTGAAGGTGGGAGATGGGAGGCTGGCCAGGGGAGCATTGGAATAGTCGAGGCTGGCAAATAACACAGAAATGTAGCATTATGCTGCCTTCTTGATCTATCTTCCCATCTGGATCACGTTCTTGCTCTCAGCCCACCCCCTGCCTCCCCCCCGTTAGACCTGAATCACGTTCTTCCCCACTCCCCACTGTTCTCACCGTGCTCCCCCCACAACAAGTTTCTGAGCTCACCCCAAGCTCCTGATCTTCTGCCCCCTCTCCGAGCTCCTCTCTCTCTGAGCTCCTCGCCCCCTTCGATCCCCTCTCCTCCCCCTTCGATCCCTGCTTCTCTCCACCTTCGATCCCTTTCCTCCCTCCTTCGATCCCCTCTCCTCCCTCCCCCTTCAAATACCTCTCCTCCCTTCCCCCTTCAATCCCCTTTCCTCCTCCCTTCAATCTCTTCTCCTCCCCACTATCATCACCTCTTCACCCCCTTTCGATCACCTCTTCTCGCCCCTTCGATCACCTCTTCTTGCCACTTCGATCACCTCTTCTCCCTCCCCCCTTCGATCACCTCTTCTCCCCCTTTTGATCCCCTCTCCTCCCTCCCCCCTTCGATCACCTCTTCTCCCCCTTTCGATCACCTCTTCTCCCCCTTTTGATCCCCTCTCCTCCCTCACCCCTTCGATCACCTCTTCTCCCCCTTTCGATCACCTCTTCTACCCCTTACAATACCCTCTCCTTCCTCCCCACTTTGATCACCTCTTCTCCCCCTTTTGATCCCCTCTCCTCCCCCCTTCGATCACCTCTTCTCCCCCTTTTGATCCCCTCTCCTCCCACCCCCCTTCGAATCCTCCCACCCCCTTCGAATCGCTCTCCTCTCCCCCTTTCATTCCCTCACCACACTCCCCCCTTCGATCCTCTCTCCTCTTCCTCTCTCCCCCCACATCCGATCCCCTGATATTCTCTGCACAGAGGTGAGGAAAGTGTGGTGGTGCTGGCCGCAGCTGCTGCACCATTTGGTACTGCGCATGTGCGACCGGATCGAGTACACATGCGCAGTACCAAGAAGGCATGCATGCACAGAGGGAATTGAAAATGCTGTGCAAATAATCACTCTGATCATTTTACCTGACGGATTTAACTTCATTTAGAAACGTTGGTGAAACCAGCCATGGACTGCACTAGCACAGAGTCCAGTTCTATGGAGTATTGCTTCTACAGAATACTAAACTTGGGAACTTGGTGAGTGAGGGAATTCCGTGAGAAGGGGGTAAGAGGTGCTGCTTGATACATTAAAAAATATAAACAACTAGCATTAAATTAGGACTGTGGGCTAAGTTACAGTAAAGACCTAAAGCATATAACTAAATTTAATAAATTAAACAAGGTTATTACCTAGATTAAAAACTATTAACAGACAATTGACTATTTCAAAACTTGAAAACCTAATTAGTTAAATAAAATACAATAGAGATGGCAGGGCAGGTGATGTGTTGCAGCTGTAGCTTGTGGGAGCTGGTGGAATCCAGTGTGATCCACAGTAACCACATCTGCAGTAAGTGTCTGCAGCTCGAGGAACTTTGGCTCAGAGTTGATGAGCTGGAGTCCGAGCTACAGAGATTGGGATACATCAGGGAGCGAGAAAGTTACCTGGGCACTTTGTTCCAGGAGGCAGTCACACCCCTTAGGTTAAATACTTCAGAATTGGTCCGTGGTCAGGGACAGGAGGGTGTGACTGCGAGTGAGGCAGATATGGGAATTCAGAGTTAGCATTGGAGGAGCCTCAGCCCTTGCACTTGTCCAACAGGTACGAGGTTCTTGCAGCCTGTGTGGATGAGAGCAGGGAGGATGAGCAAACTGCCAACGGCACCATGGTACAGAGGGCCATTCAAGTTGGGGGAGTAAAAAGGAATGTAGTAGTGATAGGGGACACTATAGTTAGGGGGATTGATACATTTTTCTGCAGCCAAGAGCGTGAGTCCCAAAGGCTGTGTTGCCAGGTTTAAGGACATCTCGGGGCTGGAGAGGAACCTAGAGTGGGAGGGGAATGATGCAGTTGTTGTGGTCCATGTAGGTACCAACGACATAGGTAGGACTAAGAAAGAGGTTCTGCTGAGGGAATATGAAAAGCTAGGGGCTAAATTAAAAAGCAGAACCACAAAGGTAATAATCTCTGGATTACTACCTGAGCCACAATCAAATTGGCATAGGGTAAATAAGATCAGAGAGTTGAATGCGTGGCTCAAGGATTGGTATGGGAGAAATGGGTTTTGATTTATGGGGCACTGGCACCAGTACTGGAGAAAGAGGGAGTTGTTCCGTTGGGATGGGCTTCACTTGAACCATGCTGGGACCAGTGTCCTGGTGAATCACATAACATGGGCTGCAGATAGGGCTTTAAACTAAATAGTGGGGGGGCGGGGTCAGGTGAGGGGAAATTTAGAAAGTTAAAGAGAAAGGACAAGGCAATAGTGCAGGGTAGCGATAGGGGTAATGATAACCAGAGTGTGACAGGAAGGGACTAGCGTACAAGCATAAGAGTGCACCTGCAAATAGGGTCAGAGTAGGGAAAAATTATAAAAAGACAAAATTAAAGGCTCTTTATCTGAATGCACGCAGCATTCGTAACAAGATAGATGAACTGATGGCACAAATGGAAATAAATGGGTACGATCTGATAGCCATTACAGAGACATGACTGCATGTTGACCAAGGCTGGGAACTGAATATTCAGGGATATTTGACACTTCAGAAGGATAGGCAGAAAGGAAAAGGAGGTGCGGTAGCTCTGTTAATAAAGGATGAGATCAGTACTGTAGTGAGAAATGATCTTGGCTCGGAAGATCAAGATGTAGAATCAGTTTGGGTGGAGATAAGAAATAATAAGGGAAATAAGTCACTGCTGGGCGTAGACTATAGCCCCCCTAACAGTAGCTACACTGTAGGACATAGTATTAATCAAGAAATAATGGGGCCTTGTAAGAAAGATACTGCAATAATCATGGGCGATTTTAATCTTCATATAGATTGGACAAATCAAATTGGCAAGGGTAGCCCTGAGGACGAGTTCATAGAGTGTATTCAGGATGGTTTCTTAGAACAATACATTGTGGAACCAACTAGGGAACAGGCTATTTTAGATCTGGTAATGTGTAATGAGACAGGATTAATTATTGATCACATAGTAAAGGATCCTCTCGGGAAGAGTGATCATAACATGGCAGAATTTCACATTCAGTTGGAAGGTGAGAAACTTGGGTCTGAAACTAATGTCTTAAACTTAAATAATGGCAATTACAAGGTTATGAAGACAGAGTTGGCTAAAGTGGACTGGGAAAATAGATTAAAAGGTAAGATGGTAGATAAGCAGTGGCAGACTTTTAATGAGATATTTCATAACTCTCAACAAAGATATATTCCAGTGAGAAAGAAAGACTGTATGAGAAGGATGAACCATCTGTGGCTAATGAAGGAAGTTAAGGAGGGTATCAAATTGAAAGAAAAGGCATACAATGTTGTGAAGATTAGTGGTAGGCCAGAAGATTGGGAAATATTTAGAAACTTGCAAAGGATGACCATAAAATGAATAAAGAGGGAGAAAATTAATTATGAGAGTAAACTATCAAGAAATATAAAAACAGACAGCAAGAGCTTCTACAAGTATACAAAAAGGAAGAGAGTAGCTAAAGTAAACATTGGTCCCTTAGAGGATGAGACTGGTGATTTAATAATGGGAAACAAGGAAATGGCTATGACTTTGAACAAATATTTTGTATCTGTCTTCACGATAGAAGACACTAAAAAAGCATCCCAATAATAGTGGAAAATCAAGGGGAAAAAGGGAGGGAGGAACTTAAAACAATCACTATCACTAGAGAAAAAGTACTCGGCAAACTAATGGGACTAAAGGCTGATAAGTCCCCTGGACCTGATGGCCTGCGGCCTAGGGTCTTAAAAGAAGTGGCTGCAGAGATAGTGGATGTATTGGTTGTAATCTTCCAAACTTCCCTAGACTGGAAAGATCACAGCAGATTGGAAAACTGCAAATGTAATGCCCCTTGAAAGGAGGGAGACAGGAAGCAGGAAACTATTGGCCAGTTAGCCTAACATCTGTCATTGGGAAAATGCTGCTATCCATTAATAAGGAAGTAGTAGCAGGACATTTAGAAAATCATAATACAATCAAGAAGAGTCAACATGGTTTTATGAAAGAGAAATCGTGTTTGACAAGTTTATTACATTTTTGAAGATGTAACGAGCAGGGTGGATAAAGGGGAACCAGTAGATGTAGTGTATTTGGATTTCCAAAAGGCATTCGATAAAGTGCCACATAAAAGGTTACTACACAAGATAAGAGCTCATGGTGTTGGGGGTATTATATTAGCATGGATAGAGGATTGGCTAACTAACAGAAAACAGAGAGTTGGGATAAATGGGTCATTTTCAGGTTGGCAAACTGTAACTAATGGGGTGCCACAGGGATCAGTGCTGGGGCCTCAACTATTTACAATCAATATTAATGACTTGGATGAAGGGACCAAGTGTACTGTAGCCAAATTTGCTGATGATACAAAGATAGGTGGGAAAGCAAGTTGTGGGGAGGACGCAAAAAATCTCCAAAGGGCGAAAGATAGGTTTTGTGAGTGGGCAAAAATTTGGCAGATGGAGTATAATGTGGGAAAATGTGAGGTTATCCACTTTGGTAGGGAGAATGGAAAAGCAAAATATTATTTAACTGGAGAGAGACTACAGAATGCTGCAGTACAGAGGGATCTGGGGGTCCTCGTACATGAAACACAAAAAGTTAGCATGCAGGTACAGCAAGTACCAACATCTGGGGACTTGTGTCAAAATTGGGAGAGCTGTCCCACAGACTAGTCAGGCAACAGCCAGACATAGTCATACTCACAGAATCATACCTTTCAGCCAATGTCCCAAACTCCTCCATCACCATCCCTGGGTATGTCCTGTCCCACCAGTGGTGGCACAGTGGTATACAGTCGGGAAGGAGTGGCGCTGGGAGTCCTCAACATTGACTCCAGATCCCATGAAGTCTCATGGCTTCAGGTCAAGAATGGGCAAGGAAACCTCCTGCTGATTACCACCTACCGCCCTCCCTCAGCTGATGAATCAGTACTCCTCCATGTTGAACACCACTTGGAAGAAGCACTGAGAGTAGCAAGGGCACAGAATTTACTCTGGGTGGGGGAATTCAATGTCCATCAGCAAGAGTGGCTCGGTAGCACCACTACTGACCAAGCTGACCGAGTCCTGAAGGACACAGCTGCCAGTCTGGGCCTGCGACAGGTGCTGAGAGAACCAACACGAGGGAAAAACCTACTTGACCACGTCCTCACCAATCTACCTGTCGCAGATGCATCTGTCCATGACATTATTGGTAGCAGTGACCACCGCACAGTCATTGTGGAGACGAAGTCCCGTCTTCACACTGAGGACACCCTCCATCGTGTTGTGTGGCACTACCACCGTGCTAAATGGGATAGATTCAGAACAGATCTAGCAGCTCAAAACTGGGCATCCATCAGCAGCAGCAGAATTGTATTCCACCACAATCTTTAACCTCATGGCCTGGCATACCCCTCACTCTACCATTACCATCAAGCCAGGGGACCAACCCTGGTTCAATAAGGAGTGTAGAAGAGCATGCCAGGAGCAGCACCAGGCGTACCTAAAAATGAGGTGCCAATCTGGGGAGGCTGGAACACAGTACTACATGCTTGTTAAAAAGCGGAAGCAGCATTCTATAGACAGGGCTAAGCGATCCCACAATCAACAGATCAGATCAAAGCTCTGCAGTCCTGCCACATCCAGTTGTGAATGGTGGTGGACCATTAAACAACTAACGGGAGGAGGAGGCTCCACAAATATCCCCATCCTCAATGATGGTGGAGCCCAGCATGTGAGTGCAAAGGTCAAGGCTGAAGTGTTTGCAACCATCTTCAGCCAGAAATGCCGAGTGGATGATCCATATCGGTCTACTCCTGAGGTCCCCACCATCACAGAAGCCAGTCTTCAGACAATTCGATTCACTCCACGTGATATCAAGAAATGGCTGAGCTCACTGGATACAGCAAAGTCTATGGGCCCCGACAACATCCCAGCTATCGTGCTGAAGACTTGTGCTCCAGAAGTAGCCGCACCTCTAGCCAAGATTTACCAGTACAGGAAAACATTGGCATCTATCCGACAATGTGGAAACCTGCCCAGGTATGTCCTGTCAACAAAAGCAAGACAAATCCAATCTGGCCAATTACCGCCCCATCAGTCCACTCTCAATCATCAGCAAAGTGATGGAAGGTGTCATCGAGAGTGCTATCACGCGGCACTTACTCACCAATAACCTGCTCACTGATGCCCAGTTTGGGTTCCGCCAGGACCACTCGGCTCCTGACCTCATTGCAGCTTTGGTCCAAACATGGACAAAGGAGCTGAATTCCAGAGGTGAGGTGAGAGTGACTGCCCTAGACATCAAGGCAGCATTTGACCAAGTATGGCATCAAGGATCCCTAGTAAAACTGAAGTCAATGGGAATCGGGGTAAAAATTCTGCACTGGCTGGAGTCATACCTAGCACAAAGAAAGATGGTTGTGGTGGTTGAAGGTCAATCATCACAGCCCCAGGACAACGCTGCAGGAGTTTCTCAGGGCAGTGTCCTCGACCCAACCATCTTCAGCTGCTTCATCAATGGCCTTCCCAACAACATAAGGTCAGAAATGGGGATGTTTGCTGATGACTGCACAGTGTTCAATGCCATTCACAACTCCTCAGATAACGAAGCAGTCCATGCCCGCAAGCAACAAGACCTGGACGACATTCAGGCTTGGGCTGATAAGTGGCAGGTAACATTCGATCCAAAGAAGTGCCAGGCAATGACTATCTCCAACAAGCGAGAGTCTAACCACCGTGCCTTGACATTCGCTGAATCCGCCACCATCAAGATCCTGGGGGTCACCATTGACCAGAAACTTAACTGGACCAGCCACATAAATACTGTGGCAACAAGAGCAGGTCAGAGGCTAGGTATTCTGTGGCGAGTGTCTCACCTCCTGACTCCCCAAAGCCTATCCACCATCTACAAGGCACAAGTAAGGAGTGCGATGGAATACTCCCCACTTCCCTGGTGAGTGAAGCTCCAACAACACTCAAAAAGCTCGACACCATCCAGGACAAAGCAGCCCACTTGATTGACAACCCATCCACCACCTTAAACATTCACTCCCTCCACCACCAGCGTACCGTGGCTGCAGTGTGTGCCATCTACAAGATGCACTGCAGCAACTCGCCAAGGCTTCTTCAGCAGCACCTCCCAAACCCGTGACCTCTTCCACCTAGAAGGACAAGGGAGCACCAGCACCTCCAAATTCGTATCCAAGTCATACACCATCCTGAGTTGGATATAACGGCCGTTCCTTCATCGTCACTGGGTCAAAATCCTGGAACTCCCTCCCTAACAGCACTGTGGGAGCACCTTCACCATACGGACTGCAGCGGTTCAAGAAGGTGGCTCACCACTACCTTCTCAAGGGCAATTAGGGATGGGCAATAAATGCTGGCTTTGCCAGTGACGCCCACATCCAATTAAACGAATACAAAAAACAGCGCCTGCTCACTCCTTGCACCTTCCACCTCGAGTGTGCTACCCACTGAGCCACAGCTGATAATGCAACTACTTGTCATCAGCAACTACTTGTACCTGACATGATTGTTCAGTTTGACTGGCTCTGTGCAACTTTCTGCAACTCCACCAGCTTTATTAACTTCTTTGAAGATTCTAAGGTAACAGGGAGTGTTGTAGCATGTGGAGAACACCTTCATTATTATTTCAAGGTTTCTGCTCACAACACTTGCTCACAGTTATGGGCGCTCCTATGGCAGTCCCCCTCACACTCGAGTATCTTCAGCAGAGGGAGCGGAGGCAGCGAAGAAGACGAGAAGATGCGTGAGAGGGCGGAGGAGTACCGGGGGGGTCCCAACAGGAGGCCTTACCCACCTAGGGTCTTCAGAGAGCACTTCTCATATCCATTGAAGCGAGGAGCTGTGTATTAGGAGGCTACGCTTCACCAAGATCATGGTCACAGAACTCTGCCACCTCCTCCACGATAACATAAATACTTTAAATATATTAAAAAACGCCATTGGCAGCGTGACTTGGAATTGACACAATTGAAGCGATTGGAAGATTGTTTACTTAGAATATTTTTTAAACTTGTAGCGAATTTTTAGTCTCAACTCCTCTCTGAAGGAAGTTTAGCGACTAACTTAAAATGAGTCCTGGGCTTCATTTCATTCCAGTGAGTTATAAAATGCTATTTTTGTTTATTGGTGCAATTGGGTGAAAGGTGTCTGAATTCCGCGGGGATACCGCCAGTCTCCCGGCGTAATTCTGACGCAGACCCAGTTACATCGGGTCCCTGGCATTTCTGGGAGTTTCCTCAGTAAAGAGCGGGGGAGCTTCTAGCCCAGTGGTGGGCAAAATATGGCCCACGGGCCCACTGAATGGGACAGAAATAAAACGCCAGCCAGAGCTGGAGCTACACATTATTCTGAGTCGAGTCATGGCTACGTCTTTCCTCTCCCGGTACCCAGAGTACGATGGCAGGGGAGTTCTCATCGCTGTCTTGGATACGGGAGTGTATCCCGGAGCACAAGGACTACAGGTAAATTGAGTTGGCCTGTTTCAAATTTACCAATTTAACTCTTTGCTCTCACCAACGTGCACGGTCCCTTTAAATTTGCTGCGCGGTATCTCTTCCAGCGGCAGGTCTGGTGAGCGGCCTACCCGGGACCTCGCGATTGGTGCGTGACCTTAGGGGGAACATTGGTGTGCGGCCCTCAACAGCTCATCAAAACTTGTTAAACGGCCCTCCAGCCCAAATAATTGCCCACCCCGTAGTAGACAGAAAATGTTCCTGTTTCAGCAGAAACAAAATGAAAGTAGACAGAAAGATACCTATTGCAAGGGCTGTGTCTGGGAATGGGTGCCCTGTGGAGGCAGCATGTGGACGCAGGCTGAAAATAGGGTCTTGAAGGCAGAAATAGAGAAGCTTAAAGAGGAGTTTGATGCAGTCAGGGTCCAGGCTGTTCAAGCTGCTAATTCCTCCCTGGTTAGTCACGATGCTGTGGTGCAAGTGCGTGATGAGAGATTGGAATTGGAAGATAAAGAGTGCAGCTTCGAAGTTGAGGTGGACAGACTACAGTTAGAAAAGGCTCTGGAAAAAGTGTGCCTACAGAATCAGAAAGAAATACAGAAACAGAAACAAGAAGACAGTGGCCTTGGGCTAATGAAAGAACACTCTGAGGTGTTGCTCATTAATTCGGTGAAGGAAACCATAGGTGGGAAACTGATGCAGAAAAAGTTAGAGATGAAAGCAATGGGAGAAGCTTGCTCAGAAGCACTTAAAGTTTCTGTTAGAATGGGCTATCTCAGAACTGATAAGATGTTCAGTGAAAAGCTAAAATGTGGGAGTTGTAAGCATGGTCTAAAGGGATGCGGAATGCGAGTTGGAATGTTGAAAATATGGAGAGAAGCAGTTATAGTAATTCCAAAGCATGACCTGAGAAAAAGACTGGGGCCCAGAAATTCCCTACCTTACCGTCACGTGTTTTTCCCATGATCCGGTCCAAAAATGGCGGCCACCACTCTAACGTCCTTCTCTGGCGCACGACTCAGTGGCCGCAATTTTGGTGAGGGCCTTAGCACTGGCGATAGGAGCGCAGGCTCTGGAGATGCAAATATGGAGAGCATGACGTCAGTCAGAGTGCAACGTCGACTTAACGTCATCACTGCGAACTTGGACCTTAGCATTAACTTTAATGCTGGGTCCTAAGCTCGCTCTGAAAAGCGAGCATGCAGCAGACTGACAGAAATATTGGCAGCATTTTTTAAAGGGACATACACATCTTTCAGGTAAGTTTGCATTTAAGCTTTTGGACTGGATTTTAAATTTTTTTATTGAAGTAGTGGCTTGGTGCAATACATGTTAAAAGTTTTTTAAGTGTGCAGGGATGCTGCTGGATGCTTGCAAGGCCTCAGATGGTAAAGGAAGGCCTCTGAGAAGACGGACAATGTTGGAAATACTCAGCAGGTCAGGCAGCATCCGTGGAGAGAAACAGAGTTCACATCTCAGATAGAGATGGGGCCTGACCTGCTGAGTGTTTCCAGCATTTTCTGCTTTTATTTCAGATTTCCAGCATCCCCTCGCAGAGAGAAGAGGAGGAAGCAGCAGAGGAGAAAGCAGAGGAGGTGGAAGCAGAAGGAAGGATGCAACCCAAACAGTCCCTTTCTGGCCAGGATATCCAGGATGGAATCATCCGTCCATGACCAGTGACCACAACCCCAATTCCCCTTTCAACATTTGTCCCACACTTTAGCTGCACTCTGTTACTGACCATCACAGTGTCCTCTAGGCCACAATGCTGAAGTAAAAGCCACCACAAAGCAAACTTTTCAATCCAACTTTATACATCTATCCATCCAATATGACATCAATAAATCAACGAATCACCCTTGTGTATTTCCTTAGTGAC
The DNA here is from genome assembly GCA_030390025.1 of Squalus acanthias. Classification (NCBI taxonomy): domain Eukaryota; kingdom Metazoa; phylum Chordata; class Chondrichthyes; order Squaliformes; family Squalidae; genus Squalus; species Squalus acanthias. The sequence continues at coordinate 69,153 of JASTWF010000405.1, forward strand.
TATCTTGCCTATCCTACTGATGTGCTACCACTGTGGCTGTAGCATGGCTGGTGGAAGGCTGCTGACTTTCAGTGGGGGACACAGCAAATGGCCTTGCAGGACAACCTCGAAGAGCTGGTGGCTGGGAGTGTCAAATCGAGTGATGGTGTTTCTTCTTCTTCTTGCTCTTCTTCTTGTCTCTCCTCTCCCTCATCTTGATCACTCACTAGCTGGGCAGGCTGCATTTCTTGGGTGTGTGAAATGAGGAATGCACAAAGTTGGAGCTGTGGTGAGGGGAGGCCAGGAAAGCAAGCGCTGCATGCCAGAAGGAGGATAACATATGAGGATACCAGCATGTTGTTTCCTTTCAGCCCAGCCACTGGCCAAGGGCTCAGCCATGCCCCTGCCAAGAATGGCCAACACTGTCTCCTCCAAGTTGAAGCTAGGAATGGGAGGTGTGCCTTGTGTTTGGTAAGGATTGTTCGTAGGTGAGTGATTTTGACGGCCTCAGTAATCTGGTTCCACATCTTTCTTTCTGGAGGGCTTCCTGGCCCCTGTGGGTAGAGGACCTCTCTTGCAGTGCTGACCCCTGCACAAAGCTGGAGTGCTGCGTGTGAGACCCTGGGTGCCTCTTTCCTGGATTGCTGAGCCATTTGTGTTAGTGCTGAAACTTTTCCTATTTCTTTTAGATGCGGAAGGCAATTCAGCTTTAAGAGCTAAAGACTCCCGTTTGGGAATTCTTTTAATGTTAATTTTTTTTCAGAAGGCAGTTGAGCTGTAAGGGCTAAAAACTATCTATTTTTACAAGATTTTTTTTTTCATTTCAGAAGGCAATTCCCCTTTAAGGGACCGAACTGCTTTTTGAAATGACAGCCTCACTTTAAGAGAAGGCTGTTCCTTCTGCAATGACTCTATGGCCATGCTACATTGGGCCTCCTGCCAGGACAGACACCACCCTAAGTTTAGTGCTGGGCTAATGTTAATTAGCCACCAGTGCTAAGTTACCGGTTCTGCCGTGCCATCAATTTCGGCGGCTGTTAACACCGGCCCACAGTGGCAGCGGCAGGTTTTTATCAATGTCAAATTTCTGGGCCTGGAACTCTCGACTGGATCTTCAGCGTTCCTTTTACCCTTTACTCAATGTCGTTACACCCTTCCCATATACCAGAGAAAAGTGTTAAGAATTGTGCAGGAGGAAACAGGCTTGGGTGAGGACACGGACTATGAGCTTGAGATTTTGAATCAGTATAGAATAGGATTCAGTATAAAACATCAGAAATTGAAAAGAGGTTTAAGTGAAAAAGGATACATTGATCTATGATGGAATAAAGGAGAAAAGGGAAGATCATGCCCATTTCCCACTGTTCTACAGAAGTATTTTTTTGGTTTTCCGAGTACATGTTAATGTCTCTTTACAAAGCTTGTGTGAATGTTTCTTTCTGACTGGCTGTGGCTCCTCCCTCTGTTTCAAGACATTTTGGGCTAGAAATTTGGTTCCTTTGTGCCTCCCATTTGTGCCTCCGGGGGCGCCAATGGGGCGCAAATGGGTTTGCGACTGGGCATCGCGATATCAACGCCTCCCACTAAATTAGTTGTGATCCGATCTCCTGCACCTGGAGATCGTGAAATCATTGCTGTGTGCAGCGCCCCGGATGAAAAATTCCCTCTGGCCCCCTGCTTGTGCGCCTGCCGTTAACAATAGTAGAGGAGGCGGCTTTCAGTCGATGTCCCCTGGAGGAGTGCTATTTAAAGGCATCCCCATCAGGTTTAGGTATTGTCGGCCAACAATGCTGCGTCGTTAGTTTCACATAGGCAAAGACACCTTTTGACTGATTTGCGCGTTTTACATTTTAACGAATGATCTGGCACATAAAGATTATTGAGTTTCATTGAGGCGTGATTTGAAAGTGCAAAATTTGGATCCTTTCATGGGGGCTGTACTGGCGGAGGACCTCGTCCTCCAGCATCAATGTCGGAGGTAACTGAGGCACAGAGAAAGAGTGCAAAATGTGGCCAGAGGTAGGAGGGCCAACAGGGCTCTCAACAGGAGGCCTTACCCACCCAGGGTATTCTGGCAGCAGATCTCCAACATGAATCTCACTGAGGACCAGTGTGTTAGAAGGCTTTGCTTCAGCAAAGAAGTGGTCACAGAGCTCTGCCACCTCCTGCAGCCAGACCTCGAGCCTGAGATCAGGACCACCACGGCTCTCTCAGTGGCAGTCAAGGTCACCGTCGCCCTCAATTTCTATGCCAGCAGATCATTCCAGTGTGCGACAGGCGACATCTCCAACATCTCCCAGTTTGCCGTCCATTGCTCCATCCGCCAGGTCACAGATGCTCTGTACAGAAGGAGAAGGGACTACATTTCCTTCTCCATGACTAGAGAGAAGCAGTGCAAGCGTGCATGTGGCTTTGCCAGGATAGCGGGCTTCCCCATGGTGCAGGGCGCCATTGACTGCACCCATGTCACTCTGCGGGCACCCCGTAACAATCCTGAGGTATTCTGTAAACGCAAAGGCTACCACTCACTTAATGTGCAGTTGGTGTGTGACCACACACAGCGAATCCTAACCGTCAATGCCCGCTATCCTGGCAGCAGCCACGATGCCTTCATTCTGCGCCAGACCGGTGTGCCAGCTCTGTTCCAGCCACCACATCAAGCTCGAGGCTGGCTGCTGGGAGACAAGGGCTATCCGCTCTCCACCTGGCTCATGATTCCCCTTTGCAACCCCGACACTCCTGGCCAGCACTCATACAATGAGAGCTATGCTGCCACCAGGAACATCATTGAGCAGACCATCGGAGTGCTCAAGCAATGGTTCTGCTGCCTTGACCACTCGAGAGGAGCCCTCCAGCTGGGCGGGTGTCACTTTTTGTCGTCGTCTGCTGCATGCTGCACAACTTGGCCATCATGAGGGTGCAGCCATTGCCACCAGGCATAACTCCACCACCTCAGGAGGAAGAGGAGGAGGAGAAGGAAGAAGAAGATGAGGAAGAAGAAGAAGAGCAGGAGGAACAGGAGGACGTACAGCAGCGACGGAGGAGGAGCCACTCAATTGGCATTCTGCAAGGTCAGTCCGTGACCACCTCATCAGAATTAGTTTCCAGTGACTTCGAATCCTCTTTCCAGTTGCTGAGCATGTCGCCATCATTCCATTACTTTGTGATTCCATACCACAGCCCAGAACTGAGATGAGACACAGCACCAAATCTGCAACATTCCTGTAATAAATTTATCAAAAACCTTTATCCACATATATACAACAACAATATTGCCTCCCCTCTTTCAATCCCCTTCCCTAATCTAGTGCTCCTATGTAGTGTTTCCCCAGTGGCTGCAGCAGGGCTGGTGGAAGGCTGCTGAGTGTCGGTGCCAGAGACTACAGATGACCTTGCAGGATGCCCTCGACCAGCTCTCTCCCTGGGAGTGGGAACAACCATAGCCATCAAGGGATTCAGTTGCTTGCAGATCGCCTTAAAGCCAGCATTGCTGGTAATGAGGATCTGCACAATGATGCAACCTCCCCTTTAAGAGCTGGAAGGAACCAATGTGAAGGATCATTGCTGAATGCATTGCACATGAAATTCATTAGCGCTCTGCTGATAGTGCCCCTGTAGCACCCCACTGAGGTCATTAGTGCTTGATTTAGCGCCCCACTTCCTTCCTGAGGTGCTAACACCCAATTTAGTCGATGTTCAGAATCCTTAGCGCCTGGAGCTAAATTTTCAAAATTTTCAAAATTAGCGCCCCAAATGGGACGATACCCAATTTTATGGCCAATGTCAGGAATTTGAGGTGATTCTGATTGTTTAATCATCTTGATGGCACTGGACTGTGTGGCCAGCGAAACAAAAAGGGGGGAATGCTACTGCTGTGTGTATGATAATAATCTGAAGACATCTTGCAGTTGGATTGTACTGCAGAATTCTTTCACAGAATGTGAAAAGTTGAAAGTGGTGTTGCTGATGATTCCTACTGTTTTTAACAGATTTTTAATTCCTGGGGATGGATGTAAAAAAATTATAATATATTTGTGCCTTCATGGCTCATGTTTGGAACATTGGAAGTAAAAGAGAATCCAAATTTATTGTTGAATTTAACTGTATCAGAATCATTGTGCCAGTTTTAAAACCACAAGTAAAAGAGTTCTTTTTATTTGGTAAAAGTTTTTTTAAGTTTACTTGCAAGCTTCGAGAAGCTGTGTGACACAAGCTGACATTGATTGGTGATGTCTGGGTTTGTCTTCTTTTGAAATGCAAAAAGAGAAGTTAACTCTTTCCACAAGCAGCTCTGTTTTTTGCTTTCTAGTATCAGATTAACTCTCTTTCTAATTTACTAAGCAATAACTTTTGCATTGCTGAATATAAATACATTTTGGGCATTATTACATTTTAAGTTTCTTTAATTTGAGTGGATATTTCCCCACAATGACAGAAGGGAATCAGGGATTGACAAATTAACACATTGAGCTCATAAGAACATAAGAAATAGGAGCAGGAGTAGGTCATTTGGCCCCTTGAGCCTGCTCCGCCATTCAATACGATCATGGCTGATCTGATCTCGGCCTCAACTCCACTTTTCTGCCTGTTCCCCATAACCCTTGACTCCCCTATAGCTCAAATATCTGTCTATCTCAGCCTTAAATATATTCAATGACCCAGCCTCCACAGCTCTCTGGGGTAGAGAATTCCAAAGATTCACGACCCTCTGGGAGAAGAAATTTCTCCCCATCTCCGTTTTAAATGGGCGACCCCTTCGTCTGAAACTATGCCCCCTAGTTCTAGATTACCCCACGAGGGGAAACATCCTCTCAGCCTCCACCCTGTCAAACCCCCTCAGAATCTTGTACGTTTCAAGAAGATCACCTCTCATTCTTCTAAATTCCAATGAGTATAGGCCCAACCTGCTCAACCTTTCTTCATAAGACAGCCCCTTCATCTCAGGAATTAACCGTGTGAACCTTCTCTGAACTGTCTCCAATGCAAGTATATCCCTTCTTAAATAAGGAGACCAAAACTGTACGCAGTACTCCAGGTGTGGTCTCACCAACACCCTGTACAGTGGTAGTAAGACTTCCCTACTTTTATACTCCAACCCCCTTGCAATAAAGGCCAACATTCCATTTGCCTTCCTAATTACTTGCTGTACCTGTATCCTAACTTTTTGTGTTTCATGTATAAGGACCCCCAGATCCCTCTGTGCCGCAGCACTTTGTAGTCTCCCTCCATTTAAATAATAATTTGCTTTTTTATTTTTCCTGCCAAAGTGGATAACCTCACATTTTCCCACATTATACTCAATCTGCCAAATTTTTGCCCACTCACTTAACCTATCAATATCACTTTGCAGACTGTGTCCTCTTCATAAGTTGCTTTCCCACCTATCTTTGTATCATCAGCAAATTTGGCTACACTACACTCGGTCCCTTCATCCAAGTCATAAATATAGATTGTAAACAGCTGAGGCCCCAGCACTGATCCCTGTGGCACCCCACTAGTTACAGTTTGCCAACCTGAAAATGACCCATTTATCCTGACTCTCTGTTTCCTGTTAATTAGCCAATCCTCTATCCATGCTAATATATTACCCCCAACCCCATGAGCTCTTATCTTGTGCAGTAACCTTTTATGTGGCACCTTATCGAATGCCTTCTGGAAATCCAAATACACCACATCTACTGGTTACCCTTTATCCACCCTGCTCGTTACATCCTCAAAGAACTCTAGCAAATTTGTCAAACATGATTTCCCTTTCATAAAACCATGCTTACTCTGCTTGATTGTATTATGATTTTCTAAATGTCCTGCTACAAATTCCTTAATAATGGACTCCAGCATTTTCCCAATGACTGATGTTAGGCTAACTGGTCTATAGTTTCCTGCTTTCTGTCTCCCTCCTTTCTTGAATAGGGGTGTTACATTTGCTATTTTCCAATCCGCTTGGACCTCTCCAGAATCCAGGGAATTTTGGTAGATTACAACCAATGCATCCACTATTTCTGCAGCCACTTCTTTTAGTCCCATAAGTTTGCCAAGTATTTTTTCCCTACTGATGGTGATTGTTTTTAGTTCCCCCCTCCCTATAGCCCCTTGATTATCTTTTATTACTGAGATGCTTTTAGTGTCTTCTACTGTGAAGACTGATACAAAATATTTGTTCAAAGTCTCTGCCATTTCCCTGTTTCCCATTATTAATTCTCCAGTCTCATCCTCTAAGGGACCAATGTTTACTTGAGTTACTCTCTTCCTTTTTATATACCTGTAGAAGCTCTTACTGTCTGTTTTTATATTTCTTGCTAGCTTACTCTCATAATCTATCTTCTCCATCTTTATTATATTTTTAGTCGTCCTTTGCTGGTTTCTAAAAATGTCCTAATCCTCTGGCCTACCACTAATCTTTGCAACATTGTATGCCTTTGTTTTCAATTTGATACCATCCTTAACTTCCTTAGTTAGCCACGGATGGTTCATTCTTCTCTTAGGGGGCAATTTTCTGACGTCCAAGGCATCCAGGGTTTGGAGACGGGAAAATCAGAAACAATGGGTTGGATTTTGATTGACCCATGGAGTCGGGTTTGGAGGCGTGTGGGGGGTTAAATTTGTGGGGTCGGGGTTTCCGACCCCATCCCGACTCCATCCCGCCTCCACGCAATTTTGACATAATCAGTCGCGGGGTTCCCGACTCTGTCCCGCCTTGAAGAGGCGGGAGAGGCCATTAAAGCCTTTAACAAGCCCTAAATTGGCTCTGTAATGCCATTTTGAAACACTGGAGCTAGTTTAACCCTCTTCTGACGTGAAGCACGCCTGGTGTGAAACACTCCAGTGAAACCTGGTGGGAGCACAAGTGGATAGCTGACTATCGGCTGCAGGTCCACTATTATAACGGAGATGTGATGAAGGTTGTAGTAGTATTAGGTCTGAACGTCGCCTCTGATGCTGCTGCATTGAATGTCTTCAGACACTGCCTGGGAGGACTTGCTTGGCAAAAAAATTCTCTCTCTCTCTCTCTCTCTCTCTCTCTGTCTCTCTCTCTCTCTCTCTCTCTCTCTCCTCTCACCCACCCACCCACCCCATTTTTGCATCCAGGTCCACTCACATCAAAAGCCAGGCTCTCTCACCAACAGTCTCTGAGACTAGGCAGTCAGCAATGATGACATCATCAGAGGCACCTTTCAGACTGAAACCACTAATTAGTTCATGGGTTCCCACATGCTCCAACTCAATTGCCCAATTAAGTGAAAATTGCATCAGGCATCCACATTAATCTGGAGTCGGGGGGAAACACGAAATGCGGATTACACAACCCCAACCCAACCCCAAGACAAAATCCAGCCCAAAGAGTGCAGGTTCGGAACCCGCCTCTAACCCGCCTCCGTGGGATTTTGTCGGTGCCGGTTTTTCAGGGCGGGAAACAGTCCCACCTCCAGCTGCCCAGAGAGCTTGTTAAGAGGCTTAAATGTTCATTAAGGGCCTCTCTAAGCCTATTTTGAGAGGCCCTCGTGATTTTTCAACCATTTCGGCGTGTTCCACGACCCTCCTAAACCACGCCAGCTAAACCTGGTGGGTTGACAAGTGGGTGGCCTCCTCAGTGCTGCAGGTCCAACATTAAATCGTTTATTTCATCAGGGATTAGTTGCAGGTGGCAGAACTTTGCTGTAAAAGATCTTTGATCACTTTTAGAAGGACTTCCGAGCAGGCTGGGGCAATGTCCAAACCTTTGGACATAGATTTAGGATCCCTCCATACCATGTGGGAGGGTAACCAAAAGGCCAACAAGTTGGCCAAGCAGGGGGCCAGGGAAGGAGAGTTCTGGGATCCCTATAAAGCAGGTCCGGTAGCTGCAATCCGGGACAAGGGAGGCACACAGGGGGTAGCTTTGCCCCCGGACTTATAGCAGGTCCAAACCCAGCATCCCGTCTTTAAGGCCGTCCTGGTAAAGAGAGAGAATGGGGAGTCCCTAGAAGGTCCGTTCAGGGCAGAGGATGAGATTTTAAAACAGAGTCACTGGCAAGCAGCCAGTAACCTGGGGAGCCAGCACCAGAAAAATCGGCTGCTGTTAGAACCCCAGAGAACCCACGGGTGGGAGATTGACCAGTGCAAACTGTTTAAACCTAAAAGGGAACAGCCGGCAAAGGTGGACTGCCCCCAAGTTAGAAATCCTCAGCCAGCAGCAGCTGTGGCAGACGCACAAGCTGCAGCGGGAGGAACAGTGTGTTGTCTCACAGGAGAGGTCACTCCACCGATTATGTGGGACTCAAGCACACCCGCAGTAGCCAGAGCCCTAAGAAGGTCTCCCCACACACCACAGCAAAGGCTACTGTGGCCACAGGTGTATCTGTTTAGAGGGTCCCACCCAAAGAGGGTTGCAACCCGAAAAAGAGCGCCCAAGAGCAGGGAGCGTTCTAAAGTTGGGGATTCCCAGCCTACAGCCTCCAACAGTGAGGTTTTCACAGGAGAGTTGTACTGGAAGAAGAGAGAGTTAAGGGTCTCCCGCCTGCAGCCTCAGGCTGGGAGGAGCCCACAGATATGAACGAGAGCGCTGCAGCCACACCGCAGGGGGTAGTGTGCTGCAGCACAGGACGCAGCTGGGATGTTAAGATACCCCCAGCGGTTTTGAGGAAGGCCTTCTGGGTCCGGCGGTACAGGCCGCACTACACCCAGGTGTACAAGCCATCCAGAGGCCACATAAGGCAGAGACTAAACAGGATTTAACCTGGCCGTCCGGAGACGGGCGGCAAATGTACAGAATTTTCGGTTTGAAGTAATTGCAGTTTTGGTAGTTCTGGGTTATCATTAGTTTAGTTGTTTGTAGAGTTTTTAAGTTTAAGGGCTTGATTAATTATCCAGCCAGAGAACCTTTCTGGGACATGGATACATGTTTTGTGTGTGCCCCTACAGAAAGGACTTCGGAATGACAAGGTTTCTGCTCCTGCTCGCCCTGGTAGGGGTGAGCATCGGTGACCGAGGTGACGTAGAGGACTCCCACATCTATGGGTGCTCAGGAGTGAGAGCACCAGTCGTCACCGCAGGGGGTGGCGAGCGGGGAGTGGAGGAGCTCGCCATCTACTTCCACAAGGGAAGGTGGCCAGGGTGGCTGGGGTCCAACTCTACTAAATACTCCAACCAGCCCGGGTTCACGTACAGGGAGGCCTCCCTCCCATGCCCCAGAATACAGGTCGTTGCCACAAGGGTCAGTGTTACCGAGGGGAAGCGTGTGTGCCTTGCCTGTAAGGGACGAATTCCCCTGAATAGGTGGTGGTGGCTCAGGAAGCTGAGCAGGGACGCAGGGGACCATACAGCCGACTGGGAAAGATTAGGGAACAACACCTACCAGACAATCACAGGGACCCAAGGAGGAGTGAGTGTGTGTTGGGATAAGTGGTGGGTGTCAGAACAGGGAGTCTATGTTTGTATGTGGGGATCAGAGGAAGCCTGCCCCACAGGGGTATCCATCATCTTCTCCAGCCAATGGCAAGATGCCGGGGAGGGGATAGGGTGGGATTCTAGCCTGCATGGGTGCGTGGTCCCACACATTCCGGTCCCAGTTAATGCCACTGAACTCGTGGCACACACCCAAAAGCCCCTACCCACGACCCAGGTTCCGAAAACCCTGGAAGAAAAGTGCCCTACCACCACCAAGGGACCAGGGAATGGGTTAGTCCAGGTACCAACCGAAAAGGTACTATACCAGGGGGTACACTATGCAGTAGCTTCAGTAATATTAAACCTTACCGAGGTATACTTACCTGAGTGGCGTCCTAAGGAGACGGAGCAGCTGTACCAGGCCCTGCTAAAGGAAATGTTTAGGAAATTCTACGAATTTGATTTTGCCAATATAGACAAAGTAGAGCTATACAGAATACACCCTGAGAACCCTATGGGCACGGGTAGACAAAGAAGGGGAGCCTGGAATGATGTCTTCACTGCCTATAGTACAGGGTCCTCTGTAATAAATAGCCTGGATGACATGGAATTACAGACACAGATAAATGGTTTAAAACCCCCGTTAAGAAAGATCCTGAAGGATGGGAACACAGTGGTAGGCTCAGAGCTACATGAGGACCAAGCTATGACGGTTCATTTAAAGGAAATTATTGCAGAATTGGAAAGGCATGGCAAAACAGTAAATGCACTCATACGGGAGGATAGGAATGCATCGGATCAGGCTGCACAGAATGAGGTGTGTGTGCTGTACGGGGCATGGTTGCTGGGCGAGGGCCGTAGCAACCTGAAGGATTTAAAGCAAGGTTTGGTCCTCTCCTGGATCAGCAACAAGCACCTCGCAGCCTTCCACCCATTTAGTAATTCGCTGAGCCCATGCCAATTTCGTCTAGCCTCTGAAGTCTACCCTGTCCCAATAGATTGTGGGCGTTCCAATCACACTATCATGGGGATAGTAGTGAGAATGCCGGTCATGAGTGGGACAGCCCGACCCGTGCCGGTATACAGGGTGGAGAACATTGGAGTCATTCAAGGGGGTGCACACAACCGTTTTACAGCGGTCCCACCTTATGTCATAAAGTGGAAGCACGCCATGACAGGTACTGACCTCTCCGGGTGCTGGAGCCGGGGTTCACACATAATACTGTGTCCCCAGCACTTGAACGCCTATTCTAAACCACAGTGTGGGTTTAAAGCTGCTGGCACACGACCTATCAACTGTACCATGGAGGTAATGGCACACGGCCATGTTTCCCCACAGGTAGCATATATAGGGGGTGGGACATATTGTGTCACCACAGGTGCGTCCCACTACCAGCATGGACACTTCTGGTGTCCGGTAAGTGACAGCAGTTTCTGCTTTAAACCCGAGGCAGAAGTTCAAGTGGCTCAGGAACGGATTGTCCCCATTCCTGAACCCTCCACTGTTCACCTCACTGTAACAGAAAACATCACCAACCTGCAAAAGTATGTGACTTACTTTGGATATAAAATTCCCCCTCTACCCGAACATCTTACCATCCTACTTAAAGCTGTAGAGATTTCACAAAAACATTTCTACACCCTGGAACAGAAAACAGTTGAATTGGGGCAGAGATTTTGGATATAGTAGTTCCACCCTGGTGGGATATTTTCGAGAATATAGAGGTGCCTTCCTGGATCAGGATGGCTTCCCATCTTCTGGTGGTCTGCCAGCTCGGGATAGTTCTCTACCTGCTGTGTACAAAGTGCAGGGGAAGGGACGGGGAGTTCCGTTCCAGACACGAAGGGACTTGGGAAGTGCATCAAAATAAAGGCTATGGCCAGGGATGGAACGAACCTTGATTTTGTCTTTTAATTAAAAAAATTTGTACGTGTGTTGTGTCATTTTTATGAATGTGTATGATGTGTTTTTCCAAGCTGTGCAGGGGTGTCAGACCCTCTCCGTGCTTGGATGTGAAATAAAGATTGATTGTTACCTGTATGTACCTGAAACACCACATTTTAAAAGTGGAATGTATGTTTCGGTTTTTAGTTTAGGTAATACAGGGGAAGGTTGGTTTTCGGGGATCAGAAATTTTGCTAACCTGTTAATGATACTAATTCAGTTTTAGTATCAAAGTGGGGGATGTAGGCTTCGCAAAATCCCCCAGAAACTCGAACAGAGCCCTAAAGGGAGTGATTTTTGGACTTTTCATACAAACTTGGGATGATGGGGCCTAAGTGAAGTGATTTAAGGTAAAACCCTCAGTTTTGGACATTTTTAAAGATCACAAGAAGAAAACCCTGAGGAAAATGACTTTTCGAATCTTACTGTTGGGAAAGACACCTTTCACAGACACACAGGCTGCAGAGGGGCATGGTCAGGCAGTGTAGTAAGCTGTCTGCAGTGTGTTTACACTGCCTTCCTATCAAGGAGGAAAAGACAAAACCCAAAAGCCTCACAACACATCGAAATATGAATAATCCAAGACCTCTTTTGAAATCAATAAAACATTTAGTACTTCATCAAAAACCAATCAACCAGGTATCCACAGGACAGATTTAAAAGCCCGCCAATAGACCTAGGACAATAGGGTTGAGATTTGGCACGTAGATAAGGCTTTGTTAAATCGGAAAACGATCAGGACATGTTTAACACTGAGTTAAAGCCATCGGAACTGGCAAGCCCGCCAAAACTAGACAATGGACTAAACAGGGCTCATTTGCAACCTAAATGAAACCATTTTAGTAAGGGGTTTTGGGCGCGAAAAAGACAATATAATTGAAGCCCGTCCCAAGACTCTTTTTTTTATGGACTCGCTGACAACGCTGGCACAGCTCTCTCCCTGCTCCAGCAAAAACACCACAAGCCACGAGGAGGAAGGCCAACAAACAGACCATCGCACAAGAAGAAACCAGAGCGACTGCCTCAGTGACCATCGGACACCTCGCAGCAACAAGGGCCTTACAAAATCTTTTAATCAAAAGACTCTAAAATCCTGTCAAGGATTAGTTGGTGAGCATTATCCCTGATCTCCTGAAACCAAAAACCTAGCTAGATAGTGGGATCTTTGGGAGGGATAAGGTTTTTGTTTGGTATATTGTCATTCTCCCTCGCCTGTAACGTGTGCTCCACAATCTGTGTTTAAGTATTAAGTGTGTTTTAAGTTTGTTACCTTTTTCTTTTAATAAAGACAAAATTCTTTCATCAGAACCTGTTGTCTGCTGCATTTTTGTTCACAACCCCTAAATAAGTCCAAAATCTAGGAACCAGGGGCGTGGGAGCGAGTCGAACCGCTCACTGAGTCAGAAGGCAAAGGCTAACCCCACTACCACCTCCTACAGCTCGATTTTGCCATTGGGGCGGGCTAGGGGCGTGTCAGCCGCTTTTCGTGTTAGCCACCCGACTCCAATTTGATGTGGGAAAAATATGCGATTTTCCCCTAATTGGGCAATTGATTTCCAGTGTGTGGGAACCCCTGGCCCAATTGGTCTTTCCATCCTGAAAGTTGCCTCCGATGACATCATCAATGCTGCTGGATTTAAGGCCTGCAAGCAGCCTTGCTTCTTCTGTGGACTGCAAACCTTATGCCCTTTGCTGTGATAGATTCCTCCAGCCAATATGTCCAGCAGTAGACCAAAGTCTGCACCAAGGTTCGATGACGCCACCCTGCAAGCTCTGGTGGAGTGAGCAAGAGGAAATCAGGAGGTGCTCTTCCCTTCCTCAGGGAGGAAGAAACCTCTCCAGCAGACCAAAGCTGTGTGGATGCAAGTGGCCCAGGAGGTCAACTCTTTGTCTATGTGCCGCAGAACCTGGCTGCAGTGCAGGAAGAGGTTTCATGACCTTCTGCGCACTGGAAAAGTGAGTATGACTTTCCCATCACCCTCAATCTGATCCCCATTGCCTCTCCTCACCAGCACTCAGCCTCTTGGAGGCGGGATGGAGACGGGGTCAGAAAACGCTCATGTGGGAAAATTGCTCGGAGGCGGGATGGAGGCGGGATCGGGCCCGCCCGCCAGTTTCTGCGATTTTAACACCTCACACACCTCCAATCCCGCCTCTTCAGGCCTGGCAAAATTGAGCCCAAAGCGTCTGCAAAGGGATATAGATAGACTAAGTAAGTGGGCAGTAAGGTGGCAGATGGAGTATAATGTAGGGAAATGTGAGGTTATTCACTTTGGTAGGAAGAATAGAAAAACAGAATATTTTTTAAATGGTGAGAAACTTTCAAATGTTGGTGTTCAGAGAGATTTGGGTGTCCTCGTGTAAGAAACACAGAAAGTTAGCATGCAGGTACAGCAAGCAATAAGGAAGGCAAATGGCATGTTGGCCTTTATTGCAAGTGGGTTGGAGAACAAGAGTAAGGAAGTCTTGCTACAATTGTACAGGGCCTTGGTGAGACCACACCTGGAGTACTGTGCACAGTTTTGGTCTCCTTATCTAAGGAAGGATATACTTGCCTTGGAGGCGGTGCAATGAAGGTTCAGTAGATTGATTCCTGGGATGAGAGGGCTGTCCTATGAAGAGAGATTGTGTAAGAATGGGCCTATACTCTCTGGAGTGTAGAAGAATGAGAGGTGATCTCATTGAAACATACAAGATTCTGAAGGGGGTTGATGGGGTAGATGCTGAGAGGTTGTTTCCCCTGGCTGGAGTGTCTAGAACTAGGGGGGCATAGTCTCAAGATAAGGGGTAGGCCATTTAAGACTGAGATGAGGAGGAATTTCTTCACTCAGAGTTTGTGAATCTTTGGAATTCTCTGCCCCAGAGGGCTGTGGATGCTGAATCATTGAGTATATTCCAGGCTGAGATAGATTATTGGACTCTAGGGGAATCAAGGGATATGGGGATTGGGCAGGAAAGTGGAGTTGAGGTCGATGATCAGCCATGATCTTATTGAATGGCGGAGCAGGCTCGAGGGGCTGTATGGCCGACTCCTGCTCCTAATTCTTACGTTTTTCATGTTCTTATCGGGGTGAGGGGATTACAATAATAATAGGGACTGTGAAAGGGGAATTGTGAGAGAGCAGATATGAGATGGAAAGAAAGAAAATGGAAGAACAGTGTCCAGATTTCAGATACAAAAGTCAAATTGATCAGCTAGGTTTGGAAATGACCTGCATCGTTTACTTGGGTAACAGTCAGAATATCTCATGTTATTCTAAGAACTTGTAGCTCTTGTTCCCAAAGGTGACCCCATCTGGTGTATATGAATTGTCTCCTTGCCTTATGAGTTCTATAGTGAAAATCTAGATGGTATCAGCACCTTGTTTGTTCAACAGTCTGTAATTAATAACCTCAGGGATGCAATCTAACAGCATCTTTAGGGATTCACTCCAATATAAATAAACCGCTAATTTCTCTTCATTATCTCATTATTCTAATCTGATCAATTGCCTCCAACACTAGCAAGATTCCTCAACCCACAGAAAATGCATTGGACAGTAATTTCTCAGATAAAGGCTGTATACTACCCCATTCTCGCAGCAGTTGGAGTACCTGGTAAGTTATTTTCAGAACGTCTTGTGCAAGTAATACACAGTTGAACTGTATTTCTGTTTACGCTGTGTGCCTGGTAAATGTAATACATTGATCTCCAAGTCTGTCCAAGTCATGCACTCACTCAGCAATGTTCATCCGTGGTGCTGTCTTCTCTCCTATTACCTCTTATCCCTAAGTGTTGTCTTCTCTCCAATCACTTTCATCCTTGATGTTGTCTTGTCTCATACTACCTTTTATCCTTGCTATTGTCTTCTCTCCAATCCCTTTTATTCTTGGTGTTGTCTTATCTCCAATCCCTTTCATCCTTGGTGTTGTCTTATCTCCTACTCCTCTTCATCCTTCATGTTTATTTCTCATCTATTCCTTTTTAATGTTTGTCTTGTCTTCTCTCCTCCTCACTTCTACCCTTAGTATTGTTCACTCTCCTCCTCACTTCTACCCTTAGTATTGTTCACTCTCCTCCTCACTTCTACCCTTAGTATTGTTCACTCTCCGCCTCACTTCTACCCTTAGTATTGTTCACTCTCCTCCTCACTTCTACCCTTAGTATTGTTCACTCTCCGCCTCACTTCTACCCTTAGTATTGTTCACTCTCCGCCTCACTTCTACCCTTAGTATTGTTCACTCTCCGCCTCACTTCTACCCTTAGTATTGTTCACTCTCCTCCTCACTTCTACCCTTAGTATTGTTCACTCTCCTCCTCACTTCTACCCTTAGTATTGTTCACTCTCCTCCTCACTTCTACCCTTAGTATTGTTCACTCTCCGCCTCACTTCTACCCTTAGTATTGTTCACTCTCCGCCTCACTTCTACCCTTAGTATTGTTCACTCTCCTCCTCACTTCTACCCTTAGTATTGTTCACTCTCCTCCTCACTTCTACCCTTAGTATTGTTCACTCTCCTCCTCACTTCTACCCTTAGTATTGTTCACTCTCCTCCTCACTTCTACCCTTAGTATTGTTCACTCTCCTCCTCACTTCTACCCTTAGTATTGTTCACTCTCCTCCTCACTTCATCCTTAGTATTGTTCACTCTCCTCCTCACTTCTACCCTTAGTATTGTTCACTCTCCTCCTCACTTCTACCCTTAGTATTGTTCACTCTCCTGCACACTTTTATTCTTGGTTTTGTCTTCTTTCCTACTCTCTCTTCCTTTTATTAAAGGTGCTGTCTGCTTTTCCGATCCTTTCTATCCTTGGTTTCTTCTCTCTTACACCGTTTACCCTTATTATTGCCTGTTCTCACACTTTCTTTTACACTTTGTGTTTCTTCTCTCCTGTTCCCTTTTATCCTTGTTGACGTCTTCCCTCATAGTCCCTTTTAGCCTTGATGTTGTCTTCTCTCCTGCTCCCTTGTATCCACAAGGATCCACAAGGATCAGTGCTGGGACCACTGATGTTCACAGTTTATATAAAAATGTAGACTTTGGAATCAAAAACACAATTTCTAAATTTACGGATGACACCAAATTGGAGGGAATAGCCAATACTGAGGGGAACTGCAACAAATTACAGGACGACATTAATAAACTTGCAGAATGGGCATATAATTGGCAAATGAAGTTCAACACAGATAAATGTGAAGTATTACATTTTGATAGGAAGAATAGGGAGGTCACTTATCACTTGGAGGGTGCGAGTCTAGGTGGGGTAGAGGAACAAAGGGATCTCGGAGTACAAATACACAAATTACTAAAAGTTGTGACACAGGTTAGCAAGGCCATAAAAAAGCAAACCAAGCACTAGGGTTTATTTCTAAAGGGATAGAATTGAAAAGTAGTGAAGTTATGCTAAACCTGTATCGAACCTTGGTTAGACCACACTTGGAGTACTGTGCACAGTTCTGGTCACCATATTATAAAAATGATATAGAGGCACTGGAAAGGGTGCAGAGAAGATTTACAAGGATGATACCAGAAATGCGAGGGTATACATATCAGGAAAGGATGAACAGGCTGGGTCTTTTTACTCTTGTAAAAAGGCTGAGGGGTGACCTAATAGAGGTCTTTAAAATTATGAAAAATGTTGATAAACTGGATACAGAGAGAATGTTTCCACTTGTAGGGAAGAGCATAACTAGAGGCCCTCAATATAAGATTCCAATAGGGTATTCAGAAGAAACGTATTTACCCAAAGAGTGGTAAGAATGTGGAACTCGCTACCACAGGGAGGTGATTGAGGCAAATAGTACAGATGCATTTAAGGGGAGGCTGGACAAGCATATGAGGGAGAAGGGAATAGAGGGTTATGCTGATAGATTTAGATGAGGAAAGACGGGAGGAGGCTCGAGTGGAGCATAAACGCCGGCATGGACTGGTTGGGGCGTATGGCCTGTTTCTGTGCTGTATATCCTGTGTAATCTTATGTATCATTGATGTTGTCTTCTCTCCTGCTAAGCTTTACCCCCGGTATTGTCCTATTTTATTAATCTCCCCAGATTCGAATTGGCTACAGAAACGCAACCTGGAGGCTGAAACAGAAAGAATCCGCTGTGAGATGAGGCACCACAACGGACTCCATCGGCTTGTCCTGCACCTTCAGCAGAGGAGAGCAGAACACAAGGAAGAACATTCAGCATGGAATGCAGATCATTCCGGCTGGTACTTTGCCTTTGAGTTATTTGCTAGTTATTTGACTGTTTTCTGTTCTATTTCTCACAGTGAACTTGCTGGCGATTGTGATCCTGTCTCGGGGAAAGTACGCTCTCTCCAAGTGCATCACTCGCTACCTGCAGGCGATGGCGACGGCAGATCTCCTGGTGATTGTCTGTAATGTATTATTGCATCAGATTGCTGGTCTTTATTGGTGGGGGTCTTTCCTGCTCTACACTCCAGTCTGCAAAGTCATTCTCTTCCTGGTTCCCACTGCCATAGACTGTTCTGTCTGGTTAACTGTCGCTTTCACCTTTGATCGTTTTGTAGCCATTTGCTGTCAGAAGCTGAAACCAAAATATTGCACCGAGCAAAGCGCTGGTTTGGTTATCATCAGTTTGAGCATCCTGTTCTGTTTAAAGAACATTCCCTGGCCCTTCGTGTATAAAGCTTATTTGACAGTTGGCAATATACCGCGGGGCTGCCTTGTATCGGTACAGTTTTATACTCTACCCCCATGGAGAGCATTTTCTTGGATTGAACAGCTGGTAACCCCGTTGCTTCCATTCTGTTTGATTTTATTGTTTAACGCGCTCACCGTCAGACGCATTTTAGTGGCCAGTCGGGCGCGGAGGAGCCTCCGGGACCGCAGAAATGGTGAGAAAGACAAGGACCCTGAGATGAGGAACCGCAGAAAATCCATCGTTTTACTTCTTGCAATATCCAGCAGTTTTATCCTGCTCTGGGTGACCACTGTCATATATTTCTTATATTATCGAATTTCAAGCGCCTTTAACCGCAGATCTGTAACTAACCCTTTTGCAGCTTTCCAAGAAGCGGGAATCATGCTGCAGCTCCTGAGTACCTGCACCAACACGGCCATTTACACAGTGACCCACAGCAAGTTCAGACAGGAGCTGCTCCATGGCCTCAAATACCCCTTCTCTCTCATTGTTAAAGGAGTTCAGTGAGGGAAAGGTGGGAGGCGGGACTGAATCCCCCAATATCACAACTCCTCCAGATCACAATTAGCGCCCACATTTACCAAAGGCACTCCGCAACGGGGCTGACAATATTCCCTTTCCATTCATCGCTTGTCAAACGTTACATCAAAATCAAACTTAACAGAACCCGTCAGAAAATGAACATAAGCCACAGGCACTAACAAAACATGTGTCTTCATTCAGATCACTTTTCAAACAAGGTCCTCAGAAACTGACCCCACTGGGGTTGTCCGGGCGGAAGGGCGGTGAATGGACTGGATATTGGTTTCTATCGGCCCGGACTAACAGCCCAGCCCAGCGCCCCCTGTAGCACCTGTGGGATCAGTTCTCCCTTCACCTGTTCCTCAGCCCCTTAAAGAACATTGGAATCCAGAGTCTGTGCTATTTTAACAGCTGTTAGTTGGCAATAGGCCGGGAATTACTGATGTTCATCACAAGGAATGTTTCTGCTTTCAAATAACATTCCGCCGCTGTTTTCAAACAGCCGTGAAGTCTTTTTAACACAATAAACGGGCTAATACCTCAGTTATAATAGCGGAGTGGATGAAGTTTCCGTTCATCAGTATATTTTTGTTTATTTTACATGAGAGTAAAGAGGCCGCCAGGTGGAAGGGTTTATCGAGGGGATTGAAGAGAGTGAGTTGGGATTGGCAGGACACACTGCCGCAGGAGGGCGACCAGTGGATGAGGAAATGTTCAGAAGGTCAGTTGGAGGACCAGAGTGTGGGACAGGGGCATGGAGGAGCTGCTGATATCGGGTGGGGCAAAGAGTGGAGGGACCCATTGGTAGCGTGTTGAAAGACAGGAAATACATGGAGGTTATTAAGAACCGTGAAGTGGAGGGGTGGCAGGGTGGAGGTATGGAGACCAGAAGGGAGGTGATTGAAGAGGAGTGGGAGAGAGAGACTGGAGAGAGAGTGAGAGAGAGAGACAGAGAGAGGGAGAGAGAGAGAGAGAGACTGGGGGGAGAGAGAGAGTGAGACTGGGGAGAGAGAGACTGAGGAGAGAGAGAGAGTGAGAGACTGGGGAGAGATAGAGTGAGAGAGAGAGACTGGGGAGAGAGAGAGATAGAGGGACTGGGGGGAGAGAGAGAGAGACTCGGGAGAGAGAGAGACTGGGGGAGAGAGAGAGAGAGACTGGGGAGAGAGAGACTGGGGAGAGAGAGAGAGTGAGAGACTGGGGAGAGAGAGAGTGAGAGAGAGAGACTGGGGAGCGAGAGAGAGTGAGAGAGAGAGAGACTCGGGAGAGAGAGACTGGGAAGAGAGAGAGAGAGAGACTGGGGAGAGAGAGACTGGGGAGGGAAGGAGAGAGAGAGAGAGACTGGGGAGAGAGGAAGAGAGAGAGAGAGACTGGGGAGAGAGGAAGAGAGAGAGAGACTGGGGAGAGAGGGAGAGAGGGAGAGAGAGAGAGTGGAGAGAGGGAGAGAGAGTGAGAAAGACTGGGGAGAGAGAGAGAGACTGGGGAGAGAGGGAGAGAGAGAATGGGGAGAGGGAGAGAGAGTGAGAGAGACTGGGGAGAGAGAGAGAGAGACTGGGGAGAGAGGGAGAGAGAGACTGGGAGAGAGGGAGAGAGAAAGAGAGGGAGATGGAGGGAGAGTGAGAGAGGAAGACGGAGGGAGAGAGAGCGAGCGAGGGGGAGATGGAAGGAGAGAGAGAAAGGGGGACGAAGGGAGAGAGGGACAGAGAGAGGCGTGAGGTTCCAGACGCGTGTAGTCCATTCCCGGGAAACAACTTTGGAACAACACAGGTGAAGGCAGCACATGCACAATGGACGCTGGAAGGAGACGAAAGCAAACAAGTTTTAGGCCCCTGGTAAAACAAAAATTAGATTTTTTTAAAATCAGCAAATTGTTTCAAGCTGGAAAAACATACGGGAAAGTGATGTTGAATGTCCCGTGGTTGTTCCAGTTACATTTTGCCAGGTGTTGTCCCCTTTTTCAAAGAGTCTATCAGGGTTGTTTGAATCATGATATGAGAGAGGGGAAAAAGTTTGTGCCTCTGTTTGTATCTCAGAGTCTGTGAGATGAGGAGAACGGCAGCAGAAAAAGAGGAAACAACATCTCCAAAACTGATCCCAACTCATTGCCAAGGCTGGGGATCGATAACCTCGCCGCCTTCTTACCACTTTATTCACTTTCTTATTTGAGCTCATTTTGGAATTAGAGTTTATGTTATTTGTTGTTGTATGTTTAATGACAGCATTGAAGAGGGAAAGAGAAACTTGGAGCAACTTCTGTCAAAGCTGCAATGAGACTTGAAAGAATTTAAAGATTTTTAGTGAACTTTTCACTAAAAATTTGTGTTAAAAACATTTTCCCCCCCATAATTTTGAATATGATTTTGGAAGAAACTGAAACAAAAATCAATTTCCCCTCATCTAAACAAGTTTCAACCAGGTCTTGAAGTCCAAACGCTTTTAAAGAGGTTCTGAAATGCTTAAAACATTTTAAAATTGAAATTTCTTAATATTTGATTTTGAATGATCGACTGAAGTGAGTAGCTTTAAACAAACATGCAACCATGCTGTTGAGTAGGGGGAGGGCGGGGAGGATTTGTAGGAGTTACATATTACTTTTTATTGACTTTAAAAAAAAATATCATTAAGATGTTTAGGAAGAGAAACAAAAAAGGGGAAAAACACAAAACCATTTTATTTTGTCTATCATTCTATAGTCCTAACATGTCCCAGAAATAATGTAAATATAGATTTCCTCTTAAACATTTACATCGAGTGTTAATAGAAACACGATTTATCTCATGATGTATTAACATCAGAGGAAGCTACTTTAGAAGAAACTATTATTTGTTTATTGAGAAAGACACAGAACATACTTTGATTAAACTGATAATGTACAATTTTGATTTGGTATAAATGTTTGAAATAGGAGATTAAAAATTGAGAGTACAATGAAGTTTGCTTCCCGCTATTTAATTGGGAAGTACCTAAAATAATTCAACAATTTTCATGATAAGAGCAGGGATTAATATTGTGGAGAATGTTTGAGAGAAAAACATTAGAAGTAAAATTCGTAAATTAGCATCTTTACGCCAACATATTAGTAAACATTTCCAAGTCAGTCTGATTGGTTCTCCTGGCCAGGAAGAAAGATGAATGTTTATTTGTGTTAAATCATAGCTTCTCCTGCTTTTTGTTTTTAATTCGGTGGCGCAAATTGTGTTTGTGTTTTTTGCACTTGTGAATAAGTGCTGCATTTCTGAGATGTTACATGGGGGGTGTGCTGGTTCAAGAAGACAACGTTTATTAATGGAAGTGATTGAAGTTGAAAATACAGATACCCGTTCTTGTTCAATTCCTTCTAATACTGTGAACTAAAGAACTACAGCACTTTATATTTGTTGGTTGTCTGGTTGTATTGTGAATAATATTCTAATTACTTCTGTGGATGTCCAGCACGTCAGCACCATAGGAAAGCTGCTGCTCCTGCTGCTTGTGCAGCCACTGCTATAGTGACATGAGGGATGGGCTAATACATTGAAAACTTTAAAATTAATACAAATTGCACAAATAGATATGCCTCTTTCAGCTCACCTTGGGCTTTTGGATTGTTTGTCGATGCATAACCGTGTAACTGAGTGACGTTTCTGAAGTGTTAATGCATTATTATGCAGTTCTTTTATATCCCAGTCATTTCTGACAAGTAATATTTTATTAAATAGAGTTGGTAGATGACGAACTAAAAGCTTTTAATTAATTCTACCGTAAACAAACTTGCAGAATGGGCATGTAAATGACAAATGAATTTCATTATAGATAAGTGTGAGGTGGTGCATTTTGGTAGGAGGAATAAGGAGGCGACCTACTCCTTGGAAAATAAAAGTCTAAATGGGGTAGATGTGCAAAGGGATCTAGGGCTATAGATTCACAAATCATTAAAAGTAGCAAGGCAGGTTAAAAAAGACAAAAGTGCAGATAAAGCACTGGGGCTCATTTCTAGAGGAATAGAATTCAAAAGCGGAGAAGTTATGATAAACTTGTATCGAACCTTGTCTGATTGTCTCCTGATTTGAGACGGTGGGGAGACCATATGGCATTACTGGATATATGCTTTTAAGCCGTTGTTGTAAAAGTTGTTGTTGTCGGGTTTTTTAATTTGCTCAGGACGAAAAGGTCGCGCTGAAAGGAGTTCGTGGCCGCTCAGTACAAAAAAAATTAGAGGGAACATTGGTCCAGCGGTAATAAAATAATGATAAAAAATCTTGGCAATATTGTGGAAGCGGAAGGAAGGGACGCTGGTGAAGAATAACATTGAGGATATCAAGTGCAGTTCTGGATGGGATCGGTGTTCACGAATGTTTCCGTGGGAGCCAGCACACTAATGAGCTGATTCTACATCTGACCAACTACAGATACTACACTACTTACACAATTCCACACCCGACACACTGTACCTGGGACGCTGTAAATATCTCTGAGTTGTGCAGCAATACCACAGAGGGATTGCACAGGATCGCCAGTGTTTGTCACACGGTTCTCCAGAGCCATTCACTGCCAGACTGGACACTCCGCTAGATGGACAATCCTTCAGCAATGGCAGAAGGCAATCCATCCTTTCTACGGTTCACACATGTTTATTCCCAGGTAGACGGCTGACTCGGGCAATTCCATGATGTTGCTGAAGAATTGGCACAGGAAGGACCTGGGAAATAATTATTAGCACTTCGCGATTGTCTGATTTGTGAGCAAAAAATCTCCCGTCACAAAAACCATCGCAAACTTCGCAGGTGCAGAGGTCTTGTCACCTCACAGTGGAACCGGTCACTTTTTGTTAACATGAATTTGCTGATGAGAATTCACCAACGCTCTTCATGGACTGGGTGGCTGCAGCTGTTCACCAACAAAAATATCCATTTCCCAATCGGTTTGATCATTGCCGTATTAACTTCAACATTTCCTATGTCTCCCGCCTTCGCTGTCTGACTTTACCAATTCAATAACCCACAGGAAACCTTTCCATATTCCCATCTGCAAGATTGAAAACTCTCACAGAGCTCGGGAAGAGGCGGAAAGATTCCATCTCAGCGCCAGATTTAATGAAGTCCGATTATTAAAATGTATTTAAGAGGCTTTTGCGATCTCGTTACACAAAGCGAAAAATGAAATATTTTCCCATAGAATTGACAAACTTGCTCAACTTTGAATTGTTTAAAATTCGTTGTATGCCTGTGTGGTTTCACTTCTTAGACTCAGTTATGCTGAAATAAAATACAAAAGTTATCTGTGGGTGTTCATTTGTATTTCTGCCCGTGGACGGATGAAGGTTTATTCGGATCACAATTGCCAGATATTAACCAGATGATTATCCTCTATTGTGGTGATGTTGGTTGAGGGATAAGTTAGGTCAGGATCCCGGGGTAGATCTTTCTGCTCTACTTTGAATAGTGTTATGGGATCTTGCATGTCCACCAGAGAGGGCAGAAGTGGTCTCGGTTTAAGGTCTCACCCGAAAGACTGCACCTCTGACAGTGCAGCACTCCCTCAGCACTGCACTGGAGTGTCAGCCTAGATTATGTGCCCAAGTGCCCGGAGTGGGACTTGAAGCACAAACTGCTGACTCAGAGGTAAGAGTGTGACCACAGAATCAAGACTGAGACTTGCGAAGGTGGTGGTGGGTCTTCTAGCACCGCTGCAGTCTGTATATTTTGTAGCGGTTTCATACAAGCGAGTGCTTGTTAGACCACTTCAGAGAGCCGTTGTTCCGTTAACTGCGTTAATATGGGACTAGAGTCACAACTAAGGACGGCAGGTTTCCTTCTGTAAACGACATTAGGGATCCAGTTGGGTGCTTACCACACTTTTACTGCTACCATCTTTTATAGAATCTTACAGCACCGAAGGAAGCCATTCAGCCCATCGTGTCCATGCCGGCTCTTTGAAAGAGCTATCCAATTAGTACAGCTCGAATTAAAGATAGAGAAAAGCTTCCTCTAAAATGTCCCATCAAGAACTCACAGGGCAGGTACAAAATGGGTTGAATGCAGATTAATGTTCCCTATATACTGTCACACCAAACAGTTTCATGATGCGGAGATGCCGTGAGCCGGCAGTTTGTGGTGTCAATAGTGGTCATGATGCGGAGATGCAGTTTCAGGTCAGGTACAGCACGGATCAAATATAGAGTAAAGCTCCCTCTACACTGTCCCATTAAACCGTCACAGGAATGGTACAGCACAGATTAGATAGGGAGTAAAGCTCCCTCTACACTGTCCCATCAAACATTCCCAGAGCAGGTATAACACAGGTTAGTTGCAGAATAAAGCTCAATGCACTGTCCTGTCAAACACTCCCAGGGCCGATACAGCATGGGTTATGTACACAGTAAATCTCCATCTACACTACCATAGCAAACACTCCTGGAGCAGATACAGCATGGGTTAGATAAAGAGTAATGCTCCATGTACAGTGTCCCATCAAACAGTCCCAGGGCAGATACAGCACGGGTTAAATGCAGAGTAAAGCTTTCCCTACACCATCCCATCAAACACTCCCAGCGCAGGTACAGCACCGGTTAAATACAGAGTAAAGCTTCCTCTACACCATCCCATCAAACCCTTCCATAGCAGATACAGCAGGGGTTAGATACAGAATAAAGCTCTCACTGTACTGTCCATTCTATCACTCAGAGGGCAGGTACACCACGGGTTAGATACAGATTGAAGCTCCCTCTATACCGCTCCATCAAACACTCCCAGGGCATGTAAAGCACCAGTTAGATGCTGAGTAAAGCTCTTTGCACTTTCCAGTCACAAACTCCAAGGGCAGGTGCAGCACCGGATAGAGACAGAGTAAAGCTCCCTCTATACTGTCCCATCAAGCAGTCCCAGGACAGGTACCACATGGGTAGGATACAGATAAATGCTCCCTCTATACTGTCCCATTAAGCAGTTTCATGGCGTGTACAGCACGTTTTTTAAGTATACAGTAAAACTCCCTCGGACAGGTACAGCTCGGATTAAATGTAGAGCAAATCTCCTTCTAAACTGTCCCATCAAGAACTCCCAGGACAGCTAAACTCCCTCTACACTGTCTCATCAAACACTCCCGAGGCAGGTACAGCATGAGTTCGGGATAGGTACAGTGGTGCTATTCCTTTTAATATGTAGAGGGCGAGCAGATTTTGTTACATGTACAGAGGGCATTGCTCCTCGTAATATTCCTTTAAGGGAATGGTAGCGTAGTGGCAATGTCACTGGGTTAGTAATCCAGAGGCCTGGACGAATGATCTCAGAGACGGGAGTTCAAATCCCAAACTATGGGGATTGTCGTAAAAACCCATCTGGTTCACTAATGTCCTTTAGGGAAGGAAATTAGCCATCCTGATCTGGTCTGGTCTATATGTGACTCCAGACCCACAGCAATGTGGTTGACTCTTAACTGCCCTCTGAAATAGTCACTCACTCAGTTGTAACTAACCGCTATGAAACAAAATAATAAGAATGAAACCGGACAGACCACCAGGCATCGACCTCGGCACCGGCTATGGGCACGGCAATGGCACACCCGGCCCAGTCGACCCTGCAAAGTTCCCCTCGCCAACACCTGGGGACTTGTGCCAAAATTGGGAGAGCTGTCCCACAGACTAGTCATACTCACAGAATAGTCATACTCACATAATCATACCTTTCAGCCAATGTCCCAAACTCCTGCATCACCATCCCTGGGTATGTCCTGTCCCATCGGCAGGACAGATGCACCAGGGGTGGTGGCACAGGTCTGGTCTATATGTGACTCCAGACCCACAGCAATGTGGTTGACTCTTAACTGCCCTCTGAAATGGTCACTCAGTTGTAACAAACCACTACGAAACAAAATAATAAGAGTTAAACCAGACGGACCACCCGGCAGTTGGGAAGGAGTGGCCCTGGGAGTCCTCAACATTGACTTCAGACCCCATGAAGTCTCATGGCTTCAGGTCAAGCATGGGCAAGGAAACCTCCTGCTGATTACCACCTACCGCCCTCCCTCAGCTGATGAATCAGTACTCCTCCATGTTGAACACCACTTGGAAGAAGCACTGAGAGTAGCAAGGGCACAGAATGTACTCTGGGTGGGGCACTTCAATGTCCATCACCAAGAGTGGCTCGGTAGCACCACTGACCAAGCTGCTGAGTCCTGAAGGACATAGCTGCCAGTCTGGGCCTGCGACAGGTGGTGAGAGAACCAACACGAGGGAAAAGCCTACATCCTCACCAATCTACCTGTCGCAGATGCATCTGTCCATGACAGTATTGGTAGCAGTGACCACCGCACAGTCATTGTGGAGACGAAGTCCCGTCTTCACACTGAGGACACCCTCCATCGTGTTGTGTGGCACTACCACCGTGCTAAATGGGATAGATTCAGAACAGTTCTAGCAGCTCAAAACTGGGCATCCATCAGGCGCTGTGGGCCATCAGCAGCTGCAGAATTGTATCCCACCACAATCTGTAACCTCATGGCCCAGCATATCCCTCACTCTACCTTTACCATCAAGCCAGGGGACCAACCCTGGTTCAATAAGGAGTGTAGAAGAGCATGCCAGGAGCAGCACCAGGCGTACCTAAAAATGAAGTGCCAACCTGGGGAAGCTGCAACTCAGGACTGCATGCATGCTAAAAAGCAGAAGCAGCATGCAATAAACAGGGCTAAGCGATCTCACAATCAACAGATCAGATCAAAGCTCTGCAGTCCTGCCACATCCAGTCGTGAATGGTGGTGGACCATTAAACAACTAACAGGAGGAGGTGGCTCCATGAATATCCCCATCCTCAATGCTGGTGGAGCCCAGCACGTGAGTGCAAAAGACAAGGCTGAAGCGTTTGAAACCAACTTCAGCCAAAAGTGCTGAGTGGCTGATCCATATCGGCCTCCTTCTGAGGTCCCCACCATCACAGAAGTCAGTCTTCAGCCAATTCGATTCACTCCACGTGATATCAAGAAACGGCTGAGCGCAATGGATACAGCAAAGCCATGCCTCTAGCCAAGCTGTTCCAGTACAGCTACAACACTGGCATCTATCTGACAATGTGGAAAATTGCCCAGGTATGTCCTATCCACAAAAAGCAGGACAAATCCAACCCGGCTAATTACCGCCCCATCAGTCGACTCTCAATCATCAGCAAAGTGATGGAAGGTGTCGTCGACAGTGCTATCAAGCGGCACTTACTCACCAATAACCTGCTCACTGATGCCCAGTTTGGGTTCCGCCAAGACCACTCGGCTCCCGACCTCATTACAGCCTTGGTCCAAACATGGACAAAGGAGCTGAATTCCAGAGGTGAGGTGAGAGTGACTGCCCTTGACATCAAGGCAGCATTTGACTGAGTGTGGCATCAAGGAGCCCGAGTAAAACTGAAGTCAATGGGAATCGGGGGGAAAACACTCCACTGGCTGGAGTAATACCCAGCACTAAGGAAGATGGTTGTGGTGAATGAAGGTCAATCATCACAGCCCCAGGACATCACTGCAGGAGTTCCTCAGGGCAGTGTCCGAGGCCCAACCATCTTCAGTTGCTTCATCAATGACCTTCCCTCCAACATAAGGTCAGAAATGGGGATGTTCGCTGATGACTGCACAGTGTTCAGTGCAATTTACAACTCCTCAGATAATGAAGCAGTCCATGCCCACATGCGACAAGACCTGGACGAGGTCCAGGCTTGGGCTGATAAGTGGCAGGTAACATTCGCGCCACAGAAGTGCCAGGCAATGACTATCTCCAACAAGCAAGAGTCTAACCACCGCCCTTTGACATTCAATGGCATTACCATCACCGAATACCCCACCATCAACATCCTGGGGTCACCATGGACCAGAAACTTAACTGGACCAGCCACATAAATACTGTGGCAACAAGAGCAGGTCAGAGGCTAGGTATTCTGTGGCAAGTGTCTCACCTCCTGATTCCCCAAAGCCTTTCTACCATCTACAAGGCACAAGTAAGGAGTGTGATGGAATACTCTCCACTTGCCTGGATGAGTGCAGCTCCAATAACACTCAAGAAGCTCGACACCATCCAGGACAAAGCAGCCTTCTTGATTGGCACCCCATCCACCACCTTAAACATTCACTCCCTCCACCACTGGCATACTGTGGCTGCAGTATGTACCATCTACAAGATGCACCGCAGCAACTCGCCAAGGCTTCTTCGGCAGCAACTCCCAAACCCGCGACCTCTTCCACCTAGAAGGACAAGGGCAGCAGGCGCATGGGAACACCATCACCTCCAAGTTCCCCTCCAAGTCACACACCATCCTTACTTAGAAGTATATTGCTGATCCTTCATCGTCGCTGGGTCAAAATCCAGGAACTCCCTCCCTAACAGCACTGTGGGAGTACCTTCACCACATGGACTGTAGCAATTCAAGGAGGTGGCTCCTCACCACCTTCTCAAGGGCAATTAGGGATGGGCAATAAATGCTGGCCTTGCCAGTGACGTCCACATCCAATAAACGAAAAAAAAATGTACAGCGAGTTCTGTTCCTTGTAATATGCACGGGGTGCTGTTCCTTCTTTTAAATACAGAGTGCGCTGTTCCTTGTTATATGTACTGGGAGCGCTGTTCCTTGTTATATGTACTGGGAGCGTGGTTCCTTGCTATGTGTACAGGGAATGCTGTTACTTGCAATATGTTCAGGGGGCGCAGTTCCTTGTTTTAAATTTCATGGGCCACTGCTCCTTGTAATTTGTACAGGAGGCGCTGTTCCTTGTTATATCTATATTGGCACTGTTCCTTGTCATAGTTACAGGGAGTGCTGCACCTTGTTTATGTACAAGGGGGGCTGTGGCTTGTTATATGTACAGGGAGCGCTGTTCCTTATTATATGTACAGGGAGCGCTGTTCCTTATTATATGTACAGGGAGCGCTGTTCCTTATTATATGTACAGGGAGCGCTGTTCCTTATTATATGTCCAGGGAGCCATGTGCCTTATGATATGTACAGGGAGCGCTGTTCCTTATTATATGTCCAGGGAGCCATGTGCCTTATGATATGTACAGGGAGCGCTGTTCCTTATTATATGTACAGGGAGCGCTGTTCCTTATTATATGTACAGGGAGCGCTGTTCCTTATTATATGTACAGGGAGCGCTGTTCCTTATTATATGTCCAGGGAGCCATGTGCCTTATGATATGTACAGGGAGCGCTGTTCCTTATTATATGTCCAGGGAGCCATGTTCCTTATTATATGTACAGGGAGCGCTGTTCCTTATTATATGTACAGGGAGCCATGTTCCTTATTATATGTACAGGGATCAATGTTCCTTATGATATGTACAGGGAGCGCTGTTCCTTATTATATGTACAGGGAGCCAAGTTCCTTATTATATGTACAGGGAGCCATGTTCCTTATTATATGAGAGGTCGCACAACACCAGGTTATAGTCCAACAGTTTTATTTGAAATCACAAGCTTTCGGAACTATCGCTCCTTCCTCAGGTGAAGTAAATTGGCCACCCCAGTCCAACACCGGCATCTCCGCATCATGACCCTTATTATATGTACAGGGAGCCATGTTCCTTATGATATGTACAGGGAGCGCTGTTCCTTATTATATGTACAGGGAGCGCTGTTCCTTATTATATGTACAGGGAGCCAAGTTCCTTATTATATGTACAGGGAGCCATGTTCCTTATTATATGTACAGGGAGCCATGTTCCTTATGATATGTACAGGGAGCGCTGTTCCTTATGATATGTACAGGGAGCCATGTTCCTTATTATATGGTCGCACAACACCAGGTTATAGTCCAACAGTTTTATTTGAAATCACAAGCTTTCGGAGCTATCGATTGCTCCGAAAGCTTGTGATTTCAAATAAAACTGTTGGACTATAACCTGGTGTTGTGCGACCTCTCAATTTTGTCCACCCCAGTCCAACACCTTATTATATGTACAGGGAGCGCTGTTCCTTATTAAATATACAGGGAGCGCTATTCCTTATTATATGTACAGGGAGCGCTGTTCCTTATTATATGTACAGGGAGCGCTGTTCCTTATTATATGTACAGGGAGCGCTGTTCCTTATTATATGTACAGGGAGCGCTGTTCCTTATTATATGTACAGGGAGCGCTGTTCCTTATTATATGTACAGGGAGCCATGTTCCTTATTATATGTTCAGGGAGCCATGTTCCTTATGATATGTACTGGGAGCGCTGTTCCTTATTATATGTACAGGGAGCGCTGTTCCTTATTATATGTACAGGGAGCGCTGTTCCTTATTATATGTAAAGGGAGCGCTGTTCCTTATTATATGTACAGGGAGTGCTGTTCCTTATTATACGTACAGGGAGTGCTGTTCCTTATTATATGTACAGGGAGCGCTGTTCCTTATTATATGTACAGGGAGTGCTGTTCCTTATTATATGTACAGGGAGCGCTGTTCCTTATTATATGTACAGCGAGCGCTGTTCCTTATTATATGTACACGGAGTGCTGTTCCTTATTATATGTACAGGGAGCCATGTTCCTTATTATATGTACAGGGAGCGCTGTTCCTTATGATATGTACAGGGAGCGCTGTTCCTTATTATATGTACAGGGAGCGCTGTTCCTTATTATATGTACAGGGAGACATGTTCCTTATTATATGTACAGGGAGCGCTGTTCCTTATTATATGTACAGACAGTGCTGTACCTTATTATATGTACAGGGAGCGCTGTTCCTTATTATATGTACAGGGAGCGCTGTTCCTTATATGCACAGGGAGCCATGTTCCTTATTATATGTACAGGGAGCGCTGTTCCTTATTATATGTACAGGGAGCGCTGTTCCTTATTATATGTACAGACGGTGCTGTACCTTATTATATGTACAGGGAGCGCTGTTCCTTATTATATGTACAGGGAGCGCTGTTCCTTATTATATGTACAGGGAGCGCTGTTCCTTATTATATGTACAGGGAGCGCTGTTCCTTATTATATGTACAGGGAGCGCTGTTCCTTATTACATGTACAGGGAGCGCTGTTCCTTATTATATGTACAGGGAGCACTGTACCTTATTATATGTACAGGGAGCGCTGTTCCTTATTATATGTACAGGGAGCGCTGTTCCTTATTATATGTACAGGGAGTGCTGTACCTTATTATATGTACAGGGAGCGCTGTTCCTTATTATATGTACAGGGAGCGCTGTTCCTTATTATATGTACAGACAGTGCTGTACCTTATTATATGTACAGGGAGCGCTGTTCCTTATTATATGTACAGGGAGCGCTGTTCCTTATTATATGTACAGGGAGCCATGATCCTTATTATAAGTACAGGGAGCGCTGTTCCTTATTATATGTACAGGGAGCGCTGTTCCTTATTATATGTACAAGGAGCGCTGTTCCTTATTATATGTACAGGGAGCGCTGTTCCTTATTATATGTACAGGGAGCGCTGTTCCTTATTATATGTACAGGGAGCGCTGTTCCTTATTAAATATACAGGGAGCGCTGTACCTTATTATATGTACAGGGAGCGCTGTTCCTTATTATATGTACAGGGAGCGCTGTTCCTTATTATATGTACAGGGAGCGCTGTTCCTTATTATATGTACAGGGAGCGCTGTTCCTTATTATATGTACAGGGAGCGCTGTTCCTTATTATATGCACAGGGAGCCATGTTCCTTATTATATGTACAGGGAGCGCTGTTCCTTATTATATGTACAGGGAGCGCTGTTCCTTATGATATGTACAGGGAGCGCTGTTCCTTATTATATGTACAGACAGTGCTGTACCTTATTATATGTACAGGGAGCGCTGCTCCTTATTATATGTACAGGGAGCGCTGTTCCTTATTATATGTACAGGGAGCGCTGTTCCTTATTATATGTACAGGGAGCCATGATCCTTATTATAAATACAGGGAGCGCTGTTCCTTATTATATGTACAGGGAGCGCTGTTCCTTATTATATGTACAAGGAGCGCTGTTCCTTATTATATGTACAGGGAGCGCTGTTCCTTATTATATGTACAGGGAGCGCTGTTCCTTATTAAATATACAGGGAGCGCTGTTCCTTATTATATGTACAGGGAGCGCTGTTCCTTATTATATGTACAGGGAGCGCTGTTCCTTATTATATGTACAGGGAGCACTGTTCCTTATTATATGTACAGGGAGCACTGTTCCTTATTATATGTACAGGGAGCGCTGTTCCTTATTATATGTACAGGGAGCGCTGTTCCTTATTATATATACAGGGAGCGCTGTTCCTTATTATATGTACAGGGAGCGCTGTTCCTTATTATATGTACAGGGAGCACTGTTCCTTATTATATGTACAGGGAGCGCTGTTCCTTATTATATGTACAGGGAGCGCTGTTCCTTATTATATGTACAGGGAGCACTGTTCCTTATTATATGTACAGGGAGCGCTGTTCCTTATTATATATACAGGGAGCGCTGTTCCTTATTATATGTACAGGGAGCGCTGTTCCTTATTATATGTACAGGGAGCACTGTTCCTTATTATATGTACAGGGAGCGCTGTTCCTTATTATATGTACAGGGAGCGCTGTTCCTTATTATATATACAGGGAGCGCTGTTCCTTATTATATGTACAGGGAGCGCTGTTCCTTATTATATGTACAGGGAGCGCTGTTCCTTATTATATGTACAGGGAGCACTGTTCCTTATTATATGTACAGGGAGCGCTGTTCCTTATTATATATACAGGGAGCGCTGTTCCTTATTATATGTACAGGGAGCACTGTTCCTTATTATATGTACAGGGAGCACTGTTCCTTATTATATGTACAGGGAGCGCTGTTCCTTATTATATGTACAGGGAGCGCTGTTCCTTATTATATATACAGGGAGCGCTGTTCCTTATTATATGTACAGGGAGCGCTGTTCCTTATTATATGTACAGGGAGCGCTGTTCCTTATTATATATACAGGGAGCGCTGTTCCTTATTATATGTACAGGGAGCGCTGTTCCTTATTATATGTACAGGGAGCGCTGTTCCTTATTATATGTACAGGGAGCGCTGTTCCTTATTATATGTACAGGGAGCCAAGTTCCTTATTATATGTACAGGGAGCGCTGTTCCTTATTATATGTACAGGGAGCCATGTTCCTTACTTTATGTACAGGGAGCCATGTTCCTTATGATATGTACAGGGAGTGCTGTTCCTTATTATATGTACAGGGAGCACTGTTCCTTATTATAAGTACAGGGAGCGCTGTTCCTTATATGTACAGGGAGCGCTGTTCCTTATTATATGTACAGGGAGTGCTGTTCCTTATTATATGTACAGGGAGTCAAGTTCCTTATTATATGTACAGGGAGCGCTGTTCCTTATTATATGTACAGGGAGCGCTGTTCCTTATTATATGTACAGGGAGCGCTATTCCTTATTATATGTACAGGGAGCCATGTTCCTTATGATATGTATTGGGAGCGCTGTTCCTTATTATATGTACAGGGAGCGCTGTTCCTTATTATATGTAAAGGGAGCGCTGTTCCTTATTATATGTACAGGGAGCGCTGTTCCTTATTATATGTACAGGGAGCGCTGTTCCTTATTATATGTACAGGGAGCCATGTTCCTTATTATATGTACAGGGAGCACTGTTCCTTATTATATGTACAGGGAGCGCTGTTCCTTATTATATGCACAGGGAGCCATGTTCCTTATTATATGTACAGGGAGCGCTGTTCCTTATTATATGTACAGGGAGACATGTTCCTTATTATATGTACAGGGAGCGCTGTTCCTTATTATATGTACAGGGAGCGCTGTTCCTTATTATATGTACAGGGAGCGCTGTTCCTTATTATATGTACAGGGAGACATGTTCCTTATTATATGTACAGGGAGACATGTTCCTTATTATATGTACAGGGAGCGCTGTACCTTATTATATGTACAGGGAGCGCTGTTCCTTATTATATGTACAGGGAGCCCTGTTCCTTATTATATGTACAGGGAGCGCTGTTCCTTATTATATGTACAGGGAGCCATGTTCCTTATTATATGTACAGGGAGCACTGTTCCTTATTATATGTACAGGGAGCGCTGTTCCTTATTATATGCACAGGGAGCCATGTTCCTTATTATATGTACTGGGAGCGCTGTTCCTTGTTATATGTACAGGGAGCGCTGTTCCTTATGATATGTACAGGGAGCGCTGTTCCTTATGATATGTACAGGGAGCGCTGTTCCTTATTATATGTACAGGGAGCGCTGTTCCTTATTATATGTACAGGGAGCGCTGTTCCTTATTATATGTACAGGGAGCGCTGTTCCTTATGATATGTACAGGGAGCGCTGTTCCTTATGATATGTACAGGGAGCGCTGTTCCTTATTATATGTACAGGGAGCCATGATCCTTATTATAAGTACAGGGAGCGCTGTTCCTTATTATATGTACAGGGAGCGCTGTTCCTTATTATATGTACAAGGAGCGCTGTTCCTTATTATATGTACAGGGAGCGCTGTTCCTTATTATATGTACAGGGAGCGCTGTTCCTTATTATATGTACAGGGAACGCTGTTCCTTATTATATGTACAGGGAGCGCTGTTCCTTATTATATGTACAGGGAGCCATGTTCCTTATTATATGGTCGCACAACACCAGGTTATAGCCCAACAGTTTTATTTGAAATCACGAGCTTTCGGAGCTATCGATTGCTCCTTCCTCAGGTGAAGCACCTGAGGAAGGAGCAATCGATAGCTCCGAAAGCTTGTGATTTCAAATAAAACTGTTGGACTATAACCTGGTGTTGTGCGACCTCTCAATTTTGTTCACCCCAGTCCAACACCTTATTATATGTACAGGGAGCGCTGTTTCTTATGATATGTACAGGGAGCGCTGTTCCTTATTATATGTACAGGGAGCCAAGTTCCTTATTATATGTACAGGGAGCCATGTTCCTTATTATATGTACAGGGAGCCATGTTCCTTATGATATGTACAGGGAGTGCTGTTCCTTATTATAAGTACAGGGAGCGCTGTTTCTTATATGTACAGGGAGCGCTGTTCCTTATTATATGTACAGGGAGCCCTGTTCCTTATTATATGTACAGGGAGCGCCGTTCCTTATTATATGTACAGGGAGCCATGTTCCTTATTATATGTACAGGGAGCACTGTTCCTTATTATATGTACAGGGAGCGCTGTTCCTTATTATATGCACAGGGAGCCATGTTCCTTATTATATGTACAGGGAGCGCTGTTCCTTATTATATGTACAGGGAGCCCTGTTCCTTATTATATGTACAGGGAGCGCCGTTCCTTATTATATGTACAGGGAGCCATGTTCCTTATTATATGTACAGGGAGCGCTGTTCCTTATTATATGTACAGGGAGCCATGTTCCTTATTATATGTACAGGGAGCGCTGTTCCTTATTATATGTACAGGGAACGCTGTTCCTTATTATATGTACAGGGAGCGCTGTTCCTTATTATATGTACAGGGAGCCATGTACCTTATTATATGTACAGGGAGTGCTGTTCCTTATTATATGTACAGGGAGCCATGTTCCTTATTATATGGTCGCACAACACCAGGTTATAGTCCAACAGTTTCATTTGAAATCAAAAGCTTTCGGAGCTATCGATTGCTCCTTCCTCAGGTGCTTCACCTGAGGAAGGAGCAATCGATAGCTCCGAAAGCTTGTGATTTCAAATAAAACAGTTGGACTATAACCTGGTGTTGTGCGACCTCTCAATTTTGTTCACCCCAGTCCAACACCTTATTATATGTACAGGGAGCGCTGTTCCTTATTATATGTACAGGGAGCGCTGTTCCTTATTATATGTACAGGGAGCGCTGTTCCTTATTATATGTACAGGGAGCGCTGTTCCTTATTATATGTACAGGGAGCGCTGTTCCTTATTATATGTACAGGGAGCGCTGTTCCTTATTATATGTACAGGGAGCGCTGTTCCTTATTATATGTACAGGGAGCGCTGTTCCTTATTATATGTACAGGGAGCGCTGTTCCTTATTATATGTACAGGGAGCGCTGTTCCTTATTATATGTACAGGGAGCGCTGTTCCTTATTATATGTACAGGGAGCGCTGTTCCTTATTAAATATGCAGGGAGCGCTGTTCCTTATTATATGTACAGGGAGCCATGTACCTTATTATATGTACAGGGAGCGCTGTTCCTTATTATATGTACAGGGAGCGCTGTTCCTTATTATATGTACAGGGAGCGCTGTTCCTTATTATATGTACAGGGAGCACTGTTCCTTATTATATGTTCAGGGAGCCATGTTCCTTATGATATGTACTGGGGGCGCTGTTCCTTATTATATGTACAGGGAGCACTGTTCCTTATTATATGTTCAGGGAGCCATGTTCCTTATTATATGTACAGGGTGCGCTGTTCCTTATTATATGTACAGGGAGCGCTGTTCCTTATTATATGTACAGGGAGCCAAGTTCCTTATTATATGTACAGGGAGCCATGTTCCTTATTATATGTACAGGGAGTGCTGTTCCTTATTATATGTACAGGGAGCCAAGTTCCTTATTATATGTACAGGGAGCGCTGTTCCTTATTATATGTACAGGGAGCGCTGTTCCTTATTATATGTACAGGGAGCCAAGTTCCTTATTATATGTACAGGGAGCCATGTTCCTTATGATATGTACAGGGAGTGCTGTTCCTTATTATATGTACAGGGAGCCAAGTTCCTTATTATATGTACAGGGAGCGCTGTTCCTTATTATATGTACAGGGAGCGCTGTTCCTTATTATATGTACAGGGAGCCAAGTTCCTTATTATATGTACAGGGAGCGCTGTTCCTTATTATATGTACAGGGAGCGCTGTTCCTTATTATATGTACAGGGAGCGCTGTTCCTTATTATATGTACAGGGAGTGCTGTTCCTTATTATATGTACAGGGAGTGCTGTTCCTTATTATATGTACAGGGAGCGCTGTTCCTTATATGTACAGGGAGCGCTGTTCCTTATTATATGTACAGGGAGCGCTGTTCCTTATTATATGTACAGGGAGCGCTGTTCCTTATTATATGTACAGGGAGCGCTGTTCCTTATTATATGTACAGGGAGCGCTGTTCCTTATTATATGTACAGGGAGCGCTGTTCCTTATTATATGTACAGGGAGCGCTGTTCCTTATTATATGTACAGGGAGTGCTGTTCCTTATTATATGTACAGGGAGCGCTGTTCCTTATTATATGTACAGGGAGCGCTGTTCCTTATTATATGTACAGGGAGCGCTGTTCCTTATTATATGTACAGGGAGCGCTGTTCCTTATTATATGTACAGGGAGTGCTGTTCCTTATTATATGTACAGGGAGCGCTGTTCCTTATTATATGTACAGGGAGCGCTGTTCCTTATTATATGTACAGGGAGCGCTGTTCCTTATTATATGTACAGGGAGCGCTGTTCCTTATTATATGTACAGGGAGCGCTGTTCCTTATTATATGTACAGGGAGTGCTGTTCCTTATTATATGTACAGGGAGCGCTGTTCCTTATTATATGTACAGGGAGCGCTGTTCCTTATTATATGTACAGGGAGCGCTGTTCCTTATTATATGTACAGGGAGCGCTGTTCCTTATTATATGTACAGGGAGCGCTGTTCCTTATTATATGTACAGCGAGCGCTGTTCCTTATTATATGTGCAGGGAGTGCTGTTCCTTATTATATGTACAGGGAGTGCTGTTCCTTATTATATGTACAGGGAGCGCTGTTCCTTATTATATGTACAGGGAGCGCTGTTCCTTATTATATGTACAGCGAGCGCTGTTCCTTATTATATGTGCAGGGAGTGCTGTTCCTTATTATATGTACAGGGAGCGCTGTTCCTTATTATATGTACAGCGAGCGCTGTTCCTTATTATATGTACAGCGAGCGCTGTTCCTTATTATATGTGCAGGGAGTGTTGTTCCTTATGATATGTACAGGGAGTGCTGTTCCTTATTATATGTACAGGGAGCCATGTTCCTTATTATATGTACAGGGAGCGCTGTTACTTAATATATGTACAGGGAGCCATGTACCTTATTATATGTACAGGGAGCGCTGTTCCTTATTATATGTACAGGGAGCCATGTTCCTTATTGTATGGTCGCACAACACCAGGTTATAGCCCAACAGTTTTATTTGAAATCACAAGCTTTCGGAGCTATCGATTGCTCCTTCCTCAGGTGCTTCACCTGAGGAAGGAGCAATCGATAGCTCCGAAAGCTTGTGATTTCAAATAAAACTGTTGGACTATAACCTGGTGTTGTGCGACCTCTCAATTTTGTCCACCCCAGTCCAACACCTTATTATATGTACAGGGAGCGCTGTTCCTTATTATAAGTACAGGGAGCGCTGTTCCTTATATGTACAGGGAGCGCTGTTCCTTATTATATGTACAGGGAGCGCTGTTCCTTATTATATGTACAAGGAGCGCTGTTCCTTATTATATGTACAGGGAGCGCTGTGCCTTATTATATGTACAGGGAGCGCTGTTCCTTATTATATGTACAGGGAGCGCTGTGCCTTATTATATGTACAGGGAGCGCTGTTCCTTATTATATGTACAGGGAGCGCTGTTCCTTATTATATGTACAGGGAGTGCTGTTCCTTATTATATGTACAGGGAGTGCTGTTCCTTATTATATGTACAGGGAGTGCTGTTCCTTATTATATGTACAGGGAGTGCTGTTCCTTATTATATGTACAGGGAGTGCTGTTCCTTATTATATGTACAGGGAGCGCTGTTCCTTATTATATGTACAGGGAGTGCTGTTCCTTATTATATGTACATGGAGTGCTGTTCCTTATTATATGTACACGGAGTGCTGCTCCTTATTATATGTACAGGGAGCCATGTTCCTTATTATATGTACAAGGAGCGCTGTTCCTTATTATATGTACAGGGAGTGCTGTTCCTTATTATATGTACAAGGAGTGCTTTTCCTTATTATATGTACAGGGAGCACTGTTCCTTATTATATGTACAGGGAGCCATGTTCCTTATGATATGTACAGGGAGCGCTGTTCCTTATTATATGTACAGCGAGCGCTGTTCCTTATGATATGGACAGGGAGCGCTGTTCCTTATTATATGTACAGGGAGCGCTGTTCCTTATTATATGTACAGGGAGTGCTGTTCCTTATTATATGTACAGGGAGTGCTGTTCCTTATTATATGTACAGGGAGCGCTGTTCCTTATTATATGTACAGGGAGTGCTGTTCCTTATTATATGTACAGGGAGTGCTGTTCCTTATTATATGTACAGGGAGTGCTGTTCCTTATTATATGTACAGGGAGTGCTGTTCCTTATTATATGTACAGGGAGTGCTGTTCCTTATTATATGTACAGGGAGCGCTGTTCCTTATTATATGTACAGGGAGTGCTGTTCCTTATTATATGTACATGGAGTGCTGTTCCTTATTATATGTACACGGAGTGCTGCTCCTTATTATATGTACAGGGAGCCATGTTCCTTATTATATGTACAAGGAGCGCTGTTCCTTATTATATGTACAGGGAGTGCTGTTCCTTATTATATGTACAAGGAGTGCTTTTCCTTATTATATGTACAGGGAGCACTGTTCCTTATTATATGTACAGGGAGCCATGTTCCTTATGATATGTACAGGG
The DNA here is from genome assembly GCA_030390025.1 of Squalus acanthias. Lineage (NCBI taxonomy): Eukaryota > Metazoa > Chordata > Chondrichthyes > Squaliformes > Squalidae > Squalus > Squalus acanthias. Next base: position 109,210 of record JASTWF010000405.1, read on the forward strand.
AGCGCTGTTCCTTATTATATGTACAGCGAGCGCTGTTCCTTATGATATGTACAGGGAGCGCTGTTCCTTATTATATGTACAGGGAGCGCTGTTCCTTATTATATGTACAGGGAGCCATGTTCCTTATTATATGTACAAGGAGCGCTGTTCCTTATTATATGGAGAGGGAGTGCTGTTCCTTATTATATGTACAGGGAGCGCTGTTCCTTATTATATGAGAGGTCGCACAACACCAGGTTATAGTCCAACAGTTTTATTTGAAATCACAAGCTTTCAGAGCTATCGATCGCCCCATCCTCAGGTGAAGTAAAGAAATACAGACTCGACAAAGCATATATAGATAGAGAACAATGCATGTGTACCTTACAATTGCAGACAACTAAATTAAATCATCCTGACTATCTGCCGAGGTGTGATAAAGTTAATCAGGTCAGCCAGGAAGGTACCACATCAAAGACATAGCAAGATACAACTGAGACAATGAGGTGGAGTTTCAGGAGGTCTAACGTGTCAAAAGCTGCCGTCTGTATGTAAAACGATAAGCTGTAAAATTTTTACTTTTTTACTGGGAAAATTTTTACTTTTTTACTGGGAATCACATCTGTGAACAAGCCAACGATGACTCGAGTCCGGATCACGTCATGTATCGTGACATAAACCCAAGATCCCGGTTGAGACCGTCTTCATGAGTGCGGAACTTGGCTATCAGTTTCTGCTCGATGATTTTGCGCTGTCGTATGTTCCTAAGGTTGCCTTGGAGAACGCTTACCCGCAGATCCGAGGCTGAATGTCCTTGACTGCTGAAGTGTTCCCTGACTGGGAGGTAACAATCCTGCCTGGTGATTGTTGCGCGGTGCTCGTTCATACGTTGTCTCAGTGTCTGCATGGTCTCGCCGATGTACCATGCCGCGGTGCATTCTTTCCTGCAACGTATGAGGTAGACAACGTTGGCCGAGTCACATGAGTATGTACCGTGTACCTGGTGGGTAGTGTCCTCACGTGTGATGGTGGTATCTGTGTTGATGATCTGGCATGTCTTGCAGAGTTTGCCGTGGCAGGGTTGTGTGGTGTCGTGGTCGCTGTTATCCTGAAAGCTGGGTAATTTGCTGCGAACGATGGTACTTCTGAGGTTAGGCGACTGTTTGAAGGCAAGTAGTGGAGGCGTGGGGATGGCCTTAGCGAGGTGTTTGTCGTCATCGATGACATGTTGAAGGCTGCGAAGAACATGGCGTAGTTTCTCCGCTCCGGGGAAGTACTGGACGACGTAGGGTACCCTGTTGGTTGTGTCCCGTGTTTGCCTTCTGAGGAGGTCTATGCGATTTTTCGCTGTGGCCCGTCGGAACTGTCGATCGATGAGTCGAGCGTCATATCCCGTTCTTACGAGGGCATTTTTCAGCGTCCGTAGGTGTCCATCGCGTTCCTCCTCGTCTGAGCAGATCCTGTGTATTCGCAGGGCTTGTCCATAGGGGATGGCTTCTTTAACGTGGTTAGGGTGGAAGCTGGAGAAGTGGAGCATCGTGAGGTTGTCCGTGGGCTTGCGGTAGAGTGAAGTGCTGAGGTGTCCGTCTTTGATGGAGATTCGTGTGTCCAGGAATGAAACCGATTCTGAGGAGTAGTCCATGGTGAGTTTGATGGTGGGATGGAACTTGTTTATGTTATCGTGTAGTCTTTTCAGTGATCCTTCGCCATGGGTCCAAAGGAAGAAAATGTCGTCGATGTATCTGGTGTACAGCGTTGGCTGGAGGTCCTGTGCAGCGAAGAAGTCTTGCTCGAACTTGTGCATGAAGATGTTGGCGTATTGGGGTGGGAATTTGGTCCCCATGGCTGTTCCGTGTGTTTGGGTAAAAAAATAGTTGTCGAAGGTGAAGACATTGTGGTCAAGGATGAAGCGGATGAGTTGTAGGATGGCGTCTGGAGATTTGCTGTTGTTGGTGTTGAGTACTGAGGCTGTCGCAGCGATGCCGTCATCGTGGGGGATACTGGTGTAGAGTGCCGATACGTCCATCGTGGCGAGGAGTGTTCCTGGTTCAACTGGTCCGTGGGTGCTGAGTTTCTGTAAGAAGTCTGTAGTGTCGCGACAGAAGCTGGGGGTTCCCTAACGAAGGATCACTGAAAAGCCTACACGATAACATAAACAAGTTCCATCCCACCATCAAACTCACCATGGACTACTCCTCAGAATCGGTTTCATTCCTGGACACACGAATCTCCATCAAAGACGGACACCTCAGCACTTCACACTACCGCAAGCCCACGGACCACCTCACGATGCTCCACTTCTCCAGCTTCCACCCTAACCACGTTAAAGAAGCCATCCCCTATGGACAAGCCCTGCGAATACACAGGATCTGCTCAGACGAGGAGGAACGCGATGGACACCTACGGACGCTGAAAAACGCCCTCGTAAGAACGGGATATGACGCTCGACTCATCGATCGACAGTGCCGACGGGCCACAGCGAAAAATCGCATAGACCTCCTCAGAAGGCAAACACGGGACACAACCAACAGGGTACCCTACGTCGTCCAGTACTTCCCCGGAGTGGAGAAACTACGCCATGTTCTTCGCAGCCTTAAACATGTCATCGATGACGACAAACACCTCGCTAAGGCCATCCCCACGCCTCCACTACTTGCCTTCAAACAGCCGCCTAACCTCAGAAGTACCATCGTTCGCAGCAAATTACCCAGCTTTCAGGATAACAGCGACCACGACACCACACAACCCTGCCACAGCAAACTCTGCAAGACATGCCAGATCATCAACACAGATACCACCATCACACGTGAGGACACTACCCACCAGGTACATGGTACATACTCATGTGACTCGGCCAACGTTGTCTACCTCATACGTTGCAGGAAAGAATGCACCGCGGCATGGTACATCGGCGAGACCATGCAGACACTGAGACAACGTATGAACGAGCACCGCGCAACAATCACCAGGCAGGATTGTTACCTCCCAGTCGGGGAACACTTCAGCAGTCAAGGACATTCAGCCTCGGATCTGCGGGTAAGCGTTCTCCAAGGCAACCTTAGGAACACACGACAGCGCAAAATCATTGAGCAGAAACTGATAGCCAAGTTCCGCACTCATGAAGACGGTCTCAACCGGGATCTTGGGTTTATGTCACGATACATGACGTGATCCGGACTCGAGTCATCGTTGGCTTGTTCACAGATGTGATTCCCAGTAAAAAAGTAAAAATTTTCCCAGTAAAAAAGTAAAAATTTTACAGCTTATCGTTTTACATACAGACAGCAGCTTTTGACACGTTAGACCCCCTGCGACTCCACCTCATTGTCTCAGTTGTATCTTGCTATGTCTTTGATGTGGTACCTTCCTGGCTGACCTGATTAACTTTATCACACCTCGGCAGATAGTCAGGATGATTTAATTTAGTTGTCTGCAATTGTAAGGTACACATGCATTGTTCTCTATCGATATATGCTTTGTCGAGTCTGTATTTCTTTACTTCACCTGAGGAAGGGGCGATCGATAGCTCCGAAAGCTTGTGATTTCAAATAAAACTGTTGGACTATAACCTGGTGTTGTGCGACCTCTCAATTTTGTCCACCCCAGTCCAACACCGGCATCTCCGCATCATGACCCTTATTATATGTACAGGGAGCGCTGTTCCTTATTATATGTACAGGCAGCGCTGTTCCTTATTATATGTACAGGGAGCACTGTTCCTTATGATATGTACAGGGAGCCATGTTCCTTATGATATGTACAGGGAGCGCTGTTCCTTATTATATGTACAGGGAGCGCTGTTCCTTCTGATATGTACAGGGAGCGCTGTTCCTTATTATATGTACAGGGAGTGCTGTTCCTTATTATATGTACAGGGAGTGCTGTTCCTTATTATATGTACAGGGAGTGCTGTTCCTTATTATATGTACAGGGAGCGCTGTTCCTTATTATATGTACAGGGAGTGCTGTTCCTTATTATATGTACAGGGAGTGCTGTTCCTTATTATATGTACAGGGAGTGCTGCTCCTTATTATATGTACAGGGAGCGCTGTTCCATATTATATGTACAGGGAGTGCTGTTCCTTATTATATGTACAGGGAGCCATGTTCCTTATTATATGTACAGGGAGCGCTGTTGCTTATTATATGTACAGGGAGCGCTGTTCCTTATTATATGTACAGGGAGTGCTGTTCCTTATTATATGTACAGGGAGCGCTGTGCCTTATTATATGTACAGGGAGTGCTGTTCCTTATTATATGTACAGGGAGCCATGTTCCTTATGATATGTACTGGGAGCGCTGTTCCTTATTATATGTACAGGGAGCGCTGTTCCTTATTATATGTACAGGGAGCCATGTTCCTTATTATAAGTACAGGGAGCGCTGTTCCTTATTATATGTACAGGGAGCCATGTTCCTTATTATAAGTACAGGGAGCGCTGTTCCTTATTATATGTACAGGGAGCGCCGTTCCTTATTATATGTACAGGGAGCGCTGTTCCATATTATATGTACAGGGAGTGCTGTTCCTTATTATATGTACAGGGAGCCATGTTCCTTATTATATGTACAGGGAGCGCTGTTGCTTATTATATGTACAGGGAGCGCTGTTCCTTATTATATGTACAGGGAGTGCTGTTCCTTATTATATGTACAGGGAGCGCTGTGCCTTATTATATGTACAGGGAGTGCTGTTCCTTATTATATGTACAGGGAGCCATGTTCCTTATGATATGTACTGGGAGCGCTGTTCCTTATTATATGTACAGGGAGCGCTGTTCCTTATTATATGTACAGGGAGCCATGTTCCTTATTATAAGTACAGGGAGCGCTGTTCCTTATTATATGTACAGGGAGCCATGTTCCTTATTATAAGTACAGGGAGCGCTGTTCCTTATTATATGTACAGGGAGCGCCGTTCCTTATTATATGTACAGGGAGCCATGTTCCTTATTATAAGTACAGGGAGCGCTGTTCCTTATTATATGTACAGGGAGCCATGTTCCTTATTATAAGTACAGGGAGCGCTGTTCCTTATTATATGTACAGGGAGCGCTGTTCCTTATTATATGTACAGGGAGCGTTGTTCCTTATTATATGTACAGGGAGCGCTGTTCCTTATTATATGTACAGGGAGCGCTGTTCCTTATTATATGTACAGGGAGCGCTGTTCCTTATTATATGTACAGGGAGCGCTGTTCCTTATTATATGTACAGGGAGCCATGTTCCTTATTATAAGTACAGGGAGCGCTGTTCCTTATTATATGTACAGGGAGCCATGTTCCTTATTATAAGTACAGGGAGCGCTGTTCCTTATTATATGTACAGGGAGCGCTGTTCCTTATTATATGTACAGGGAGCGCTGTTCCTTATTATATGTACAGGGAGCGCTGTTCCTTATTATATGTACAGGGAGTGCTGTTCCTTATTATATGTACAGGGAGCCATGTTCCTTATTATAAGTACAGGGAGCGCTGTTCCTTATTATATGTACAGGGAGCCATGTTCCTTATTATAAGTACAGGGAGCGCTGTTCCTTATTATATGTACAGGGAGCGCTGTTCCTTATTATATGTACAGGGAGCGCTGTTCCTTATTATATGTACAGGGAGCGCTGTTCCTTATTATATGTACAGGGAGTGCTGTTCCTTATTATATGTACAGGGAGCGCTGTTCCTTATTATATGTACAGGGAGTGCTGTTCCTTATTATATGTACAGGGAGCGCTGTTCCTTATTATATGTACAGGGAGCGCTGTTCCTTATTATATGTACAGGGAGCGCTGTTCCTTATTATATGTACAGGGAGCCATGTTCCTTATTATAAGTACAGGGAGCGCTGTTCCTTATTATATGTACAGGGAGTGCTGTTCCTTATTATATGTACAGGGAGCGCTGTTCCTTATTATATGTACAGGGAGCGCTGTTCCTTATTATATGTACAGGGAGCGCTGTTCCTTATTATATGTACAGGGAGTGCTGTTCCTTATTATATGTACAGGGAGCGCTGTTCCTTATTATATGTACAGGGAGTGCTGTTCCTTATTATATGTACAGGGAGCGCTGTTCCTTATTATATGTACAGGGAGCGCTGTTCCTTATTATATGTACAGGGAGCGCTGTTCCTTATTATATGTACAGGGAGTGCTGTTCCTTATTATATGTACAGGGCGTGCTGTTCCTTATTATATGTACAGGGAGTGCTGTTCCTTATGATATGTACCGGGAGCGCTGTTCCTTATTATATGTACAGGGAGCGCTGTTCCTTATTATATGTACAGGGAGTGCTGTTCCTTATTATATGTACAGGGAGCGCTGTTCCTTATTATATGTACTGGGAGCGCTGTTCCTTATTATATGTACTGGGAGCGCTGTTCCTTATTATATGTACAGGGAGCGCTGTTCCTTATTATATGTACAGGGAGTGCTGTTCCTTATTATATGTACAGGGAGCGCTGTTCCTTATTATATGTACAGGGAGCGCTGTAGTGATCCAACCATGGCTAACTAAAGAAGTTAAGGATAGCATTAGATTGAAAGTAGAAGCTTATAATGTTGCAAAGAATAATAGTAAGCTTGAGGATTGGGAGAGTTTCAGAAACCAGCAAAGCTTGACCAAAAAATTTATAAAAAGGGAAAAAATAGAATATGAGAGAAAACTAGCAAGAAATATAAAAGCAGATTGTAAGAGCTTCTGCAAGTATGTAAAAAGTAAGAAAGTAGCAAAAGTAAACGTTGGTCCCTTAGAAGCTGAGACAGGAGAAATTATCATGGGGAATAAGGAAATGGCAGAAACGTTAAATATTTTGTATCTGTCTTCACATTAGAAGACACAAAAAGCATACCAAAAATAATGGGGAACCAAGGGTCTAATGAGGGTGAGTAACTTAACGTAATTAATATAAGTAGAGAAAAAGTACTAGAGAAACTAATGGGACTAAAAGCCAACAAATCCCCTGGACCTGACGGCCTACATCCTAGGGTTCTAAAAGAGGTGGCTGAAGAGATAGTGGATGCATTGGTTTTGATCTTCCAAAATTCCCTAGATTCTAGAATGGTCCCAGCGGATTGGAAGGTCACAAATGTAACATCGCTATTCAAGAACGGAGGGAGAGAAAAAACAGGGAACTACAGGCCAGTTAGCCTGACATCAGTCATCAGGAAAATGCTGGAATCCATTGTTAAGGAAGTGGTATCAAGTCACTTAGAAAATCATAACATGATTAGGCAGAGTCAACATGGTTTTATGAAAGGGAAATCGTGTTTGACAAATTTATTAGAGTTTTTTGAGGATGTAATGAGCAGGGTGGATAAAGGGGAACCAGTGGATGTAATATATTTGGATTTCCAAAAGACATTTGATAAGGTGCCACATAAAAGGTTATTACACAAGATTAGGGCTCATGGGGTTGGGGGTAATATAGTAGCATGGATAGAGGATTGGTTAACAGACAGAAAACAGAGAGTAGGGATAAACAGATCTTTTTTCAGGTTGGCAGGGTGTAACTAGTGGGGTGCCGCAAGGATCAGTGTTGGAGCCACAGTTATTTACAATCTATATTAATAACCTAGATGAAGGGACCGAGTGTAATGTATCCAAGTTTGCTGAAGATACAAAGCTAGGTGGGACAGTAAGCTGTGAGGAGAACACACAAGAGTCTGCAAAGGGATATAGATAGACTAAGTAAGTGGGCAGTAAGGTGGCAGATGGAGTATAATGTAGGGAAATGTGAGGTTATTCACTTTGGTAGGAAGAATAGAAAAACAGAATATTTTTTAAATGGTGAGAAACTTTCAAATGTTGGTGTTCAGAGAGATTTGGGTGTCCTCGTGTAAGAAACACAGAAAGCTAGCATGCAGGTACAGCAAGCAATAAGGAAGGCAAATGGCATGTTGGCCTTTATTGCAAGTGGGTTGGAGTACAAGAGTAAGGAAGTCTTGCTACAATTGTACAGGGCCTTGGTGAGACCACACCTGGAGTACTGTGCACAGTTTTGGTCTCCTTATCTAAGGAAGGATATACTTGCCTTGGAGGCGGTGCAATGAAGGTTCACTAGATTGATTCCTGGGATGAGAGGGCTGTCCTATGATGAAAGATTGTGTAGAATGGGCCTATACTCTCTGGAGTGTAGAAGAATGAGAGGTGATCTCATTGAAACATACAAGATTCTGAAGGGGATTGGCAGGGTTGATGCTGAGAGGTTGTTTCCCCTGGCTGGAGTGTCTAGAACTAGGGGGCATAGTCTCAGGATAAGGGGTCGGCCATTTAAGACTGAGATGAGGAGGAATTTCTTCACTCAGAGGGTTGTGAATCTTTGGAATTCTCTGCCCCAGAGGGCTGTGGATGCTGAGTCTTTGAGTATATTCAAGGCTGAGATAGACAGAATTTTGGATTCTAGGGGAATCAAGGGATATGGAGATCGGTCGGGAAAGTGGAGTTGCGGTCGATGATCAGCCATGATTTTATTGAATGGCGGAGCAGGCTCAAGGGGCCGTATGGCCTGCTCCTGCTCTTATTTCCTATGTTCTTATGTTCTTATGGTACATAGTACAAGGAACAGTGCTTCCTGTACATATTACAAGAAACAACGTCACCTGTACATATTACAAGGAATAGCAGCCCATTATATTTAAAACAAGGAACAGTGCCCCTGTACAAATTACAAGGAACAGCGCCCCCTGTACAGATTACAAGGAACAGCGCCCCCTGTACAGATTACAAGGAACAGCGGCCCCTGTGCAGATTACAAGGAACAGCGCCCCCTGTACAGATTACAAGGAACAGCGCCCCCTGTACAGATTACAAGGAACAGCGCCCCCTGTACAGATTACAAGGAACAGCGCTCCCTGTACAGATTACAAGGAACAGCTTCCTCTTCCGTGAAGACAGAACCAAAGCATTTGTTTAATTGCTCTGCCATTTCCTTGCTCCCCATTATAAATTCTCCCGTTTCTGACTGTAAGGGACCTACATTTGTCTTCACTAATCTTTTTCTTTTTACATTCTTGTAGAAGCTTTTACAGTTCACTCTTATGTTCCTTGCAAGTTTACTCTCATACTCTATTTTTCCCCTCTTAATCAATCTCTTGGTCCTTTTTGCTGAATTCTAATCTGCTCCCAATCCTCAGGCTTGCTATTTTTTCTGGCAACTTTAAATGACTCCTCTTTGGACCTAATACTATATTTAATTTCTTTTGTTAGCCATGGTTGAGCCACTTTTCATTTTGTGTTTTTGTGCCAGAAAGGAATGTATAACTGTTGCAATTCATGTATTCGTTCCTTAAATGTTAGCCATTGCCTATCCACCGTCATGCCTTTTAATGAAGCTCCCCAATCAATCATAGCCAACTCACTCCTCATACCTTCGTAGTTTCCTTTGTTTACATTTAGGACCCTAGTTTCGGATTGGATTACTTCACTTTCCATCTTAATGAAGAATTCTATCATGTTATGGTCACTCTTCCCTAAAGGACCCCGCACAACAAGATTATTAATTAACCCCTTCTCATTGCACAATACCCAATCTAGGATAGCCTGTTCCCTAGTTGGCTCCTCAACATACTGGTCTAAAAAGCCATCTCATACACACTCCAGGAATTCATCCTCCACAGTATTATTGCTAATTTGGTTTGGCCAGTCTATATGTAGATTAAAGTCACCCATGATTACTGTAGTACCCTTGTTATATGCATCTCTAATTTCCTGTTTGATGCCGTCCCCTACATTACCACTACTGTTTGGAGGCCTATAGACAACTCCCACCAATGTTTTCTGCCCCTTGGTGCTTCTTAGCTCCACCCAGATTGATTCTACATCTGGATTTTCTGAGCCAATATCCTTTCTCACGATTGCTCTGATTTCATCCTTTACTAACAATGCCACCCCACCTCCTTTTCCTTTTTGCCTGTCCTTCCTAAATATCAAATATCCTTGGATATTCAGCTCCCAGCCTTGGTCACCCTGCAGCCATGTTTCCGTAATCGCAATGATATCGTATTCGTTTACATCTATTTGTGCTGTTAATTCATCTGCCTTATTACGAATGCTTCGTGCATTCAGATGCAGTGCCTTTAGATTTGTCTTTTTCACATTTTTAGACATCTTAATATTTTTTTGTACTATGGCCCTATTTGTCTTATTACCATTTTTTCTTACCCGGATCCTATTTGTTAGTGCACTCTTTTGTTTGTACGCTCTGTCCCTTCCTGACACAATCTGGTTATCCTTACCCCAATCACTTTCCTGCACTGCTTCCTTGTCCTTTCTCTTTAGCATTCTAGATTTCTCTCCACCGGGACCCTCCTCCCACTTATTTAGTTTAAAGCCCTATCTACCTCCCTAGTTATTCGATTCGCTAGAACTCTGGTCCCAGCATGGTTCAGGTGTAGTCCGTCCCAACGGAACAGCTCTCTCTTTCCCCAGTACTGGTGCCAGTGCCCCATGAATCGAAACCCACTTCTCCCACACCAATCTTTGAGCCACACATTCATCTCCCTGATCCTATTGACCCTATGCCAATTTGCTCGTGTCTCAGGCAATAATCCAGAAATTATTACCTTTGTGGTTCTGCTTTTTAATTTAGTCCTTAGCTGCTCAAACTCTCTCAGCAGAACCTTTTTCTTAGTCCTACCTATGTCACTGGTACCTACGTGGACCACGACAACTGGATCCTCCCCCTCCCACTCCAAGTTCTTCTCCAGCCCGGAGGAGATGTCCTTTACCCTGGCAACAGGTAGGCAACATAGCCTTCGGGACTCATGCTCCTGGCTGCAGAGAACAGTGTCTATCTCCCTAACTATACTGTCACCTACTACAACCACCTTCCTTTTTACTCCCCCCACTTGAACGGCTTCCTGTACCATGGTGCCGTGGTCAGTTTGCTCATCCTCCCTGCCATCCCCGCACTTGTCCACAAGGGTTGCAAGAACCTCGAATCTAGTGGACAAGTGCAGGGACTGAGGCTCCTGCAATACTACCTCCTGGATCCCCGTACCTGCCTCACTCGCAGTCACACCCTCCTGTCCCTGACGTGTCAATTCTAAATCTAAGGGGTGTGGCTGCCTCCTGGAGCAAAAGGTCCAGGTAACTTTCTCCCTCCCTGATGTCTCGCAATCTCTTGCCACCTTCAGGGACCTATGCACATTAACTCCCAGATCCCTCTGGCCCTGCACACTCTTCAAAAAAATTGTGCAATTAAGTGTATATTGCTTCTCCCTGTTCCTTCTGCCAAAATGCATCATCTCACACTTCTCTGTATTAAATTCCTTCTGCCACTTGTCTGCCCATTCTGCCAGCCTTTCTATGTCCTGTTGCAGTCGATTGGTATCATCCTCACTGTTTGCCACGCCCCCAAGTTTGGTGTCATCGGCAAATTTAGAAATTCTACTCTGTATTCCAATATCCAGGTCATTTATATATATATATCAAAAAAAGCAGTGGCCCCAGCACTGACCCTTGGGGAACACCACTGTTTACCATCCTCCAGTCTGAAAAACAGCCATTAACCACAACTCACTGTTTTCTGTCCTTAAGCCAATTCCTTATCCAAGTTGCTACTGACCCACCTATTCTATGAGCCTCAATTTTGTTAACCAGCCTTCTATGTGGTACTTTGTCAAACACCTTCCGAAAATCCATGTAGACAACATCCATTGCATTCCCTTCATCAATCATCCCTGTTACTTCTTCAAAAAATTCAATTAGAGTAGTCAAGCACGATCTGCCTTTTACAAATCCGTGTTGGCTCTCCTTAATTAGCTTAAACCTCTCCAAGTGCCCGTTAAATTTTTCCTTGATTATTGTTTCTAAAACTTTACCCATCACTGATGTTAAACTGACCAGCCTGTAGTTACTAGGATTGTCCTTACACCCTTTCTTGAACAATGGTGTCACATTTGCCACTTTCCAATCCTCAGGCACCTCCCCCTCATCTAGGGAAGATTGGAAAATTATGGCAAGCCCTTCCGCTATCTCCTCCCCCAATTCCCTTTGCAACCTGGGATGCAAGCCATCTGGACCAGGCAACTTATCCACTTTAAGCATACCCAGCCTTTCTAGTACATCCTGTCTACCAATTTTCACCCCTTCCATTGCTTCTACCTTTTCTACTTCTACCGATATTTTATCATCATCCACCTGCTTAGTAAACACCGATAAAAAGTACTCATTGAGTATTCTAGCCTTGCCCTGCGCCTCTAAGCATATATCACCTTCTTTGTCTCTAATAGGCCCCACCTTGCCTCTTACTACCCGCTTACTGTTTACATGCCGGTAGAAGATTTTTGGGTTCCCTTTTATGTTAACCGCTATTCTACTCTCATATTCTCTCTTTGCCAATCTTATTTTCATCTTCACTTCCCCTCTCAACTTATTGTATTTGGTCTGGTTCTCCCTTGAAGAATTTACCTGACATGCATCATGCACCCTCTTTTTTTTGTTTCATCATCTTCTCTATCTCCCTCATTATCCAAGGAGCCCTCGCTTTGGTTCTCTTACCCTTCCCTCTTGTTGGAATGTACCTAGCCTGTACTTGGAACATCTCCTCCTTAAAGATCACCCATTGTTCCATTACAGTTTTTCCTGTCAGTCTTTGGTTCCATTTTACCCTGGCTAGATCCTTTCGCATCCCATTGAAATTAGCCCTATTCCAATTTAGAAGTCCCACTCTAGATTGTTCCTTGCTCCTCTCCATTGCTAATCTAAATCTTATGATACGATGATCACTCGTACCCAAGTGTTCTCCCACAGACACTTGGTCGACCTGGCCCACCTCATTCCGCAGCACCAGATCCAGCATTGCCTCCTTCCTAGTTGGGCCAAGAACATACTGGTCAAGGAAATTCTCCTGAACACATTTCAGAAATTCCTCCTCCTACTTTCCCTTTACCCTAGTATTATCCCAATCGATATTTGGGTAATTAAAGTCCCCCAATATCACCACTCTATAGCTCTTGCATATCTCTGCGATTTCCCTGCAGATTTGCTCCTCTACCTCCCTCTCACTATTTGGAGGCTTGTAGCATACCCCCAATAGTGTGATCATACTCTTTTTGCTCCTCAACTCTAACAACGAACAAATTACAAGGAACTGCGGCCCATTTTGTTCAAAACAAGGAACAGCGCCCCCTGTACAGATTACAAGGAACAGCGCCCCTTCTACATATTACAAGGAACAGCGCCCCCTGTATGTATAACAAGGAACAGCGCCTGCTGTAAGTATTGTAAGGAACAGCGCCTCCTGTAGAAATTACAAGGAACATCACCCCCTTATGTACAGGGAGCCATGTTCCTTATTATATGTGCAGGGAGCGCTGTTCCTTGTTATATTTACGGGGCCGCTATTCCTTGTAATTTGTATAGGGGGCGCTGTTCCTTGTTATATGTACAGGGGCGCTGTTCCTTGTTATATATTATGGGGCACTGTTCCTTGTTTTAAATGTAATGGGCCGCTGTTCCTTGTAATATGTACAGTGGGCGTTGTTCCTTGTAACATGTTCCTTGTTACAGGTACAGGGAGTTTTGTTCCTTGTAATATGCACAGGGGTGCTGTTCCTTCTTTTATTTACAGGCTGCGCTGTTCCTTATTATAGGGAGGTCGCACAACACCAGGTTATAGTCCAACAGTTTTATTTGAAATCACAAGCTTTCGGAGCTATCGATTTGCTCCTTCCTCAGGTGAGGAAGGAGCAAATTGATAGCTCTGAAAGCTTGTGATTTCAAATAAAACTGTTGGACTATAACCTGGTGTTGTGCGACCTCTCAATTTTGTCCACCCCAGTCCAACACCGGCATCTCCGCATCATGACCCTTATTATAGGCACAGGGAGCGCTGTTCCTTATATGTGCAGGGAATGCTGTTACTTGTAATATGTACAGAGCGCGCTGTTACTTGTTATATATTCAGGGGCACTGTTCCTTGTTTTAATTCTAATGGGCCGCTATTCCTTGTAATATGTACAGGGGGCGCTATTCCTTGTTATTTCTACATTGGCGCTATTCCTTGTCATAGTTACAGGGAGTGCTGTACCTTGTTTATGTACAGGGGGCACTGTAGCTTGTAATATATACAAGGGGCACTGTACCTTGTTATATGCGCAGGCACTGCTGTAGCGTAATATGTTCAGGGAGCGCTGTTCCCTGTTATATGTACAGGGGGCGCTGTTGCTTGTTATATGTTCAGGGAGCGCTGTTTCTTTTATATACAAAGTGCACTGTTCCTTGTAATTTGTATAGGGGGCGCTGTTCCTTGTAATTTGTACAGGGGGCGCTGTTCCTTGTAATTTGTACAGGGGGCGCTGTTCCTTGTTATATGTAAGAGAGTTCTGCTCATTGTTATGTGTACAGGAGCGCTGTTCCTTATCATATGTTCAGGGAACGCTGTAACTTGCAATATGTTCAGGTGTCGCTGTTCCTTGTTATAATACAGTGGGCGCTGTTCCTTGTAAATTCTACAGGAGGCGCTGTTCCTTGTTATACTACAGTGGGCGCTGTTCCTTGTAAATTCTACAGGAGGCGCTGTTCCTTGTTATACTAATGTGGGCGCTGTTCCTTGTAAATTCTACAGGAGGCGCTGTTCCTTTCAATATGTACAGGAGGCGCTGTTCTTTGTTATATATTATGGGGCATTGTTCCTTGTTTTAAATAGGGGTCACTGTTCCTTTTTATATGTACCGGGGTGCTGTCCTTTGTTTTATATACAGATTGCGCTGTTCCTTATTATATGTACAGGGAGCGCTGTTCATAGAATCATAGAATGGTTACAGCACGGAAGAAGGCCATTTGGCCCGTCAAGCCCGTGCCGACTCTCAGCTAGTTCCACCCCCACCCGGCCACCGCACTTTCCCCGTAGCACTGCAAAAAACATTTCCTTCACGTGCTAGCGAGTTGAGGAACAGGGAGAGAGTGCAGATAAACACGTGGCTGCAGGGATGGTGTAGGGGGGAGGGTTTCAGTTATGTGGATAATTGGAGCACATTCTGGGGAAGGTGGGACCTGTACAAACAGGACGGTTTGCACCTGAACCAGAGGGGCACCAATATCCTGGGAGGGAAATTTGCTACGGCTCTTCGGGGGGGTTTAAACTAATTTGTCAGGGGGATGGGAAAAAGGGCTGTAGTCCAGGAGCCAGTGGTGAGTGTAGGGAGGTACTGAGGAGGGTACCAAGGTCGCAGGAATGTACTGGCAGACAGGAAGGTGGCTTGAAGTGTGTCTACTTCAATGCAAGGAGCATCCGGAATAAGGTAGGAGAACTTGGAGCGTGGATTGGTACTTGGGACTACAATGTGGTGGCCATTACGGAGACATGGTTAGAACAGGGACAGGAATGGTTGTTGGAAGTTCCGGGGTATAGATGTTTCAGTAAGAGTAGGGAAGGTGGTAAGAAAGGTGGAGGAGTAGCATTGTTAATCAAGGATAGTTTAACAGCGGCAGAAAGGCAGTTCGAGGGGGATCTGCCGTCTGAGGTAATATGGGCTGAAGTTAGAAATAGGAAAGGAGCGGTCACGTTGTTAGGAGTTTTCTACAGGCCCCCAAATAGTAATAGAGATGTGGAGGAAGAAATTGCAAAGCAGATTATGAATAGGTGTGGAGGTCACAGAGTAGTTGTCATGGGTGACTTCAACTTTCCAAATATTGATTGGAACCTTTATAGGTCAAACAGTTCGGATGGGATAGTTTTTGCACAGTGTGTGCAGGAGGGTTTCCTGACACAATATGTGGATAGGCCGACAAGAGGTGGGGCCACATTGGATTTGGTACTGGGTAATGAACCGGGCCAAGTGTTTGATTTGTATGTGGGAGAGCACTTTGGAGATAGTGACCACAATTCGGTGACTTTCACTATTGCAATGGAGAGGGATAGGGCCATACGGCAGGGCAGGGTTTATAATTGGGGGAGGGGTAATTATGATGCGATTAGGCAAGAATTAGGGAGCATAAGATGGGAACAGAAACTATCAGGGAAAGGCACAAACGAAAAGTGGAGCTTTTTCATGGAGCAATTACTGCGTGTCCTTGATAGGTATGTCCCTGTCAGGCAGGGAGGAAATGGCCGAGTGAGAGAACCATGGTTCACAAAAGAGGTTGAATGTCTAGTCAAGAGGAAAAAGGAAGCGTATGTAAGGATGAGAAAACAAGGTTCAATTGGGTTGATTGAGGGGTACAAGGTAGCAAGGAATGAGCTAAAAAAAGAGCTTAGGAGAGCTAGGAGGGGGCATGAGAAGTCCTTGGTGGGTCGGATCAAGGAAAACCCCAAGGCTTTTTACTCTTATGTGAGAAATAAAAGAATGACCAGGATGAAGGTAGGGCCGGTCAAGGACAGTAGTGGGAACTTGTGCATGGAGTCAGAAGAGATAGGAGAGGTGATGAATGAATACTTTTCGTCAGTGTTCACTGAGGAGAGGGGCCATGTTTTTGAGGATGAGAGTGTGATAAAGGTGGATAGGCTGGAGGAGGTAGATGTTCTGAGGGAAGATGTTTTAGCAATTTTGAAGAACCTGAGGGTCGATAAGTCCCCTGGGCCAGATGGGATATATCCTAGGATTCTTTGGGAGGCAAGGGAGGAGATTGCAGAGCCTTTGGCTTTGATCTTTGGGTCCTCACTGTCCACGGGGATGGTGCCAGAGGACTGGAGAGTGGCGAATGTTGTTCCTCTCTTCAAGAAAGGAAATAGGAATGACCCTGGTAATTATAGGCCAGTTAGTCTTACTTCGGTGGTTGGTAAGATAATGGAAAAGGTCCTGAGGGATAGGATTTATGACCATTTGGAAAGATGCAACTTTATCCGGAATAGTCAACACGGATTCGTGAAGGGTAAGTCTTGCCTAACAAATTTGATTGAATTCTTTGAGGAGGTAACTAAGTGTGTAGATGAAGGTAGAGCAGTTGATGTCGTATACATGGATTTTAGTAAGGCGTTTGATAAGGTTCCCCATGGTCGGCTCATGAAGAAAGTAAGGAGTTGTGGGATAGAGGGAAATTTGGCCGATTGGATAAGTAACTGGCTATCTCATAGAAGGCAGAGGGTGGTGGTGGATGGAAAATTTTTGGACAGGAGACCAGTTACCAGCAGTGTGCCACAGGGGTCGGTGCTGGGTCCTCTGCTGTTTGTGATTTTTATCAATGACTTGGAGGAGGGGACTGAAGGGTGGATCAGTAAATTTACTGATGACACCAAGATTGGTGGAGTAGTGGATGAGGTGGAGGGCTGTTGTAGGCTGCAAAGAGACATTGATAGGATGCAGAGCTGGGCCGAAAAATGGCAGATGGAATTTAACCCTGATAAGTGCGAGGTGATTCATTTTGGTAGGGCAAATTTGAATAAGGATTACAGGGTCAACGGCAGGGTTCTGAGGAACGTGGAGGAACAGAGGGATCTGGGGGTTCATATCCACAGATCTCTGAAGGTTGGCACTCAAGTGGATAGAGCAGTAAAGAAGGCCTATAGTGTGTTAGCGTTTATTAACAAGGGGTTTGAGTTTAAGAACCGTGAGGTTATGCTGCAACTGTACAGGACCTTGGTGAGACCACATTTGGAATATTGTGTGCAGTTCTGGTCACCTCACTATAGGAAGGACGTGGAAGCATTGGAAAGAGTGCAAAGGAGATTTACCAGGATGCTGCCTGGTTTGGGGGGGAGGTCTTATGAGGAAAGATTGAGGGAGCTAGGGCTTTTCTCTTTAGAGCGGAGGAGGATGAGAGGCGACTTAATAGAGCTTTATAAGATGATGAGGGGGATAGATAGAGTGGATGTTCAGAGACTATTTCCTCAGGTGGATGTAGCTGTTACAAGGGGGCATAACTATAAGGTGCATGGGGGGAGATATAGAAGGGATGTCCGAGGTAGATTCTTTACTCAGAGAGTGGTTGGGGTGTGGAATGGACTGCCTGCTGTGATAGTGGAGTCGGACACTTTAGGAACTTTCAAGCGGTTATTGGATAAGCACATGGAGCACACCAGAATGATAGGGAGTGGGATAACTTGATCTTGGTTTCGGAGAATGCTCGGCACAACATTGAGGGCCGAAGGGCCTGTACTGTGCTGTACTGTTCTATGTATCTATGTTCAGGCATTTATCCAACTCCCTTTTCAAAGATAAAATAGAGTCTCCCTCCACCTTTCAGGCAGTGCATTCCAGATCTTAACCACTTGCTGCGTAAAAAAGTTTTTTTTAAGTCGCCTTTGGTTCTTTTGCCAATCACCTTACATCTGTGTCCTTTGGTTTTTGACCCTTTTCCATGTTATATATTCAGGGGCGCTGTTCCTTGTTTTAAATATAATGGGCCACTGTTCCTTGTAATATGTACAGGGAGCGCTGTTCCTTATATGTACAGGGAGCGCTGTTCCTTATATGTACAGGGAGCGCTGTTCCTTATATGGGAACAGGCTATATTGGACTGGGTACTGTGCAATGAGAAGGGACTAATTAGTAATCTTGTTGTACGGGGACCCTTGGGTCAGAGCGATCATAACATGATCGATTTCTCACTCGAAATGGAGAGCGAAGAAATTGACTCAGATACTAAGGGGTAGAAATTAGGTCGCGCCCCATTTGGGGCGCAAATATCGTCCGCGCGCAAATATTAGCGCCTGGCGCTAATTATCGGCACTGACAGGAAACTTCACTTTTACCGCCCCGGGAGGTGAGTGGAGCGCTAAATTAGGCGCTGCACACCTCTCTTAAGGCGCAAAGGCCTAGGAGTGAGGCGCTAACTCAGCGCACGAGCGCAGCGCAGCTGCTGCCAGTTAGCGAGGGAACACAGACACACTGGCGCCGGACACTTCTTAAAGCGGGGGGGGCCACTTGCTCCCCAGCCACACCCTGCTCATTGCAGCCTTGAATCTCAGCCTGGAGAGACCTGTAATCCATTTTGCTGCCAAGCATGGAGAGGGTGAGAGAACGCGCTCATCGCTTCACCGAGCGGGCCTTGGATGCTCTGGTTGACGCAGTGGAGCGCAGACGATGCATGCTGTTCCCAGAGAGTGGCAGGAGGCCTTTGCCACGCGAGTTCAGAAGAGTGTGGAGGGAGGTGGCTCAGAGCGTCTCCTCCAGGAGCATGGTGCCCAGGACCCATGTCC
Source organism: Squalus acanthias (assembly GCA_030390025.1). Classification (NCBI taxonomy): domain Eukaryota; kingdom Metazoa; phylum Chordata; class Chondrichthyes; order Squaliformes; family Squalidae; genus Squalus; species Squalus acanthias. Next base: position 128,267 of record JASTWF010000405.1, read on the forward strand.
AGTGCCGCAAAAAGTTCAACGACCTCACTCGGGTCGTCAGGGTGAGTGGCTTTTTCTCAATACCTCTCCATCCCTCCATCTCAACCTCACTTTATGGCCAGAGGGTCTTAAAACCCCAATGCACAACACTCATCCAACACCTATGGCCCTTTCATCAAACACACACACACATTCCACACTTTGCATACAGTAAGGGCTATTCACCTATGGGAGGCACATCAGGCAAGACCATGGCTGCATACAGTAAGGGCTATTCACCTATGGGAGGCACATCAGGCAAGACCATGGCTGCATATTGTAAGGGCTATTCACCTATGGGAGGCACATCAGGCAAGACCATGGCTGTATATTGACTCAGATGCTGTCCTTTTTCTTGCAGGCTAAGCTGGCTCATAATCGGAGACAGCAGCAACGGACGGGTGGAGGGCGGCTTCAGCTGCAACCCCTCAGCGATCTGGAGGAGCGCGTCCACAGGATTGTGGCAAGCCGGGTGATCGGTCCCGTCGCCACTGGAGACGCCGACCCCGTTGTGGACAGCAATGGTAAGGTCATCACCTTTTTGTCCTCTGTCCTTCCACTTGTCCCTCACAATACCAGCCTTTGACACTTTCAATCCAACTTGCTAACTCGCTGCACTTATTCCTCCCTTACTGCCACCCTGTCCTCACGCTAAAGCCACTCTTGTACCTCCCTGCTTTCAGATGGTGATTCACCAGCTGAGGAGATGGTCCCTGAAGCTGCCACTGGGAGTGATGCTGCAGCTGAGGAGGAAGAGGAAGCCGGAGCATCAGTGCCACCCTCTCCCGAGGAAGCCCATGGCCACACTGGGAACACGCCTTCCCCGGAGGGGAGCAGGGGGGAAGGGGCTGATGATGGTGAAGTTCCAGGACCCAGCGGGCTGCAGCAACGCCATGGGGGGGGGAGGGAAGAACGGGGGAGCAGGGGGGAAGGGGCTGATGATGGTGAAGTTCCAGGACCCAGCGGGCTGCAGCAACGCCATGGGGGGGGAGGGAAGAACGGGAGCCTTCTCCCCAGAGGGAGAGTATGCCAGACACTCCTAATGCAATGGACGCAGAGGAGGAGCGGCTGATTGCAGAAATGAACAGCCAGGCGGTGGTCATGCACACTGAGCTCATGGGTGCAGTGGGAAGGGTGCCCGAATGCATTGAGGCACTGGCAAGGAGTGTGGAGCACTTCACTGTAGCACAGGCGGATGCCACACTAAAGCTTACTGCTGCAATTCAGTCACTGGCTGCCAGGAACCCATCTGAGCCTGCTCTCATGCAGACTCAGATTGAGGCCACGCGAGCACTGACTGCTGCCATCCTCGATGGTTCGTGCACATGTCCCCGGGGCTGTCACCGCGCCGCAGCAGGCCAGCAATCTGTTCTCAGGCAAATTGCTCCGGATGCTGAAGTGCTGCCCCGTGGGAGTGCCAGTGTGTCGGGCGAGCAGGGAGTTGCTGTCCTCTCTCACGATGACAGCATTCCTGCTGCCAACACTGTCACTTCTCCACTGCACTTGCCACCGCCTGTAGGACAGACTGCTGCCGCCCATGCAGAGTTGGTGCAGTCTGCAGCCGGGCCCTCCAGGCCCAGAAGTGGTCGAGGCCGTCCTTCAGGGGCATCTGCAGTGTCAGGGTCTGACAAGCAGCAGCCTTCCACCAGCCTTGCTGCAGCCACTGAGGTCCCATTACGGAGGAGCAGTAGGGTTAGAAGGGGGGAAGTGCGCAAGGGAAGGAGATCACCCTCGAAGGGCAAAAAGTAGGAGGTGTGCCAAAATGCTGGTCATTTTTTTATTAAAGGCCGAGGTTCATGGCCCAACTTTTGTTTAGTGTTTTGGACATTATCTCCAGGTTGTGAGAACCAGTTATGTTATTGACTGTTTTTTTGTGTTTATTTCTATGAGTTTGTCATGAGGAATTGACACACACAGAGTTTGTACAATAAATAAGTTTCTGTATTCAAAATATACATGGCTGGTGGTTGGAATTATTGGTGCCTTGGCCGGCTTAGGGGTTGCGTGCTGGGTTGATTCGTGTTTGTAGCACTGGCAGGGGCCCTAGAAGCGGCTTGCTATTAGTCGTTGACGGACGGCCCTTGCAGTTTGACCATTGTGGGCCGCCCTCCTGCCTTGGTGCTGCTGCTGATCATCGTCCTCGGCCTGTTCCTCCTCTTCCTCCTCCTCCTCTTGTGGTGCTGCAAGGCCTGGTGGCATTGGCTGCGTCCTGAGGATTGCCATGTTGTGCAACATGCAGCACACCACTACGAATTTGGAAACTTGCTCAGGCGAGTACTGCAGGGCTCCTCCGGAATGGTCCAGACAGCGGAATCGTTGTTTGAGCACGCCGATTGTGCGCTCAATAATGTTCCTCGTTGCTTGTTGGCTTTCCTGGTACCGCAGCTCAGCAGGGGTGTTTGGCGCACGGAGCGGTGTCATCAGCCAGGTGCTCAATGCGTACCCCTTGTCCCCCAGAAGCCAACCAACTGGCTGATGCGGTGCCTCGAAAATTTCTGCCACAGTACTCTGGCGCAGGATGAAAGCATCGTGGCAGCTGCCCGGATAGTGGGCATTGACAGCGAGAATCACCTGTCTGTGGTCACAGACCAACTGCACATTCAAGGAATGGAACCCCTTTCTGTTCCGGAACTCCTCTGCATTCTCTCGCGGAGCACGCAAAGCCACATGCGTGCAGTCAATGGCGCCCTGCACCATGGGGAAGCCCACTACCCTCGCAAAGCCCATAGCACGGTCATGCTGCTTGTCTGGGGTCATAGGGAAGGAGATGAAGTCTCGTCTCCTTGTGAAGAGGGCATTGGTGACCTGCCGGATGCAGCGATGCACCGCAAACTGGGAGATATTGGCGAGGTCCCCAACAGCAGCTTGGAATGAGCCAGTGGCGTAGAAGTTCAAGGCCACTGTGACCTTCACTGCCACCGACAGAGACGTCCTGGACCTCAGCTGAGGCTGCAGATCTGGCTGCAGCAGGTGGCAGAGCTCAGTGACCGCCTCCTTGCTGAATCGCAGCCTTCGCAAACACAGCTCCTCGGACATGTGGATGTAGGAGAGCTGTTCACGATATACCCTGGGAGGGTAAGCTCTCCTGTACATGCGCCTGATGGGCCTCCTCCGTCTGGCCATCATTGCCACTCTCTGTCTGCGTCTCACTCTGCTCCGATTGAGCTGGAGCAGGACGACGCCCCCAATCATTGCAGCCCCCATCTTCTCTTTGCCAGAAAAGTAATGAGGTACAGCAACGAAAGTAGCAGCAAAGTTAGGATGAACTAGGCAAAACTACCTCACAAAGCGTTGAGTCAATGTAGAAGTCTCTCTCTCTCTCTCTCCGAATCTCTCTCTCTCTCTCAGAACGAGTGGTGCATAAATGTCGACCACAGAAAAAGACAGGAAGAGGCCCCCCCCAGCCCCAGACCGATTGATAACGTTCCAGTCTTCCGGTCGTTGGAAGCGCCAGGCGGTAAGGCAGGGGGCGCCACTCAATTTCCGCTCCGGGGCGCCCCAAGGGCGTTGCACCACGGACTGACGTCACAATCTGCGCGCGCAGGTGGTCGCAGCGGTAAGTTTTAGCGCCGCCGCACAATCTCAAGTTAAGTTCTCGAGCGGCGCAAACAGCGCTGTGCCCGGGCGTTAGCGCCTTAACGCCCCATTAGCGCCCATTTAAGGCGCTAACGGGAGGCGCAACCAACTGAATTTTTACCCCTAAGGTCCTGAATTTAAACAAGGGGAATTATGATGCCATTAGACGGGAACTGAGTAGGTCTGATTGGACAACGTTCCTGGGAGGACTGGAGGTAGATAAACAATGGCAAGCATTTAAAGATAGAATGACAAAATTGCAAAAATTGTTTATACCAATCTGGCATAAAATGAAATCTAAAAAGGTGACTCAACCGTGGATAACAGGGGAAATTAGAGACAGCATAAAATCCAAAGATAGGGCGTATAAAATAGCCAAAAAAAGCGCCAGAGCGGAAGATTGGGAACAGTTTAAGATAGAGCAAAGGAGGACAAAGGGCTTAATCAAGAGGGGCAAAATAGCTTACGAAAGCAAGCTGGCGGAAAATATAAAAACTAACTCCAAAAGCTTTTATAAGTATATCAAGAGGAAAAGACTGGTGAAAACCAAAGTTGGCCCATTGCAGTCAGATACGGGGGAATATATAACGGGAAATAAGGAAATGGCAGACCAACTAAATGCATACTTTGGGTCAGTCTTTACGAAGGAAGACACAAAAAACCTCCCTGGGATATCGGGAAAAATAGGGACATTTGCAAAGGAGGAACTGACGCAAATCAATATCTCTAAGGATATGGTGTTAAGGAAGCTAAAGGGATTGAAGGCGGACAAATCCCCAGGGCCTGATAACATGCATCCTAGGGTACTGAAGGAGGTGGCCCTAGAGATAGCGGATGCACTAAGTATGATTTTTCAGAATTCATTAGACTCGGGAACAGTGCCCATGGATTGGAGGGTAGCTAACGTTACCCCACTATTCAAAAAGGGGGGTAGGGAAAAAGCAGGTAATTACAGACCTGTAAGCCTTACATCAGTTGTGGGCAAAATGCTGGAGTCCATCATTAAGGATGAAATAGCGGAGCACTTAGCAAATGGGGACAGGATAGGACAGAGTCAACATGGATTTACAAAGGGTAAATCGTGCTTGACTAATCTATTGGAATTTTTTGAGGGAGTAACTGGTAAAATAGATGGGGGAGAGCCAGTAGATGTGGTGTACCTGGACTTCCAAAAGGCCTTCAATAAGGTCCCACATAAAAGATTAGCAGGGAAAATTGAAGCTCATGGGATAAAGGGGAAAGTATTGACGTGGATAGAGAACTGGCTGTCAGATAGAAAACAGAGAGTTGGAATAAACGGCTCATTTTCTGAATGGCAGGCAGTAACAAGTGGGGTACCACAGGGATCTGTCCTGGGTCCCCAGCTGTTCACAATTTACATTAATGACCTGGATCAGGGAGTCGGATGCAGCATTTCCAAATTTGCAGACGACACTAAACTAGGAGGGGGGGTGGGCTCAGAGGAGGAGACCAGGAAGCTCCAGAGCGATTTGGACAGACTGGGTGATTGGGCGGATAAATGGCAGATGCACTATAATGTGGACAAGTGCGAAGTTATCCACCTTGGGTGCAGGAACGGGAGGGCAAATTATTATTTAAATGGCAATAAATTGGGAGAGGGGGAAGTACAGAGAGACCTGGGTGTTCTTGTACACCAGTCACTGAAGGCGAGCATGTAGGTGCAACAGGCGGTCAAGAAGGCAAACGGTATGCTGGCCTTCATAGCAAAAGGGTTGGAATACAGGAACAGGGATACCTTGCTGCAGCTGTACAGGGCACTGGTGAGACCACACCTCGAGTACTGTGTACAGTTTTGGTCGCCTCATCTGAGGAAAGATGTTCTTGCCATGGAGGGGGTGCAGCGGCGATTCACCAGGCTGATACCAGGAATGGCGGGATTGACCTATGAGGAGAGACTATGTAGTTTAGGGATGTACACACTGGAGTTTAGAAGATTGAGAGGGGACCTCATAGAAGTGTATAAAATTCTGACAGGTCTAGACAGAATAGATTTAGAAGGAATGTTTCCCTTGGCGGGTGAGAACAGAACTAGAGGACATAATTTAAGGATAAGGGCTAAACCATTTAGGACAGAAATGAGGGGGAATTTCTTCACTCAGAGGGTGGTGAACCTGTGGAACTCATTGCCACAGAGGGCAGTGTACGCCAGCTCATTAAATATATTTAAGAGGGAATTAGATATATTTCTACAGGCAAAAGGGGTTAAGGGTTACGGAGAGAAGGCGGGGACGGGATACTGAATTGGAGGATCAGCCATGATCTCATTAAATGGCGGAGCAGGCTCGAAGGGCCGGATGGCCTACTCCTGCTCCTATCTTCTATGTATCTATGTATCTATGTACAGGGAGCGCTGTTCCTTATATGTACAGGGAGCGCTGTTCCTTATGTGGGAGGCGTTGATATCGCGATGCCCAGTCGCAAACCCATTTGCGCCCCATTAGCGCCCCCGGAGGCACAAATGGGAGGCGCAAAGGAACCAAATTTCTAGCCCAAAATGTCTTGAAACAGAGGGAGGAGCCACAGCCAGTCAGAAAGAAACATTCACACATGCTTTGTAAAGAGACATTAACATGTACTTGGAAAAACAAAAAAATACTTCTGTAGAACAGTGGGAAATGGGCATGATCTTCCCTTTTCTCCTTTATTCCATCATAGATCAATGTATCCTTTTTCACTTAAACCTCTTTTCAATTTCTGATGTTTTATACTGAATCCTATTCTATACTGATTCAAAATCTCAAGCTCATAGTCCGTGTCCTCACCCAAGCCTGTTTCCTCCTGCATAATTCTTAACACTTTTCTCTGGTATATGGGAAGGGTGTAACGACATTGAGTAAAGGGTGAAAGGAACCCTGAAGATCCAGTCGAGAGCCCCAGGCCTAGAAATTTTACATTGATAAAAACCTGCCGCTGCCACTGTGGGCCGATGTTAACAGCCGCCGAAATTGATGGCACGGCAGGACCGGTAACTTAGCACTGGTGGCTAATTAACATTAGCCCAGCACTAAACTTAGGGTGGTGTCTGTCCTGGCAGGAGGCCCAATGTAGCATGGCCATAGAGTCATTGCAGAAGGAACAGCCTTCTCTTAAAGTGAGGCTGTCATTTCAAAAAGCAGTTCAGTCCCTTAAAGGGGAATTGCCTTCTGAAATGAAAAAAAAATCTTGTAAAAATAGATAGTTTTTAGCCCTTACAGCTCAACTGCCTTCTGAAAAAAATTAACATTAAAAGAATTCCCAAACGGGAGTATTTAGCTCTTAAAGCTGAATTGCCTTCCGCCTCTAAAAGAAATAGGAAAAGTTTCAGCACTAACACAAATGGCTCAGCAATCCAGGAAAGAGGCACCCAGGGTCTCACACGCAGCACTCCAGCTTTGTGCAGGGGTCAACACTGCAAGAGAGGTCCTCTACCCACAGGGGCCAGGAGGCCCTCCAGAAAGAAAGATGTGGAACCAGATTACTGAGGCCGTCAAAATCACTCACCTACGAACAATCCTTACCAAACACAAGGCACACCTCCCATTCCTAGCTTCAACTTGGAGGAGACGGTGTTGGCCATTCTTGGCAGGGGCATGGCTGAGCCCTTGGCCAGTGGCTGGGCTGAAAGGAAACAACATGCTGGTATCCTCATATGTTATCCTCCTTCTGGCATGCAGCGCTTGCTTTCCTGGCCTCCCCTCACCACAGCTCCAACTTTGTGCATTCCTCATTTCACACACCCAAGAAATGCAGCCTGCCCAGCTAGTGAGTGATCAAGATGAGGGAGAGGAGAGACAAGAAGAAGAGCAAGAAGAAGAAGAAACACCATCACTCGATTTGACACTCCCAGCCACCAGCTCTTCGAGGTTGTCCTGCAAGGCCATTTGCTGTGTCCCCCACTGAAAGTCAGCAGCCTTCCACCAGCCATGCTACAGCCACAGTGGTAGCACATCAGTAGGATAGGCAAGATAGTCACTAAGGAAATACACAAGGGTGATTCGTTGATTTATTGATGTCATATTGGATGGATAGATGTATAAAGTTGGATTGAAAAGTTTGCTTTGTGGTGGCTTTTACTTCAGCATTGTGGCCTAGAGGACACTGTGATGGTCAGTAACAGAGTGCAGCTAAAGTGTGGGACAAATGTTGAAAGGGGAATTGGGGTTGTGGTCACTGGTCATGGACGGATGATTCCATCCTGGATATCCTGGCCAGAAAGGGACTGTTTGGGTTGCATCCTTCCTTCTGCTTCCACCTCCTCTGCTTCCTCCTCTGCTGCTTCCTCCTCTTCTCTCTGCGAGGGGATGCTGGAAATCTGAAATAAAAGCAGAAAATGCTGGAAACACTCAGCAGGTCAGGCCCCAACTCTACCTGAGATGTGAACTCTGTTTCTCTCCATGGATGCTGCCTGACCTGCTGAGTATTTCCAACATTGTCCATCTTCTCAGAGGCCTTCCTTTACCATCTGAGGCCTTGCAAGCATCCAGCAGCATCCCTGCACACTTAAAAAACTTTTAACATGTATTGCACCAAGCCACTACTTCAATAAAAAAATTTAAAATCCAGTCCAAAAGCTTAAATGCAAACTTACCTGAAAGATGTGTATGTCCCTTTAAGAAATGCTGCCAATATTTCTGTCAGTCTGCTGCATGCTCGCTTTTCAGAGCGAGCTTAGGACCCAGCATTAAAGTTAATGCTAAGGTCCAAGTTCGCAGTGATGACGTTAAGTCGACGTTGCACTCTGACTGACGTCATGCTCTCCATATTTGCATCTCCAGAGCCTGCGCTCCTATCGCCAGTGCTAAGGCCCTCACCAAAATTGCGGCCACTGAGTCGTGCGCCAGAGAAGGACGTTAGAGTGGTGGCCGCCATTTTTGGACCGGATCATGGGAAAAACACGTGACGGTAAGGTAGGGAATTTCTGGGCCCCAGTCTTTTTCTCAGGTCATGCTTTGGAATTACTATAACTGCTTCTCTCCATATTTTCAACATTCCAACTCGCATTCCGCATCCCTTTAGACCATGCTTACAACTCCCACATTTTAGCTTTTCACTGAACATCTTATCAGTTCTGAGATAGCCCATTCTAACAGAAACTTTAAGTGCTTCTGAGCAAGCTTCTCCCATTGCTTTCATCTCTAACTTTTTCTGCATCAGTTTCCCACCTATGGTTTCCTTCACCGAATTAATGAGCAACACCTCAGAGTGTTCTTTCATTAGCCCAAGGCCACTGTCTTCTTGTTTCTGTTTCTGTATTTCTTTCTGATTCTGTAGGCACACTTTTTCCAGAGCCTTTTCTAACTGTAGTCTGTCCACCTCAACTTCGAAGCTGCACTCTTTAGCTTCCAATTCCAATCTCTCATCACGCACTTGCACCACAGCATCGTGACTAACCAGGGAGGAATTAGCAGCTTGAACAGCCTGGACCCTGACTGCATCAAACTCCTCTTTAAGCTTCTCTATTTCTGCCTTCAAGACCCTATTTTCAGCCTGCGTCCACATGCTGCCTCCACAGGGCACCCATTCCCAGACACAGCCCTTGCAATAGGTATCTTTCTGTCTACTTTCATTTTGTTTCTGCTGAAACAGGAACATTTTCTGTCTACTACGGGGTGGGCAATTATTTGGGCTGGAGGGCCGTTTAACAAGTTTTGATGAGCTGTTGAGGGCCGCACACCAATGTTCCCCCTAAGGTCGTGCACTAATCGCGAGGTCCCGGGTAGGCCGCTCACCAGACCTGCTGCTGGAAGAGATACCGCGCAGCAAATTTAAAGGGACCGTGCACGTTGGTGAGAGCAAAGAGTTAAATTGGTAAATTTGAAACAGGCCAACTCAATTTACCTGTAGTCCTTGTGCTCCGGGATACACTCCCGTATCCAAGACAGCGATGAGAACTCCCCTGCCATCGTACTCTGGGTACCGGGAGAGGAAAGACGTAGCCATGACTCGACTCAGAATAATGTGTAGCTCCAGCTCTGGCTGGCGTTTTATTTCTGTCCCATTCAGTGGGCCCGTGGGCCATATTTTGCCCACCACTGGGCTAGAAGCTCCCCCGCTCTTTACTGAGGAAACTCCCAGAAATGCCAGGGACCCGATGTAACTGGGTCTGCGTCAGAATTACGCCGGGAGACTGGCGGTATCCCCGCGGAATTCAGACACCTTTCACCCAATTGCACCAATAAACAAAAATAGCATTTTATAACTCACTGGAATGAAATGAAGCCCAGGACTCATTTTAAGTTAGTCGCTAAACTTCCTTCAGAGAGGAGTTGAGACTAAAAACTCGCTACAAGTTTAAAAAATATTCTAAGTAAACAATCTTCCAATCGCTTCAATTGTGTCAATTCCGAGTCACGCTCCCAATGGCGTTTTTTAATATATTTAATGTATTTATGTTATCGTGGAGGAGGTGGCAGAGTTCTGTGACCACGATCTTGGTGAAGCGTAGCCTCCTAATACACAGCTCCTCGCTTCAATGGATATGAGAAGTGCTCTCTGAAGACCCTAGGTGGGTAAGGCCTCCTGTTGGGACACCCCCTGGAACTCCTCCGCCCTCCCGCGCATCTTCTCGTCTTCTTCGCTGCCTCCGCTCCCTCTGCTGAAGATACTCGAGTGTGAGGGGGACTGCCATAGGAGCGCCCATAACTGTGAGCAAGTGTTGTGAGCAGAAACCTTGAAATAATAATGAAGGTGTTCTCCACATGCAACAACACTCCCTGTTACCTTAGAATCTTCAAAGAAGTTAATAAAGCTGGTGGAGTTGCAGAAAGTTGCACAGAGCCAGTCAAACTGAACAATCATGTCAAGTAGCTGCTGATGACAAGTAGTTGCATTATCAGCTGTGGCTCAGTGGGTAGCACACTCGAGGTGGAAGGTGCAAGGAGTGAGCAGGCGCTGTTTTTTTAAATTCGTTTATGGGATGTGGGCGTCACTGGCAAAGCCAGCTTTTATTGCCCATCCCTAATTGCCCTTGAGAAGGTAGTGGTGAGCCACCTTCTTGAACCGCTGCAGTCCGTATGGTGAAGGTGCTCCCACAGTGCTGTTAGGGAGGGAGTTCCAGGATTTTGACCCAGCGACGATGAAGGAACGGCCGTTATATCCAACTCAGGATGGTGTATGACTTGGATACGAATTTGGAGGTGGTGGTGCTCCCTTGTCCTTCTAGGTGGAAGAGGTCACGGGTTTGGGAGGTGCTGCCGAAGAAGCCTTGGCAAGTTGCTGCAATGCATCTTGTAGATGGTACACACTGCAGCCATGGTATGCCGGTGATGGAGGGAGTGAATGTTTAAGGTGGTGGATGGGTTGTCAATCAAGCGGGCTGCTTTGTCCTGAATGGTGTCGAGCTTTTTGAGTGTTGTTGGAGCTTCACTCACCAGGGAAGTGGGGAGTATTCCATCGCACTCCTTACTTGTGCCTTGTAGATGGTGGATAGGCTTTGGGGAGTCAGGAGGTGAGACACTCGCCCAGAATACCCAGCCTCTGACCTGCTCTTGTTGCCACAGTATTTATGTGGCTGGTCCAGATAAGTTTCTGGTCAATGGTGACCCCCAGGATCTTGATGATGGCGGATTCGGCGATGGTAATGCCATTGAATGTCAAGGCACGGTGATTAGACTCTCGCTTGTTGGAGATAGTCATTGCCTGGCACTTCTTTGGCACGAATGTTATCAGCCCAAGCCTGAATGTCATCCAGGTCTTGTTGCATGCGGGCATGGACTGCTTCGTTATCTGAGGAGTTGTGAATGGCACTGAACACTGTGCAGTCATCAGCAAACATCCCCATTTCTGACCTTATGTTGTTGGGAATGCCATTGATGAAGCAGCTGAAGAGGTTGGGTCGAGGGCACTGCCGTGAGAAACTCCTGCAGCGTTGTTCTGGGGCTGTGATGATTGACCTTCATTCACCACAACCATCTTCCTTTGTGCTAGGTATGACTCCAGCCAGTGCAGAGTTTTCCCCCCAATTCCCATTGACTTCTGTTTTACTAGGGATCCTTGATGCCACACTCGGTCAAATGCTGCCTTGATGTCTAGGGCAGTCACTCTCACCTCACCTCTGGAATTCATCTCCTTTGTCCATGTTTGGACCAAAGCTGTAATGAGGTCGGGAGCCGAGTGGTCTTGGCGGAACCCAAACTGGGCATCAGTGAGCAGGTTATTGGTGAGTAAGTGCCGCTTGATTGCACTCTCGATGACACCTTCCATCACTTTGCTGATGATTGAGAGTAGACTGATTGGCCGGATTGGATTTGTCTTGCTTTTGTTGACAGGACATACCTGGGCAGTTTTCCACATTGTCAGATAGATGCCAATGTTTTCCTGTACTGGTAAAGCTTGGCTAGAGGTGCGGCTAGTTCTGGAACACAAGTCTTCAGCACGATAGCCAGGATGCTGTCGGGGCCCATAGACTTTGCTGTATCCAGTGAGCTCAGCCGTTTCTTGATATCACGTGGAGTGAATCGAATTGGCTGAAGACTAGCTTCTGTGATGGTGGGGACCTCAGGAGTAGGCCGATATGGATCATCCATTCGGCATTTCTGGCTGAAGTTGCAAACACTTCAGCCTTGACCTTTGCACTCACGTGCTGGGCTCCACCATCATTGAGGATGGGAATATTTGTGGAGCCTCCTCCTCCCGTTAGTTGTTTAATGGTCCACCACCATTCACGACTGTATGTTGCAGGACTGCAGAGCTTTGATCTGATCCGTTGATTGTGGGATCGCTTAGCCCTGTCTGTAGCATGCTACCTCCGCTTTTTAACATGCATGTAGTTCTGTGTTACAGCCTCCCCAGATATTCACCTCATTTTTAGGTACGCCTGGTGCTGCTCCTGGCATGCTCTTCTACACTCCTTATTGAACCAGGGTTGGTCCCCTGGCTTGATGGTAATGGTAGAGTGAGGGGTATGCCAGGCCATGAGGTTAAAGATTGTGGTGGAATACAATTCTGCTGCTGCTGATGGATGCCCAGTTTTGAGCTGCTAGATCTGTTCTGAATCGATCCCATTTAGCACGGTGGTAGTGCCACACAACACGATGGAGGGTGTCCTCAGTGTGAAGACGGGACTTCATCTCCACAATGACTGTGCGGTGGTCACTGCTACCAATAATGTCATGGACAGATGCATCTGCGACAGGTAGATTGGTGAGGACGAGGTCAAGTAGGTTTTTCCCTCGTGTTGGTTCTCTCAGCACCTGTCGCAGGCCCAGACTGGCAGCTGTGTCCTTCAGGACTCGGTCAGCTCGGTCAGTAGCGGTGCTACCGAGCCACTCTTGCTGATGGACATTGAATTCCCCCACCCAGAGTACATTCTGTGCCCTTGCTACTCTCAGTGCTTCTTCCAAGTGGTGTTCAACATAGAGGAGTACTGATTCATCAGCTGAGCGAGGGCGGTAGGTGGTAATCAGCAGGAGGTTTCCTTGCCCATGCTTGACCTGAAGCCATGAGACTTCATGGGGTCCGGAGTCAATGTTGAGGACTCCCAGGGCCACTCCTTCCTGACTGTATACCACTGTGCCACCACTGGTGGGACAGGACATACCCAGGGATGGTGATGGAGGAGTTTGGGACATTGGCTGAAAGGTATGATTCTGTGAGTATGACTATGTGTGGCTGTTGCCTGACTAGTCTGTGAGACAGCTCTCCCAATTTTGACACAAGTCCCCAGATGGTGGTACTTGCTGTACCTGCATGCTAACTTTTTGTGTTTCATGTACGAGGACCCCCAGATCCCTCTGTACCGCAGCATTCTGTAGTCTCTCTCCAGGTAAGTAATATTTTGCTTTTCCATTCTCCCTACCAAAGTGGATAACCTCACATTTTCCCACATTATACTCCATCTGCCAAATTTTTGCCCACTCACAAAACCTATCTTTCGCCCTTTGGAGATTCTTTGCGTCCTCCCCACAACTTGTTTTCCCACCTATCTTTGTATCATCAGCAAATTTGGCTACAGTACACTCGGTCCCTTCATCCAAGTCATTAATATAGATTGTAAATAGTTGAGGCCCCAGCACTGATCCCTGTGGCACCCCATTAGTTACTGTTTGCCAACCTGAAAATTACCCATTTATCCCGACTCTCTGCTTTCTGTTAGTTAGCCAATCCTCTATCCATGCTAATATATTACCCCCAACACCATGAGCTCTTATCTTGTGTAGTAACCTTTTATGTGGCACTTTATCGAATGCCTTTTGGAAATCCAAATACACCACATCTACTGGTTCCCCTTTATCCACCCTGCTCGTTAAATCCTCAAAAAACTAATAAATTTGTCAAACACGATTTCTCTTTCATAAAACCATGTTGACTCTTCTTGATTGTATTATGATTTTCTAAATGTCCTGCTACTACTTCCTTATTAATGGATAGCAGCATTTTCCCAATGACAGATGTTAGGCTAACTGGCCAATAGTTTCCTGCTTTCTGTCTCCCTCCTTTCAAGGGGCATTACATTTGCAGTTTTCCAATCTGCTGAGATCTTTTCAGTCTAGGGAAGTTTGGAAGATTACAACCAATACATCCACTATCTCTGCAGCCACTTCTTTTAAGACCCTAGGCCGCAGGCCATCAGGTCCAGGGGACTTATCAGCCTTTAGTCCCATTAGTTTGCCGAGTACTTTTTCTCTAGTGATAGTGATTGTTTTAAGTTCCTCCCTCCGTTTTTCCCCTTGAGTTTCCACTATTATTGGGATGCTTTTTTAGTGTCTTCTATCGTGAAGACAGATACAAAATATTTGTTCAAAGTCTCAGCCATTTCCTTGTTTCCCATTATTAATTCACCAGTCTCATCCTCTAAGGGACCAATGTTTACTTTAGCTACTCTCTTCCTTTTTGTATACTTGTAGAAGCTCTTGCTGTCTGTTTTTATATTTCTTGATAGTTTACTCTCATAATTCATTATCTCCCTCTTTATTCATTTTATGGTCATCCTTTGCAAGTTTCTAAATATTTCCCAATCTTCTGGCCTACCACTAATCTTCACAACATTGTATGCCTTTTCTTTCAATTTGATACCCTCCTTAACTTCCTTCATTAGCCACAGATGGTTCATCCTTCTCATACAGTCTTTCTTTCTCACTGGAATATATCTTTGTTGAGAGTTATGAAATATCTCATTAAAAGTCTGCCACTGCTTATCTACCATCTTACCTTTTAATCTATTTTCCCAGTCCACTTTAGCCAAATCTGTCTTCATAACCTTGTAATTGCCATTATTTAATTTTAAGACATTAGTTTCAGACCCAAGTTTCTCACCCTCCAGCTGAATGTGAAATTCTGCCATGTTATGATCACTCTTCCCGAGAAGATCCTTTACTATGTGATCATTAATTAATCCTGTCTCATTACACATTACCAGATCTAAAATAGCCTGTTCCCTAGTTGATTCCACAATGTATTGTTCTAAGAAACCATCCCGAATACACTCTATGAACTCATCCTCAGGGCTACCCTTGCCAATTTGATTTGTCCAATCTATATGAAGATTAAAATCGCCCATGATTATTGCAGTATCTTTCTTACAAGGCCCCATTATTTCTTGATTAATACTCTGTCCTACAGTGTAGCTACTGTTAGGGGGGCCTATAGACGACTCCCACCAGTGACTTATTTCCCTTATTATTTCTTATCTCCACCCAAACTGATTCTACATCTTGATCTTCCGAGCCAAGATCATTTCTCACTACAGTACTGATCTCATCCTTTATTAACAGAGCTACTGCACCTCCTTTTCCTTTCTGCCTATCCTTCTGAAGTGTCAAATAACCCTGAATATTCAATTCCCAGCCTTAGTCACCTTGCAGCCATGTCTCTGTAATGGCTATCAGATCATCCCCATTTATTTCCATTTGTGCCATCAATTCATCTATCTTGTTACGAATGCTGCATGCATTCAGATAAAGCACTTTTAATTTTGTCTTTTTATAATTTTTCCCTACTCTGACCCTATTTGCAGGTGCACTCTTATGCTTCTACGCTCTGTCCCTTCCTGTCACACTCTGGTTATCATTACCCCTATCGCTACCCTGCACTATTGACTTGTCCTTTCTCTTTAACTTTCTAAGTTTCCCCTTACCTGACCCCGCGCTCCCCCCCCGCCCCCCCACTATTTAATTTAAAGCCCTATCTACAGCCCATGTTATTTGATTCACCAGGACACTGGTCCCAGCACAGTTCAAGTGAAGCCCATCCCAACGGAACAACTCCCTCTTTCCCCAGTACTGGTGCCAGTGCCCCATAAATCAAAACCCATTTCTCCCATACCAATCCTTGAGCCACGCATTCAACTCTCTGATCTTATTTACCCTATGCCAATTTGATTGTGGCTCAGGTAGTAATCCAGAGATTATTACCTTTGTGGTTCTGCTTTTTAATTTAGCCCCTAGCTGCTCATACTCCCTCAGCAGAACCTCTTTCTTAGTCCTACCTATGTCGTTGGTACCTACATGGACCACAACAACTGCATCATTCCCCTCCCACTCTATGTTCCTCTTCAGCCCCGAGATGTCCTTAACCCTGGCAACACAGCCTTCGGGACTCACGCTCCTGGCTGCAGAGAAATGTATCAATCCCCCTAACTATAGTGTCCCCTATCATTACTACATTCCTTTTTACTCCCCCAACTTGAATGGCCCCCTGTACCATGGTGCCGTGGTCAGTTTGCTCATCCTCCCTGCAGTCCCTGCTCTCGTCCACACAGGCTGCAAGATCCTCGTACCTGTTGGACAAGTGCAAGGGCTGAGGCTCCTCCAATGCTAACTCTGAATCCCCATACCTGCCTCACTCGCAGTCACACCCTCCTGTCCCTCACCACGGACCAATTCTGAAGTATTTAACCTAAGGGGTGTGACTGCCTCCTGGAACAAAGTGCCCAGGTAACTTTCTCACTCCCTGATGTATCCCAATCTCTGAAGCTCAGACTCCAGCTCATCAACTCTGAGCCAAAGTTCCTCGAGCTGCAGATACTTACTGCAGATGTGGTTACTGTGGATCACACTGGATTCCACCAGCTCCCACATGCTACAGCTGCAACACATCACCTGCCCTGCCATCTCTATTGTATTTTATTTAACTAATTAGGTTTTCAAGTTTTGAAATAGTCAATTGTCTATTAATAGTTTTTAATCTAGGTAATAACCTTGTTTAATATATTAAATTTAGTTATATGCTTTAGGTCTTTACTGTAACTTAGCCCACAGTCCTAATTTAATGCTAGTTTTTAAAAAATTTTAATGTATCAAGCAGCACCTCTTACCCACTTCTCACGGAATTCCCTCACTCACCAAGTTCCCAAGTTTAGTATTCTGTAGAAGCAATACTCCATAGAACTGGACTCTGTGCTAGTGCAGTCCATGGCTGGTTTCACCAACGTTTCTAAATGAAGTTAAATCCGTCAGGTAAAATGATCAGAGTGATTATTTGCACAGCATTTTCAATTCCCTCTGTGCATGCATGCCTTCTTGGTACTGCGCATGTGTACTCGATCCGGTCGCACATGCGCAGTACCAAATGGTGCAGCAGCTGCGGCCAGCACCACCACACTTTCCTCACCTCTGTGCAGAGAATATCAGGGGATCGGATGTGGGGGGAGAGAGGAAGAGGAGAGAGGATCGAAGGGGGGAGTGTGGTGAGGGAATGAAAGGGGGAGAGGAGAGCGATTCGAAGGGGGGTGGGAGGAGAGGGGATCAAAAGGGGGAGAAGAGGTGATCGAAGTGGGGAGGAGAGGGGATCAAAAGGGGGAGAAGAGGGGATCGAAGGGGGGAGGGAGAAGAGGTGATCGAAGGGGCGAGAAGAGGTGATCGAAAGGGGGTGAAGAGGTGATGATAGTGGGGAGGAGAAGAGATCGAAGGGAGGAGGAAAGGGGATTGAAGGGGGAAGGGAGGAGAGGTATTTGAAGGGGGAGGGAGGAGAGGGGATCGAAGGAAGGAGGAAAGGGATCGAAGGTGGAGAGGAGCGGGGATCGAAGGGGGAGGAGAGGAGATCGAAGGGGGCGAGGAGCTCAGAGAGAGAGGAGCTCGGAGAGGGGGCAGAAGGTCAGGAGCTTGGGGGGAGCTCAGAAATTGTTGTGGGGGGAGCACGGTGAGAACAGTGGGGAGTGGGGAAGAACGTGATTCAGGTCTAAAGGGTGGGGAGGCAGGGGGTGGGCTGAGAGCAAGAACGTGATCCAGATGGGAAGATAGATCAAGAAGGCAGCATAATGTTACATTTCTGTGTTATTTGCCAGCCTCGACTATTCCAATGCTCCCCTGGCCGGCCTCCCATCTCCCACCTTCAATGAACTTGAGCTCATCTAAAACTCCGCAGCCCGTGTCCCAACTCACACCAAGTCCCATTCACCCATCACCCCTGTGCTCACTGACCTACATTGGCACCCGGTCCAGCAACACCTCTATTTTAAAATTCTCATCCTTGCTTTCAAATCCCTCCATGACTTCACCCCTCCCTATCTCTGTAATCTCCTCCAGCCCCACAACCCCCCGAGATCTCTAAACTCCTCAACTTCTGGCCTCTTGAGCATCCACAGTTGCCGGGGTGATCAGGGCCTTTGGTCCTCTGCTACTTGAATCAATTATAGAGACTAATAGAGAGTAAGATGAAGCAGAAAAAGGGGGCGTATGACATGTCAGGTCAAGAATACATCTGAGAATCAGGCTAAATATAGAAAGTTCAGAAGAGAAGTGCAAAGGAAAATAAGAGGGGCAAAGAGAGGGTATGAGAATAGAATGGCAGCCAACATAAAAGGTAATCCAAAAGTCTTCTATAGGCATATAAATAGTAACCAGGTAGTAGGAGGAGGGGTGGGGCCGATTAGAGACCAAAAAGGAGACCAACGAATGGTGGCAGTGGGTATAGCTGAGGTGCTAAATGAGTACTTTGCATCTGTCTTCACCAAGTAAGAGGATGCTGCCATAGACATAGTGAAGGAGGAGGTAGAGGAGATACTGGATGAGATAAAAATTGATAAAGGTGAGGTACTAGAAAGGCTGGCTGTACCTAAAGTAGACAAGTCACCACGACCGGATGGGATGAATCCTAAGACGCTGAGGGAAATGAAGGAAGAAATCGCGGAGGTACTGGCCATAATCCTCCAATCCTCCTTAGAAATGGGTGTGGTGCCAGAGGAATGGAGAATTGCAAATGTTACACCCTTGTTCAAAAAAGGGCGTAAAGATAAACCCAGCAACTACAGGCCAGTCTGTTTAACCTTGGTAGTGGGAAAGCTTTTAGAAACAATAATCAGGGACAAAATTAACAGTCACTTGGACAAATGTGGATTAATTAAGGAAAGCCAGCATGGATTTGTTGAAGGTAAATCATGTTTAACCAACTAGATTGAGTTTTTTGATGAGGTTACAGAGAGGGTTGATGAGGACAATGCGGTTGACGTGGTGTACATGGATTTCCAAAAGGCGTTCGACAAAGTGCCACATAATAGGCTTGCCAACAAAGTTGAAGCCCATGGAATAAAAGGGACAGTGGCAGCATGAATACGAAATTGGCTAAGTGACAGGAAACAGAGAGTAGTGGTGAACAATTGTTTTTTGGACTGGAGGAAGGTACACAGTGGTGTTCCCCAGGGGTCGGTACTAGGACCACTGCTTTTCTTGATATATATTAATAACTTGGACATGGGTGTACAGGGCACAATTTCAAAATTTGCAAATGACACAAAACTTGGAAGGATAGTGAACAGTGAGGAGGATAGTGATAGACTTCAAGAGGACATAGACAAGCTGGTGAAATGGGCGGACACGTGGCAGCTGAAATTTAACACAGAAAAATGCGAAGTGATACATTTTGGTAGAATGAGGAGAGGAAATATAAACTAAATGGTACAATCCTAAAGGAGGTGCATGAACAGAAAGATCATGGGGTATATGTGCACAAATCGTTGAAAGTAGCAGGGCAGGTTGAGAAAGCAGTTTAAAAAGCTTACGGGATCATGGGCTTCATGAATAGAGGCATAGAATACAAAAGCATGAAAATTATGATGAAGCTTTATAAAACACTGGTTCGTCCTCAACTGGAGTACTGTGTCCAATTTTGGGTAGCGCACTTTAGGAAGGATGTGAAAGCCCTAGAGAGGGTGCAGAAAAGATTTACGAGAATGATTCCAGGGATGAGGGACTTCAGTTACATTGATAGACTGGAGAAGCTGAGGTTGTTCTCCTTGGAGCAGAGAAGGTTGAGAGGAGATTTGATAGAGGTGTTCAAAATCATGAGGGGTCTAGACAGAGTAGATAGAGGGAAACTGTTCCCATTGACGGAAGGGTCGAGAACCAGAGGACACAGATTTAAGGTAATTGGCAAAAGAACCAAAGGTGACATAAGAAAAACCTTTTTTACGCAGCGAGTGGTGAGGATCTGGAATGCACTGCCTGAAAGGGTGGTGGAGGCAGACTGAATCACAGCTTTCAAAAGGGAGTTCGATAAGTACCTGAAGGAAAAACATTTGTAGAGCTACGGGGAAAGTGTGGGGGAGTGGGACTAGCTGCAGTGCTCTTGCAGAGAGCCAGCACGGGCTTGACGGACTGAATGGCCTCCTTCTGTGCTGTAACCATTCTCTGATTCTATGAATTGCTGGGGTGATCAGAACCTTTGTCCTCTGCTGCTTTAATCAATTGCTGAGGTGATCAGGGTTTTTGTCCTTTGCTAATTTAATCACGCATATATTATCATATGTCCGAAGTCCTTTCTGCTCATTTTCAATTTAACTCCTTCCTCCCCATGCCTCAACAGTCTCTTACCCCCTCTCTCTCTCTCTCTCTTTCTGTCAATCGTGTTTCTCTTTCATTCTCTTTCTGTTCAGGATAGTTTCTACAGTTTATACAAATAGAACAGAACTGGCAACAAGTGTGTAATCAGCCCACTTTCATTGTATTCTGACAAAGGACTGAGTGACTTAATTGTGCAGCCTCCAGGCATCACATTTAAAACTGGCCCAATAAACCAGTGTCTCACCCCAGAGCCGACATTAACCGGCCCGCCTGCTTCATCTGCTGCTGTTCTGCTAGTCTGCACTCTCACTCCAGGCTGATTATAACGAGGTTTTTTAATTATTCGGTGTTTTCTGTGTGGTAATCTTGCTCTCCGTCTCTACTATCCTGTCTCCTTTTATCTCTGCTTGCCTATTATTCTCTCCATCTCTCTGTGTATATATTTCCCTTTCTCAGTCTCCTTCCTGGGTGTTCTCTGTCTTGTTACTTCAACCCTCTTCTAATTTCTTTCTCTATGGTTGTTTTATCTCTATCTTTTTGATCTGCCCCCTTTGCTTTAGCTCTCTGTCGCTCTGTGTTGCTGCATGTCTTCCCCGTGTATCTCTCCTTTATCTCCCTCTCTCTGCCTCTGACTCCTTCTCTCCTCGGTCTGTCTCTGTATTTTTGCCTTTCCACCCAGTCTCTCTTTTTATCTGCCTCTCACTAGCTCCAAGTCTCTGTGTGTATCACTTTCTATTTTCTCTTTCTTTCTGCTGGTTTTAATGTGTTTTCCTGTATCATCCTGTGTGTCTCTCATCTGTGTCTCTCTACTTTGTCTGTCTTTCTTTCTATTGCACGTTTTGTCCGTTTCTACATCTCTTATTTTTATTTGTCTCTGTTACATTCCATTTCTCTCTCTTGTCTCTCCTTTTCTCCTTCTCTCTATATGCCTTTCTCTCTGTGTTCCATCTCTCCATTTGCCCTTTGTGCCTTTCTCTCGCTCTCCTGTTTTGCCTTTTCTCTATTTTCTTTCCATTGCTCCCTTTATGTCTTCTCTCTCTCCTGACTTTCCTTTTCTCCATTTTTATCACTCAGTTTGTCCATTTCACCCTTTGTCTACTCCATCGCTTTTTTGAATGAACAATGAACGTTGGTGAAAAATAAATTCACTCCAGTCTGTCTCAAAGCAGAAGATCACAGTTTATTTAACAGAGCGCCCTGGGAGAAGAGTCATAGATCCCGCGATCTAGTGATTCACTTCTCCTCGTTACAGGTATCAAAACTTCTTTTATACATTATAGGGTCGGATACAAAATGTCCTCTCCCAATTAATTTTCCCCAGCAACAACTTTTAATTATAGCACAGGTTTTTTTACTTCCTAACCAAAACTATAAACATCAAAATGTGGTCAGCGTTGTCTAGTATGACTGTCTGGTTCAGTTCCTCGCATGTACTCATGTTAACCACAGACATTTTCCCATCGCACTGTGTCAGGTTAACCATTTTGTCTTTACATTGTTGCTTTTACATTCTTGCTTTTACATTCTATAATTTTACTCCAACAATCCCTCCTATTGGTCCCTGATCAAAACTCCTTTTGTGACAGGGAACCAGCTTCATATGGATTTCTGGTAATATAAGTAGATATGTTTACATTCCAGGGGCTCACAGTCCGTTAGTCAGACTGTGTCATCCTTGTATAGGGACTCATATCCACACATCTCTCTCTCCGGGTGTCACTTGATTAACCATCATGACACTTGCAGCAGGCCGTGACATGAGAACAATAGGGCCAGACCATACATCACTAATATTACAACAAAGAACAAAATCAATCCTTGTACTATTGATGTCCCGAGTGATCCCAACCATCCAGTTGCCCAGCCCCAAAGGGTGGATGCCGGAGGTTGTTTTAATTTCTTTACTTCTTCCTGTATGTGTTCTGCCAAGTTAGTTATTGCTTCCGAGTTATCTGGTATATAGGTACAACATTCTGCACCTAATAGGGCACAGGTTCTCCCTTTTTCCGCCAACACATAGTCAAGGGCTATCCGATTTTGTAGAGCTACTGTGCGGAGGGCTACCATCTCTGCATTAACCTTAACTAGGGCTTCAGCTGTATTGTTGGCCACCTGCTCCAAGACGGAGGCCAGGTTAATGCCAATTTAGCCATTCCATACCAGGGGAACGCAATTGCCCAGAATCTTTCAGTCCCCGTGATGGTTCGTCTGGTTCTCCCATGGAGGTCCTTCAGCGAACCCATGTGATGTATGTCGGGTACGACATAAGCCAGATAACAAGAACCCGTCCATTCTCGGGGCAACCAGGGATAGGCCCTATTACCGCACACAAAATGAGTCCCGTTGTAGGGGGTATACTTATTTACCTCTGGGGGGTCCCATTGTACTGAGAAGTCACCGCTTCTGTTTAGTGATGGGAGTTTCACACTACCCGTCTCACCAGGCAAGGCAATGTTATATGTGCAGTTACTGTAGTCCACAATAGGATCTGTCGGTCGTCCCCTCTTTACGAGACATAGTCCCCCCCTTTGTCCCTTCTTACTCCTCGTTCTCAGGAACGGTGGTAGATAGGAATCGTTATATGTTGACCGTGTCCACCCACTACAATATTCTGGGTTGTACCCATGATGTTGGAGCTTTGCTATAGTTATGCCGTCTGTCTTGGCTTCATAACAGCCCACACTTGTGCATCCTGCTCTAACTCCAAACATCCAACTGACCGTCTCATCATCACTAAGTGGGATTGGTTGTAGGGGGACTCCTTCCTCCGAGTGCATGGGGACATGGGCGCAGACCCAACAGCTGGCAACATCAACTCTCTTGGCATATGTGTATGACATATATAAAAAGGTGTTCACCCGTAACCCTCTTTTGGCCCGTGGGAGTACTCTAGCCTGAGTCCTCCCGAGGCTACATATTACATAGATACATAGATACATAGAAGATAGGAGCAGGAGTAGGCCATCCGGCCCTTCGAGCCTGCTCCGCCATTTAATGAGATCATGGCTGATCCTTCAATTCAGTATCCCGTCCCCGCCTTCTCTCCGTAACCCTTAACCCCTTTTGCCTGTAGAAATATATCTAATTCCCTCTTAAATATATTTAATGAGCTGGCGTACACTGCCCTCTGTGGCAATGAGTTCCACAGGTTCACCACTCTCTGAGTGAAGAAATTCCCCCTCATTTCTGTCCTAAATGGTTTAGCCCTTATCCTTAAATTATGTCCTCTAGTTCTGTTCTCACCCGCCAAGGGAAACATTCCTTCTGCATCTAATCTGTCTAGACCTGTCAGAATTTTATACACTTCTATGAGGTCCCCTCTCAATCTTCTAAACTCCAGTGTGTACATCCCTAAACTACATAGTCTCTCCTCATAGGTCAATCCCGCCATTCCTGGTATCAGCCTGGTGAATCGCCGCTGCACCCCCTCCATGGCAAGAACATCTTTCCTCAGATGAGGCGACCAAAACTGTACACAGTACTCGAGGTGTGGTCTCACCAGTGCCCTGTACAGCTGCAGCAAGGTATCCCTGTTCCTGTATTCCAACCCTTTTGCTATGAAGGCCAGCATACCGTTTGCCTTCTTGACCGCCTGTTGCACCTGCATGCTCGCCTTCAGTGACTGGTGTACAAGAACACCCAGGTCTCTCTGTACTTCCCCCTCTCCCAATTTATTGCCATTTAAATAATAATTTGCCCTCCCGTTCCTGCACCCAAGGTGGATAACTTCGCACTTGTCCACATTATAGTGCATCTGCCATTTATCCGCCCAATCACCCAGTCTGTCCAAATCGCTCTGGAGCTTCCTGGTCTCCTCCTCTGAGCCCACCCCCCCTCCTAGTTTAGTGTCGTCTGCAAATTTGGAAATGCTGCATTCGACTCCCTGATCCAGGTCATTAATATAAATTGTGAACAGCTGGGGACCCAGGACAGATCCCTGTGGTACCCCACTTGTTACTGCCTGCCATTCAGAAAATGAGCCGTTTATTCCAACTCTCTGTTTTCTATCTGACAGCCAGTTCTCTATCCACGTCAATACTTTCCCCTTTATCCCATGAGCTTCAATTTTCCATGCTAATCTTTTATGTGGGACCTTATCGAAGGCCTTTTGGAAGTCCAGGTACACCACATCTACTGGCTCTCCCCCATCTATTTTACCAGTTACTCCCTCAAAAAATTCCAATAGATTAGTCAAGCACGATTTACCCTTTGTAAATCCATGTTGACTCTGTCCTATCCTGTCCCCATTTGCTAAGTGCTCGGCTATTTCATCCTTAATGATGGACTCCAGCATTTTGCCCACAACTGATGTAAGGCTTACAGGTCTGTAATTACCTGCTTTTTCCCTACCCCCCTTTTTGAATAGTGGGGTAACGTTAGCTACCCTCCAATCCATGGGCACTGTTCCCGAGTCTAATGAATTCTGAAAAATCATGCTTAGTGCATCCGCTATCTCTAGGGCCACCTCCTTCAGTACCCTAGGATGCATGTTATCAGGCCCTGGGGATTTGTCCGCCTTCAATCCCTTTAGCTTCCTTAACACCATATCCTTAGAGATATTGATTTGCGTCAGTTCCTCCTTTGCCAATGTCCCTATTTTTCCCGATATCCCAGGGAGGTTTTTTGTGTCTTCCTTCGTAAAGACTGACCCAAAGTATGCATTTAGTTGGTCTGCCATTTCCTTATTTCCCATTATATATTCCCCCGTATCTGACTGCAATGGACCAACTTTGGTTTTCACCAGTCTTTTCCTCTTGATATATTTATAAAAGCTTTTGGAGTTAGTTTTTATATTTTCCGCCAGCTTGCTTTCGTAAGCTATTTTGCCCTTCTTGATTAAGCCCTTTGCCCTCCTTTGCTCTATCTTAAACTGTTCCCAATCTTCCGCTCTGGCGCGTTTTTTGGCTATTTTATACGCCCTATCTTTGGATTTTATGCTGTCTCTAATTTCCCCTGTTATCCACGGTTGAGTCACCTTTTTAGATTTCCTTTTATGCCAGATTGGTATAAACAATTTTTGCAATTTTGTCATTCTATCTTTAAATGCTTGCCATTGTTTATCTACCTCCAGTCCTCCCAGGAACGTTGTCCAATCAGACCTACTCAGTTCCCGTCTAATGGCATCATAATTCCCCTTGTTTAAATTCAGGACCTGAGTCTCTGAGTCAATTTCTTCGCTCTCCATTTCGAGTGAGAAATCGATCACGTTATGATCGCTCTGACCCAAGGGTTCCCGTACAACAAGATTACTAATTAGTCCCTTCTCATTGCACAGTACCCAGTCCAATATAGCCTGTTCCCGAGTTGGTTCCTCGACATATTGATCCAGATAACCATCCCTTAAACACTCAAGGAATTCCTCCTCCTCATTATTTTTACTGATTAGGCTAGTCCAATCTATATGTAAGTTAAAGTCACCTATGATGACAGCTGTGCTCTTATTGCACGCTTCTCTAATTTCCCTCGTGATGCCCTCCCCAACCTCTATTTTACTATTTGGAGGCCTATATACCACTCCTATTAATGTTTTTCGCCCCTCGCTATTTCTTAGCTCCACCCATATAGATTCTGTATTAACTGAGTTAATATCCTTCCTTTCAATTGCATTTATCCCCTCTTTTACCAGCAATGCTACCCCTCCTCCCTTTCTTTTTTGTCGATCCTTCCTAAATACTGAATACCCCTGTATGTTAAGCTCCCAGCCCTGCTCACCCTGCAACCATGTTTCCGTAATCCCAATTAGATCATAATTATTAACCTCTATTTCCACAGCTAATTCATCTACCTTGTTCCTGATGCTTCTCGCATTAAGGTATAAAACCCTCAGGCTTTTTTTATGCTCACATTTTTTATGAATTAGTTTGGCCCTTTGTTTTTTGTTCCTCTCCTTTTTACCATTTATTTCTGTCTGCCTTTCACTTTCCTCTATTTCACTACATGGGTTTCTAGCCCCCTGCCATACTAGTTTAAATGCTCCCGAACTGCTTTATCAAAATTTACCCCGAGAACATCAGTTCCATCTTTGCACAGGTGTAGACCGTCCCTTTTGTATAGGTCACACCTACCACAAAACTGGTCCCAATGCCTCAAAAATTTAAAACCCTCCCTCTTACACCACTGCTCAAGCCACGTATTTAGCCTAACTATCCTGTTCTCTGTACTCTTACTAGCACGTGGCACTGGTAGTAATCCAGAGATTACTACCTTCGAGGTCCTACTTTTTAGCTTGGCTCCTAACTCCCTAAATTCTACTTGTAGGACCTCTTCCCTTTTTTTAGCTACGTCGTTGGTACCAACATGTATCACGACAACTGGCTGTTCCCCCTCCCCCTCCAGAATGTTCTGCACCCGCGCCGAGACATCCTTGACCCTTGCACCAGGGAGGCAAATTACCATCCTGGAGTCTCGGTCGTGACCACAGAAACTCCTATCTATTCCCCTTACAATCGAATCCCCTATTACTATAGCCCTGCCACTCTTTTTCCCTCCCTTCTTTGCAACAGAGCCAGTCATGGTGCCATGAGCCTGGCTGCTGGTGCCTTCCCCCGATGAGTCATCCCCCCCGACAACAGCACCTAAGGCGGTGAACCTGTTGCTGAGGGAGACAACCCCAGGGGATTCCTGCACTACCTTCCTGCCCTTGCTCTGCCTTTTGGTCACCCATGTACTATCTACTCTGATTATACAAACTAGCAAACTACACACGATATTACATAACACGTTCATCTTATCACTTTATGTTAACAATGTCCCAAAGGCTATATCGCCAACCAAACCACTTTGTTGCTTGAAGATTCTATTTTCCTGTGGGGGTGAATAGAATACTGTCATTAGGCTGGTTCCTCGATAATTATCATTTGGATTCCCTCCTCTTGCTCGACCGGTTGGAGTCGATGGGATTGCTCCCATACATGCTTCAGGATACTTCCCAGGGTGTATCCCATTAGGATAATGCATATTGTCCATACCAACGTTTGTACCAGCACCCACTCCCATTCTTTGTATTGTCTAGCGTATTCTTCACTTCCCACAAAAGGTACTTGCTCTGGTGTAGCCATTTTTAAGCTGGCGAAGGGTCATAGACTTTTAGCTGTGTCCAGTGCTTCCATTGTCCGATGCCCTTCATATCAATGCAAGCACACGTATCTCCACTAATTAGAATCTGATATGGTCCTGACCATATTGGGGCAAACCCGAGTTTCCCTGGTAAACCTTTAACCATTACCTTAGTCCCGGCTGGAGGGATATATGGGAACGCGGTCAATTCTAAATCCTTATCCTTTTCTTCCTGTCTGTCCCGCGTTTGCTGCCTCATTTCCTTTAATTGACTGCTTAATTCGAGGACATACCTTCAGAGCTTATCCTTTAGAGGACCCACATCCTCTCCTCCTTCCAGTCCCGGGCCACAAGTTTTGCACTTCCTACTGTTGCCAAATGGCAAAGTGGTTTTCCCCAGTTTACTTTTTCCCGTCTCCCTGTACCCAGGTTAACTTTCCTTGTCATGAATCTATTAACAAATTAAATTATTTTAACAAATCTATTCCTAAGATAGTCCCCTCACTGTTTGGGCATACATAAAATTGTGCGGGTAATAGTCGTCCCGCTAATTCCAATACTTGTATCTCACTTTTAAATGCATATAAACGCTCCCCTCCCAACATGTCATGTACATTTCTTCCTCTATTTTTACTTGGCAACTATGCTCATCCCCTTCTGTTAATATTCCGGATGCTGGGTTTATTCCAGTATGTTTTTGTATTAATACTGATCCATCTCTTGGTAAGAGGATTGTTTCCCACTTTGCTTTCCGGCTATCTGATATAGTTCTGTTTAAAAGCCCAAGGGGTTAATTTATCAAATCTTAATTTTCCTTCTGTCACTGTGGGGAAATATTAACTTAAAATTAAGACACTTAAATTTAATAATGTCCAATATCTTTAAATTTCATTCAGCAATACTAAAGTTGTTGCTTACAACTGGAGAAAAATTAGTTTTTCACATTTAAACAAATTGCTTTGGAGGATTTCACCATAGCAACCACAACTCCAAGGTTAAATCTTAGACTGAAACTTAATCTTTTGTTAAACAAACTTTTTGTTTTTCTTCTCAGTTTTTACACACCAGCTTAACTTAAATTGTAGTTTGAAGTTTTGTTTCAATTCTGGGTGCACAATCTTATTCGATGCGGTCTACACAAATTTACACCAACCAGAATTTCACCGTGGCCACAATGAAAGTCTGGTTTTAATAGGTTAATTAACCTCAATAACTCCAATTCAATCCAGATCAATTTTTTAAACTAACCAGTATCACTTGGAAAAGAAAGAAACCATATTAACAAAGAAACGATTACCCATGCCTTGTAAACATTCAAATTCATTTTCTTCCAGGCACATTGGCAACTGTGACTTCAAGACTCAAGCTTATCTTTTGTAAAATAATTAACAAACTTAAAACACACACTTGTCCATCATTCAAGACAAGTCTTCAAAGGGTTAAACAGCTTTTAACTCTCTGTACAAAAGAGTGGGTGGAGCTAAAACAAAAATGACAGACACTTTTTTAAAGACAGACTTTCAGACAAAAGAAATACTGCAACTTCTTAAACATTCACAGTCAGGAAAACTTTCAAGATTAACACACACTTTCACACAAACTGAAATTCCAGCAATTTTTAAGGTTCCTTTCACTCAGCAAATCTTGTGTTTTATTTGTCTCGGCACAGACATTAATAACTTCCATGTTGGTAAAACTTTAAATTTCTTTTTTTTTTGTACATCGGTGTCTCAGCAGCTTTTCCTGGCTTTCCAAATCCCTGTTTTTTCTTTCCTTACTTTGCTGAGTTTTCAGATTGGTTAGCCTGCATAATCGATCTTTTTCAGTAACTTTATCTCTCCCTCTCTCTCCTGCACTTTATGCTTAACCACATGGCTATGTTTCTCTCTTAACCCGTTGTGTTCAAGAGCTTACTGTGCTGCTAAATCAGCGGCATGGTTCCCTTTTTGTTCCTGATTTTGTATTTTCTGGTGCGCCTTTATTTTTATTACTGCTGCTAGTGTTGGAGCCTTTGCAGCTTCCAAGAGGGCCTCTATCCACTACTATTATGGCAAAATTTGGTATATAACTCCGACTGTAATTAAAGAGTCCTAACACTTTTCTGACCTCACCTTACTGAGACGGGTCTTGGCATTTCTTGGATCGCCTTCCTTCGGTCTTGTGGCATGGTCCTTACCCCCTGGGACAATTGTTCTCCCAAATATGTGACCGTAGTCTGCCCAATCTGTGCCTTTTTCGGGTTTATTTTAAACCCTCCTGTTTCTAGGGCTTGCAGAACCACCACCAGGGCGGCGGCATGCCCTCTGCTGTCTTCTGATGTTATCAAAAGATCATCTATATATTGTAACTCTTGTTCTAATTCAAGAATTCTTTCATTTTTTACTTGCAAGTCTAGTGTGGAGTCGTTGCACCTTGTTTGTTAATGCGACTAATTGGTTTACTAGTATTACCCTCGCCTTTTTCGTCTTTTCTGTTTTTGACCCTCTACCACTCTCTTTTACCTTCGGATTCTGGAGCGGGTCCCACCCCTCCTTCGTCAGCTTATCAACTAAACCCTTCCGGTCGTCTGCATAGAACCTAGTATGGGACCCCATTGGTCCCCATTCTATTTCTTTCCCCGACGCCAACTTACAGTCTTACCAAATGCTGAGTTCCTCTACCCGGGCTTGTTGTTGATACTTTAAAGACTTTCAAGCGGTTAATCAGTCACAACACACAGATATATTTGGTGACTTTACGAGCCCAGGGTGTTTTGGAGCCTCTACGCCTACTTGATCCTGGCCGTCACGTGGGACTACGTCCTCTTAATTCAGGCTCAAGCTAGGTATTTGAGACAGGCACCCTCCTTGTCCATGTCGTTTCGTCACTCACTCATTCCTTCGCGACATTTATCGCTACACAGTGTTCCCTTTAGTACTTGCGATCCACACTCTCACAACTGTGTTCTCCTCCCTCTCACAGACTTTACTTGATTCGTGATGCTACGGCACTGTCCCTCCGCCTTCCCAAGTGACTCCATTTTTGGATGGTCAAAATTGACTTCTCGTCCGGATTCACCGGTGCGGGCGGTCTTTCAGTTCCACAGCATCCTGCCGACTATGCTAATTGTTGGTGAAAAATAAATTCACTCGAGTCTGTCTCGAAGCAGAGGATCACAGTTTATTTAACAGAGCGTTCTGGGAGAAGAGTCATAGATCCCGCGATCTAGTGATTCACTTCTCCTCGTTACAGGTATCAAAACTTCTTTTATACATTATAGGGTCGGATACAAAATGTCGTCACCCAATTACATTTCCCCAGCAACAACTTTTAATTATAACACAGGTTTTTTTACTTCCTAACCAAAACTATAAACATCGAAATGTGGTCAGCGTTGTCTCGTATGACTGTTTGGTTCAGTTCCTCACATGTACTCATGTTAACCACAGACATTTTCCCATCGCACTGTGTCAGGTTAACCATTTTGTCTTTACATTGTTGCTTTTACATTCTTGCTTTTACATTCTATAATTTTACTCCAACAATGAACTTGAATTATTTGTTGACAATCTGCAGAAATGCGTTGCAAATTATTGCACATTAGTCGCGCTTAACTTGGCTTTTCTATTTGTATAAAAGATAAACAGTATAATTGAAAGTTTGGAAATCAGTATAAAGACGCTCTTTCTGTCTGTTCAGTGGTTATATTTATTAGCATATGTGTCCACATAGCCGCCTCCTTCTTCACAAGTCATTCATTGCATAAAGTGTTTGAAATGTGTTAATATAAAAGGCACTGTACAAATTCATTTTTAATTAATGATGTTGTACATTTATGACCAGAAAATATCCGCCTCTTTCTTTTGTTGTCTCAGCTTGTCTCTTTTTCTGTCTGTCGCTCTCCTGCACTGAAACTTTCAGTATTTCTAGTTCTCTTTGCTTGACTTCATCTGTCACTCTCTCTGTTTCCATATTTCTTTGCATTTTTCCCAATTTTCTCTCTCACTTTCTGTCTGAATTTCCCTCAGCCCCGCTCAGTTTATTTCTCCGTTTGTGTAACTATTTCTCTAACTGTCTTTCCCTTAATCTGTGTCACTCATTTCCTGTCTCTCTTTTTATTGTATCCATGCTCCTTTCCTGTTTGTGCCTTTCTCCGTGCATTTCTTTCTCATTCTATTTCTCTCTTTCTATTTTTCTACTTCTCACTTTCTTTTTTAATTTATATTTCGTCTGTCTGTCTCTATCTATCTATCTTTCTATCTACATATCTATATCTCTATCTCTATCTCTCTATCTATGTATCTATCTATCTATGTATCTATCTATCTATCTCTGTATCTATGTATGTATGTATGTATGTATCTATCTATCTATCTATGTATGTATGTATCTATCTATCTCTGTATCTATCTATCTATCTATGTATCTATCTATGTATCTATCTATCTATCTCTGTATCTATGCATGTATGTATGTATGTATGTATGTATCTACCTATCTATCTATGTATGTATGTATCTATCTATCTATGTATCTATCTATCTATCTATGTATGTATCTATCTATCTTTCTATCTATCTATACATCTATCTATCTATATATCTATCTATTTATCTATCTATCTATCTATCTATCTATCTATGTATCTATCTATCTTTGTATCTATCTATCTATCTATCTATCTATATATCTATCTATCTATATATCTATATATCTATCTGTGTATCTATCTATCTATCTATCTATCTATCTATCTATCTATCTATCTATCTATCTATCTATCTATCTATCTATCACTCTGGTTATGTGGAGTTCTCCCATTCTGATCAGGCCCACAGCAGGGACTGTGATTGGCAGGTTTGCCCGTTTAACTGAAGTTCAGCGGAGTTCTTTAGCAGCGCTTTTTTGAGCAACATTCCATGTGTCATCAGCAGAGCAAGTCCCGCCTCAAAAGGTCAGATCATCAATAACATGTAACATCAAGATTTCACGTCATTTCAGTGCCCTGTGCTGTTAATATCAAATGTACTTTCCGTCCCGTGTGGCGTGTAGGCAATGCAGTATGAAAAGGCGGCTCACCACCACCTTCTCAAGGGCAATTAGGGATGGGCAATAAATGCTGGCCTTGCCAGTGACGCCCACATCCCATAAACGAATTTTAAAAATGGGATTTAGTTCGAGTGCTTGGAAAAACTTCAACTCTTTCTATAATTTAACTAATTTAACGACTAGGTTGAGTGGGTATTTCACCGCGTTCTTCAGCTCCTCTCTGAATTTAGTCTGCGTCAGGACATAAATACACGTGTTGGTGCATGAACTGAGCACCTGGAGCATGTTTGCTGCGCTATCTGTGATATAATTCGGATCAGAGTAGGAGTAATAATACTCAATTCTTGCAATTTTCACATATAAGTCATTCACAGCCTTTGTCACCCATAACAGTATAAAACTGGTGGATATACTGAAGAGTAAAACGATGGATTTCTTTCTGTTCTGCATCTCTGGGTCCTGGTGATTCTCTTCATTGCTGCGGCCCCGGAGCGCCCTGCGGACTCGACTGGCCGCTAAAATACGTCGGACCGTCAGAACATTGAGCAGCAAAATCAGAAAGAACGGGACATAAGGCGTTAAAATGTCGTGAAACACTTTAAATATGATCCATGCGGGGGAAGTATAGACGCTCGGTTTAGTGATACAAATCCAGGGAACATTATCAGTGACATAGGCAGGTTCAAATGTGAAGTACCAGGGGACAGACTCTAACCAGCCCAGCACACTCACTGTTCCCACAACCACAGTCGCCGTTCTCTCGGTGCAATATTTTGTTTTCAGCTTCTCACAACAAATGGCCACAAATCGATCAAAGGTGAAAGCGACGGTGAGCCAGACAGAAACCACTGTTGTTGCTAAAGCCAAGAACAGAATGAAACTACACACAGGAGTAATGAACACGAATGAAAACTGGAAAATATTCGGAACAATCCAGCCCAATATGGGATCACTGATAACGACCAGGAGATCGGCCGCTGCCATTCCCACCAGGTAGCGAGTGATACATTTAGAGAGACCGCACTTTCCTCGGGATAGGATCACAATCGCCACCAAGTTAACTATAAGAGAGAGAAAAGGAAGCAGAGAAATTACTGATCAGACCTGGAGCCAAAGCAGCAGTTTGACAGGATCTGGACTGAAATTTCCAGCTTTGTTGCTGCATCGAACGGTGGAAACTGATTCCTTGACAACAACAAATACCACTTGCATTTATATAGCGCCTTTAACGTCGTAAAACATCCCAAGGCGCTTCACAGGAGTGATTATCAATCAAAATGTGACACCCAGCCAAAGAAGGAGATATCAGGGCAGGTGACCAAAACGGTTAAGAAGGCAAGTGGTATATTGGCCTTTATAGCGAGAGGATTCGAGTACACGAGCAGGGATGTCTTGCTGCAG
The DNA here is from genome assembly GCA_030390025.1 of Squalus acanthias. NCBI lineage: Eukaryota > Metazoa > Chordata > Chondrichthyes > Squaliformes > Squalidae > Squalus > Squalus acanthias. The sequence goes on from JASTWF010000405.1 coordinate 162,061, forward strand.
TTGTGCAGGGCCTTGGTGAGACCACACCTTGAGTATTGTGTGCAGTTTTGGTCGCCTTATCTGAGGAAGGATTTTCTTGCCATGGAGGGAGTGCAGCAAAGATTTACCAGACTGATACCTGGGATGGCAGGAATGACGTATGAAGAGAGTTTGGGTCGATTGGGTTTATATTCGCTAGAGTTTAGAAGAATGAGAGGGGATCTCATTGAAACTTATAAAATTCTAACAGGACTAGACAGACTAGATGCAGGAAGGATGTTCCCAATGGTGGGGGAGTCCAGAACCAGAGGTCACAGTCTAAGGATAAGGGGTAAGCCATTTAGGACTGAGATGAGGAGGAATTTCTTCACCCAGAGAGTGGTGAACCTGTGGAATTTTCTACCGCAGAAGGCAGTTGAGGCCAATTCATTAAATATATTCAAGAATGAGATAGATATATTTCTTAAGGCTAAAGGGATCAAGGGATATGGGGAGAAAGCAGGGACAGGGTACTGAATTTGGATGATCAGCCATGATCTCATTAAATGGCGGAGCAGGCTCGAGGGGCCGAATGGTCAAAGAGGTAGGTTTTAAGGAGCATCTTAAAGAAGGAGAGAGAGGTAGAGAGGTTTAGGGAGGGAATTCCTGAGCTTGGGACCTCCACAGCTGAAAACACGGCCACCAATGGTGGAGCAATTTAAATCGGGGATGCGCAAGATGCCAGAATTGGAGGAGTGCAGAGATTCTTGTAGGGCTGGAGATTACAGAGGTAGGGAGGGACGAGGCCATGGAGGGATTTGAAAACAAAATTGAGAATTTTAAGATTGAGGTTTTGCCGAACTGGGAGCCAATGTAGGTCAGCGAGCACAGGGGTGATGGGCGAATGGGACAAAGCACGAGTTTATGTATAATGGAAGATGGGAGGCCAGCACGAGAGCTTTGGAATAGTCAAGTCTAGAGGTAACAAAGGTATGGATGAGGGTTTCAGCAGATGAGCTGAGGTAGGGGTGGAGTCGGGCGATGTTACGGAGGTGGAAGCTGGCAGTTTTGCTGATAGAGTGGATGTGTGGTCACAAGCTCATCTCAGGGTCACACACAACACCAAGGTTGTGAAAGGTCTGGCTCAGCTTCACACAGTTGCCAGGGATGGGACTGGTGGTCAGTGAATGGACTTTTTAGCGGGAACCGAAGACAATGGCTTCAGTCTTCCCAATAGCGATTTGGAAGAAATTTCTGCTCATCCAGTACTGGATGTCAGACAAGCAGTCTGACAAATCAGAAAAGTGGTGGTGAGGTAAAGCTGGGTGTTGTCAGCGTGTATGTGGAAACTGATGCTGTGTTTTCAGATGATGTCGCCGAGTGGCAGCATGTAGATGGGAAATAGGAGGGGGTAAAGGATAGATCCTTGGGGAACACCAGAGGCAATTGTGCGGGAGTGGGAGGAGAAGCCGTTGCAGGTGGTTCTCTGGCTACAATTGGAAAGATAGGAATGGACCCACCCAACTGGAGAGGTGTTGGAGGAGGATGGTGAGGTCAACCGTGTCAATGGCTGCAGACAGGTCGAGAAGGATGAGGAGGGATAGTTTACCAAGGTCACAGGCACATAGAACGTCATTTGTGACTTTGAGAAGAACCGTTTTAGTACTGTGGAGGTGGCAGAAACCTAATTGGAGGGAATCAAGCATGGAATTGCAGGAAAGATGGGCAGAGAAATGTTTTCAGGAAGAGAAATGTTTTTAAACACAATAATCAATAATGAATTGGGAAATCGATAAAGAAAGTGAATAAAGCAAGCACCGGATCCACTGGAAGGGCCGCGTGAGGGCGCAGTGCCGGTGGGGAAGGGAGAAGGGTTTTTCGGAGTGGGAACCCAACGGGTTAAATCTGGATTTGGGTTCCAGACTGACGGCTGGGAAGGTGAGGGGACAGGGGGAGGTGCAGCTGGTTTGTTGCTCTGGGTTAAGAGCACAGAAGTGGAGAGGGCCGGGAGTCGCAGCGGTGAGTTTGAGGCATGGGATCGGATTGGAAGAGACAGCGGGAAGCCCAGTCAGTGAGTGAGATTGGGAGTGAGACATGGAAAAGGGCATGTTGGAGCAGGAGGAGAGTCAGGAGCAGGTGGTTTGGGAAAACGGACAAACTGAAGCAACGGATGAGGAGACGGAGGATTCAATGCAGGGGAGGAGAGGCTGGATTCACAGGGAGAGACTGTAGCAGAGTGTGAGAGGAAATTAATTTATAAATCCCAGCAACACAACTCAATGATTAATTAATCACATTAATTAAATTTAAAACAGAAATAGACAGTTTCCTAGAAGTAAAGGGCATTAAGGGTTACGGGGAGCGGGCAGGAATTTGGACATGAGTCTAGGTTCGGATCGGTCATGGCCCTGTGGGTAGTGGGTAGCCTGATTCTGCTCCTATTTCGTGTGTGCAATTCTGTTAGATGCAGGAGATGGTTCTGTGATAGATAGTAGATTGGCGGTTAGGATCAGATCAGCCATGATCTTATTGAATGGCGGAGCAGGCTCGAGGAGCCGATTGGCCTACTCCTGCTCCTATTTCTTATGTTCTTATTCAACCAGTCATTTCTGCGGTTATTGGTGTCAGGGAACAACTCGATGGGGATATAATGTGTTCAATAAATGTACTTTGCACATTCGATTAAAATTATATTAAAATGTATTCATTAAATCAGCCTCGATTTTTCTTGAATTAAGTTGACACCAAGCTTTTAAAATACAGCATCTTAATAATTCATTGCGGCCAAGGAATGACTGATTTTATTTTTTAAATACCTTTCAATTATCTTTATTTATTCATCAGTAAACAAGTAAAATGAACCTTCACCAAAACAGACTGGGGACCTGATAGCGATTCAATAAAACTCTCACAATCTGACAACATCCTTCAAGTCACATTTTCTCATCATTATTGTACTGGTAGTTTCTGCAGCTCATTCCGATGAATTATTCACACCGCTCTCTCTCTCTCTCTTCTCGCGTTCCTTCTCCCCTCCCTCTCGATTTCCTCTCAGTCTCTTTCTCTATCGCTCCTCTCCAGCTCTCCGTGCTCTCCACTCTCTTTCTCAATGTCCTTTTTCACATCCGATCCAATCCTAACACCTTGAGCCTGCATTCTGTTCACCAGCTCAATGATCCTGTTCTCGGAGTCAGTTTGTTCAATGGTGAAACCTCTGTGAATAGTTTAGTGTTTCTACAGATCACCCAAGCCTCCACCTGTTCCCCTGCACTGTTCCCCTCACCTGCAATGTATGGAATAAACAGAATCCAATGCCTCTTCCAGACAGACCTCACAATTTAGAAAGTGCAGAGTGAGATGGCGGGATTGTTCAATTAACAAAACGCCAACAGCAACATTATAACCTCCAGATCAATAGAAGGACTCATGGTTGCAACAGATACAGTGCAAATCCTAACCTAACCCAACATAACAACACATTCCATTTTACACAGAAGTCCAAGACAGTCAGTGAATCCATCCACAGTCAATCAGAGAAGGAGGTGTGAAGGTGTCAGCAGCAAACTCAGTTCAGTGGCCAGACCTCTGAAGCAGCGTCAGATTCACACAGAGTGAAATAATATTTCATAACAGTGATAACCAACACACACATTGAAATCCCAGTTAGGCTGAACCATGTTCTGGGGAGGGAGCACATTGCGCTGCCTCCTTGTAACACTGACACCGTGAGCTGTCTCATCATCAATCACTGAAAACATTCATAAAAAATATTCCAAGACCGGCTATTCCACAACATGAAACTGTTAACAGCTCCTGACGGTCTGATTCCTGCTCTTAGCCCAGGCGCCTGATTATCATACATTCCGTACAGAGAACAATCCAGTAACCATGCCAGGGTTGGATACACAAAGATCATTACAGATATAATGCAGCTCCTACAAGACCGGAAGAGCAGAGACTGAGGACATTGCACCATTTCACTGCTGGAACAGAACAGGCGGCTGTGGAAAACAAGCAGCGAGTGAAACATTACCAAGTACAGCAGCACAGTTAACAGCGATTGACACCATTGACAGCTGAGATAGGCTTACCAGGTAATCCAATGGCTGCAACAGCAGGATAGTAAATTTCTTCTATCTGAGGGATGATTGGATATCCCATTTCTGTGAGAAGCCGTGTTCTCTGTCGGAGTGGAACCCACAGCTCGGGCAGGCACTCTGAGCTGATTCATTGCAATGAGCCCTGATTTATACAGGGGAGAAGTCTCCACTGACACGGTTATACCCCTGATCATTGCTATTAGTTACAGTCACTTCAACAAACACATTACATCACGACCTTTGAGTCTGATGTAAATAATGTGGTGGATACAACACAAACATCTCATGGACCCCATTGACTCTCATTGGCTCTCAATCCCCCCAATGCCTTAAATTTAAAATTCTCATTCTTCGTTTTAAAACTCTCCATGGCCTCACCCCTCGTCATGAGAGCAGAATTGATTAAAGTGGACTGGGAAAATAGATTAAAGGGTAAGACGGTACATGAGCAGTGGTGTTCATTCAAGGAGTTATTTTACAACTTTCAAAATAAATATATTCCACTGAGGAAAAAAGGGTGTAAAAGGAATGACAGCCATCCATGGCTAAGTAAAGAAATTAAAGAAAGTATCCAACTAAAAACAAGGACATATAAGGTAGCCAAAGTTAGTGGGAGGATAGAAGATTGGGAAGTCTTCAAAAGACAACAAAAAGTAACTAAAGGATTGATTAAGAAAGGGAAAATAGACTATGAAAATAAATTAGCAAAAAATATAAAAACAGATAGCAAGAGTTTCTATAGTTATATAAAAAGAAAAAGGGTGGTTAAGGCAAACGTAGGTCCCTTAGAGGATGAGACCAGGAAATTAATGGTGGGAAACATGGAGATGGCAAAAATGCTGAACAAATATTTTGTTTCAGTCTTTACGGTAGAGGACACTAAGAATATCCCAACACTGGACAAACAGGGGGCTCTAGTGGGGGAGGAGCTAAATACGATTAAAATCACTAAGGAATTGGTACTCAGTAAAATAATGGGACTCAAGGCGGATAAATCCCCTGGACCTGATGGCTTACATCCTAGGGTCTTGAGGGAAGTGGCAGTAGGAATTGTGGATGCTTTGGTAATAATTTTCCAAAACTCCCTAAACTCAGCAAAGGTCCCGGCAGATTGGAAAACTGCTAATGTAACACCCTTATTTAAAAAGGGTTGTAGGCAGAAGGCTGGAAATTATAGACCAGTTAGCCTAACATCTGTGGTGGGTAAAATTTTGGAGTCTATTATTAAGGAGGCAGTAACGGAACATTTAGATAAACATAATTTAATAGGACAAAGTCAGCATGGCTTTATGAAGGGGAAGTCATGTCTGACAAATTTGCTCGAGTTCTTTGAGGACATAACGTACAGGATGGATAAAGGGGAACCAGTGGATGTAGTGTATTTAGACTTCCAGAAGGCATTCGACAAGGTGCCACATAAAAGATTATTACTCAAGATAAAAAATCACTGGATTGGGGGTAATATTCTGGCATGGGTGGAGGATTGGTTATCTAACAGGAAGCAGAGAGTTGGGATAAATGGTTCATTCTCGAACTGGCAACCAGTAGCCAGTGGTGTTCCGCAGGGGTCGGTGCTGGGTCCCCAACTCTTTACAATCTATATTAACGATTTGGAGGAGGGGACCGAGTGTAACATATCAAAGTTTGCAGATGATACAAAGATGGGAGGGAAAGTAGAGAGTGAGGAGGACATAAAAAACCTACAAGGGGATATAGACAGGCTGGGTGAGTGGGCAGAGATTTGGCAGATGCAATACAATATTGGAAAATGTGAGGTTATGCACTTTGGCAGGAAAAATCAGAGAGCAAGTTATTATCTTAATGGCGAGAAACTGGAAAGTACTGCAGTACAAAGGGATCTGGGGGTCTTGGTGCAAGAAAATCAAAAAGTTAGTATGCAGGTGCAGCAGGTGATCAAGAAAGCCAATGGAATGTTGGCTTTTATTGCTAGGGGGATAGAATATAAAAACAGGGAGGTATTGCTGCAGTTGTATAGGGTATTGGTGAGACCGCACCTGGAGTACTGCATACAGTTTTGGTGTCCATACTTAAGAAAAGACATACTTGCTCTCGAGGCAGTACAAAGAAGGTTCACTCGGTTAATTCCGGGGATGAGGGGGTGGACATACGAGGAGAGGTTGAGTAGATTGGGACTCTACTCATTGGAGTTCAGAAGAATGAGAGGCGATCTTATTGAAACATATAAGATTGTGAAGGGGCTTGATCGGGTGGACGCGGTGAGGATGTTCCCAATGATGGGTGAAACTAGAACTAGGGGACATAATCTTAGAATAAGGGGCTGCTCTTTCAAAACTGAGATGAGGAGAAACTTTTTCACTCAGATGGTAGTGGGTCTGTGGAATTTGCTACCCCAGGAAGCTGTGGAAGCTACTTCATTAAATAAATTTAAAACAGAAATAGACCGTTTCCTAGAAGTAAAGAGAATTAGGGGTTACGGGGAGCGGGCTGGAAATTGGACATGAGTTTGAGTTCGGATTGGTCAAGGCCCTGTGGGTGGCGGAGCGGGCCCAGGGGCCGAGTGGCCTGGTCCTGCTCCTACTTCTTGTGTTCTTTAGAGTTGAGGTTGGATCAGATCAGCCATGATCTCATTGAATGGCGGAGCAGGCTCGAGGGGCCGATTGGTCTACTCCTGCTCCTATTTCTTATGTTCTTATGTTCTTATGTCATCTCCACCCTCTGCTCTAAACCTGTAGCAAACCCACCCGTGATCTCTCCATACCTCTGACACTGGCCTTTTGGTGGGACTTCCCTATCTAGTTTCCACGTTTACCTATCTGATCAGAGCCAGAGAATCTCTAGCAATGGCTTCCCCCCCTCCCCCACCAAGCAACAATGTGCCCTTTGATGGCTCCCAAGGATCTATCCTAGCCCTCTCTTCCTCATCTACATGCTTCCCATTGGAACTTTCATTCGCAGATCTAGGATCAGCTTTTACAATATGCTGATGACACCAGTTATACCTCTCCATCCCCTCTATCCACGCCCCACCGGCACATGTCGCTGTGTTGTCAGATTACTTGTCCAACATCCTGTTTTGGATGAGTCACCATTTTCTTCAAACAAACATTGGAGACTGAGGCCATCATCTTTAGTCCCAGCCACAAACTTTGGATCCTAGCCACCAATACCAATCCCTACAATAGCCCTTAGCTCAGATTAACACTCAGCACCATATTTGACATTAGGTTATGCTTCATACCCATTAACAAAGATCACCTACTTCCACCTTCGTAGCATTGCTGCCTCTCCTCTTGCCTCAGCCCATCAGATATTGAAGCACTTGTGGTAACACAATACAGCTTCCTGTGATTCGAACTTTATTACATCACTTCCTGTGATTAGTCCAGGATAAATACTGGGCTGATCAGTTGGATCCTGGAGAGGCATAGAGTAAGACCTCTTTTGTATGTAGCACCTTTTTAGTTGATTAAAGCTTACTTTAAGTTCACCACGCGTAAGGCTCATTCTTACGACAATTTAATCAACTTTGAAAAACTTCGCACTCAAACTTTTTGGACGAACTCGGAACTAAGGATCCAGGGAATCACCCATCATGGAAAACATCCTTAAACCATCGCGTCTTGACTTGGACCCAAACACCCCAGCAGCCGGTAAGGTGTGGAAACACTGGTATCGCACGTTTGACAATTTTCTCGAATATTGCAAGGCTGATGATGACTCAAACTTGCGGATACTCATCAACTGTGTCACCCCGAATGTATTTCAGTATGTCGAGGAATGGGGCAGTTACGAGGAGGCAATTCGGACGCTTAAAAGACTATATACTAAGACACCGAATGAGGTCTATGCCAGACATCTACTAGCTACAGCCCAACAAGGGCCGGAGGAATCCATTGATAAATTCCTCCAAGAGCTTCGCAGACTTAGTATGGACTGTAACTCTCAGGCGGCCTCAGCTGAGCTGTACCGTGAAGAAATGATCCGTGATGCTTTCATCTGCGGGCTTGCCTCCCCATTTATACGCCAGCGTCTACTGGAAAGTAAGACACTTGAGCTTCAGAGAGCTTATGACATGGCTTGCTCTCTAGATCTGGCAAAAAGAAATGCAGACCTTTATACAGTGCCCAGACCTCGGTCTGCTGCCTTAACTACAGTCAGGCAATTTAAGAGGCCACAGGTGAACTCTATTAGGGAGGACTTTATCCCTGATGATCAATCTGATGACTTCACTGATGAAGAGGATGATGACCCCACTGTGGCAGCCTCTTGGCAATCTAAGAAATGCTTCTTTTGTGGTGATGAGTTTCACCCTCGGAAATTCTGCCCTGCTCGCAATGCGTTTTGCAGTCATTGCAACAAAAAGGGTCATTTTGCAAAGGTTTGCCTATCAAGAGCCTCTACGAGGGCTTATCAAGCTAAGTCCTACCGAACTGCCCTGGTAAGGGCCTATCAAGATGTTCCGGCTAAAATCTATCGTGCTTCCTCTCGGGTTTTCTCTCGAAGAAACACACCTAGAGTTTCAGCCACTCTTTGTGCAACGACACCAATTACAGCTGCTTGTCCTCAGAACCTATTCCATGCAGCTACAAAAGCATCAATTAATGGATATACTTTAGATGCCTTAATTGACTCAGGTAGCACTGATAGTTTCATTAGGGAACAGATTGTTGCAGAGTTAAAGCTACATGTTTTCCCATCGGACCAGGCAATTGCGATGGCTCAGTCATCACTTAATACCAGAATTTCTGGCTTTTGTATGGTTGAAATAACACTTAACAGTCACAGGTATCCCTCCACCCGGCTTTCGGTGCTCAAGGACTTATGTAGTGATCTTATCTTAGGGCTAGATTTTCAACAGCAGCATAAGAAGCTCACCATTGAGTTCGGCGGATCCAAACCTGAACTCACTATTTCTAATATACGACCTCGATTACCGTTCTGTGCATTGTCAGCAGCTTCACTGGATGAACCCTCACTGTTTACCAGTATCCCTCCTCGATGCAAACCGATTATAACAAAGTCACGACGTTTCAGTCAGGAAGATCAGTCTTTTATTGCGGCTGAGATTTCTCGGCTTTTAGCAGAGGATATCATCGAGCCTTGTTCGTCGCCATGGCGCGCCCAGGTCGTTATTGTTAAGAACCCTCTACAACCTCACAAGAAACGGCTGTGCATTGACTATTCACAGACCATCAATCAATATACGGACTTGGACGCATACCCATTGCCGCGCATCGATGATATGGTTAATAAACTGGCTGAGTACACGGTGTTCTCAACATATGATCTGAAAAGTGCCTATCATCAGGTACCCTTGAAGGTCTCAGACAAGCACTATATGGCCTTTGAAGCCAATGGACGGCTGTATCAATTTCGTCGCCTCCCCTTTGGGGTCACTAATGGAGTGGCTGTCTTCCAGCGAGCAATGGATGACCTGGTCAAACAGGAAGACTTGAAGGATACGTTTCCTTATCTGGACAATATTACTGTCGCAGGTCGCAATCAGCGGGAACATGACGCCAATCTCCAACGATTTTGGGATGCACTCCAGCACCGTAATTTGACATTAAATGCGGCTAAATCCATTGAGTCACAACCAACCATCAACATCCTTGGCTATTGTGTGGGCAATGGCATCATTAAACCTGACCCTGAAAGGCTTCGCCCACTCGAAGAACTCCCGCCACCTAAGAATCCGGCCTCCTTGCGCCGGGCCCTCGGCCTGTTTGCATACTATGCTAAATGGATTCCTAACTTCTCGGACCGAATCCAACCTCTACTGAAGGCCAGCACATTCCCACTAGACACAGCGGCTGTTGCAGCCTTTAACCTCCTGAAAAAACAGTTGGAGAAAGCGGCTCTTCACTCCATCGATGAGAGTCTTCCTTTTGTTGTTGAGTGTGATGCCTCGGAGGTGGCGATCTCGGCCACTCTGAATCAGGAAGGTCGTCCGGTGGCATTTTTGTCCAGGACTTTTCAAGGGGCTGAGCTACATTATCCTCCAGTCGAGAAAGAAGCTACAGCCATCATAGAGGCAGTACGGAAGTGGACTCATCTCCTAGCTCGCCAGCACTTTACCTTAATCACGGACCAGCGATCGGTCGCCTTCATGCTCGATAATCGAAAACGGACCAAAATTAAAAATAATAGAATCCAGCTTTGGCGGCTGGAATTGGCCTCTTTTGGTTACACCATCCACTATCGACCTGGCAAGGAGAATGTGGCTCCGGATACCCTCACACGAGCATTCTGCTCCGCCATGGCACCATCTACGCTCGTAGACATCCATGATGGGTTGTGTCATCCGGGCGTTACTCGCATGCTACACTTCGTGCGGTCCCGAAATCTCCCATTCTCTACCGGGGATGTAAAGAAGATGTGCTCGGACTGCAGAGTCTGTGCGGAATTGAAACCTCAGTTTTTCCGCTCCTCGGGTGGTATACTCATACATGCGACCCAGCCAATGCAACGGCTTAGCATCGATTTTAAGGGGCCGTTGCCCTCTTCAACTCGCAACACTTATCTATTGACCATGGTCGATGAGTATTCCCGTTTTCCGTTTGCCTTTCCCTGCCCCAATATGCTGACGACCACGGTTATCAGCTGCCTTGAGCAGGTATTTGCTTTCTGTGGCATGGCATCCTATGTTCATTCGGATCGGGGCCCTTCTTTTATGTCAGGAGAACTCAAGGCCTATCTCTCGGAACGGGGTATTGCTGCCAGCAGAATGACGCCTTATCATCCGGTCGGGAATGGGCAAGTCGAGCGTTTTAACGCTATCATCTGGAATGCGGTACGTCTGGCTTTGAGATCTCGGGGCCTACCCAACCAGCAATGGGAAGCAGTACTTCCAGACGCATTACACTCCACACGGTCCCTCCTTTCGACCGCCACAAATACGACGCCTCATGAACGGTTCTTCCGATTTCAGCGTCGCTCATCCTATGGGATATCTCTCCCGTCGTGGCTGACTACACCAGGACCAGTGCTACTCCGAAGATATGTCCGGGCGTCTAAGAATGACCCCCTGGTAGATGAGGTTGAGCTCACTGACGTCAACCCTACCTACGCCTATATTCGGTATCCTGACGGTCGGGAATCTACCGTGTCATTGCGGGATCTGGCTCCCTGCCCGCCGAAACATAGAGGGACACCAGGGGATGATATTGTACCAGGCACATCTCTGGGCTCGCCAGGTGCCTCTCATCACGATCTGGATCTGACGCCGGCTGGTACCTCACTCCAGCGTGCTGACCTGGGGCAGACTGACTATGAGCCCGTCGGGGCTCGCACGCGCAGCCACGATCCACCCCGTACCATACGCTCGGAAACGGATTTTCCACAGCCCTGCCCGACACCCGTTCGGGCACCAGTACACAGTCAGGATCGTCCTGACCCCTCACAGAGCGGGCTGGATCACTCGGACTCTGGTCCACGGCCCGCGGCGGGTAAACGGGCTAGGGGCCCTCTACCGCTACGAGAACCCAAACGGGTGCGGCTCTCCCTCGTCCAGCGGCTACGAAATGGAGGGAGAATGTGGTAACACAATACAGCTTCCTGTGACTCGAACTTCATCCCAGCCTCCTAATCTTTTGGGGGGGGGAGAATGTGGTAACACAATACAGCTTCCTGTGACTCGAACTTTATTACATCACTTCCTGTGATTAGTCCAGGATAAATACTGGGCTGATCAGTTGGATCCTGGAGAGGCATAGAGTAAGACCTCTTTTGTATGTAGCACCTTTTTAGTTGATTAAAGCTTACTTTAAGTTCACCACGCGTAAGGCTCATTCTTACGACAGCGCTCATCCGTGCCTTTGCCACATCCTGACTCCATTGGGCACCTGGCTGACCTCCCATCCTCCACCTTTCATATACATGTTGATCCAAAACTCTGCTGACTGTATCCTATCCCACACTAGGTCCCTCTCAACAATCACCCTCTCCTTGCTGACCTACATTGGATGTAGGTCCCCCAAAGCCTTCAGTTTATGTTTTTTTCTTGTGTTTTAATCCCTCATGGTCTCATCTATCCCTATCTCTGTAACCTCCTCGAGATCTACAATCCCTCCCTGAACTGTCTGTTCCTTCTAATTCGGCCGCTTGTGCATCCGCCCTCATACTGCCCCAGAATTGGCAACCATTCCTTTAGCCATATAGGAACATCGGAAGGAACATAGCAACATAAGAACTGGATTCGGCCATTCAGCCGCTCGAGCCTGTTCCGCCGTTCAATTAGATCATGGCGGATCTGTATCTGAGCTCCAGCTACCCGCCATGGTTCCAGAACCCTTAGTACCCTTGCCTAAAAAACATCTAGCAATCTGTTTTCAAGGTTATGCCCCCTGTTTTGGAATCTCCCATCTGAGGAAATAGTTTCTCTCTATTTACACTATAAAATCATTTAATCATCTTAAATACCACAATTAGATCACCCCTTTTTCAAGGGAATACAAGCCTAGTCTATGCAACCTGTCCTCATAATGTAACCCTTTTAGCCCCGGTATCATACTGGTGAATCTGCGCTGTACCCCCTCCAAGGGCAATATATCCTTCCTGAGGTGCGGTGCCCTGAACTGAATGCAGACTTCAGGTGGGGTCCAACTAGAGCTTTATATATCTGTAGCATAACTTCCACCCATTTGTTTTCCAGCCCCCTTGAGATGAAGGCTAACGTTCCATTAACCTTTTGAATTATTTTTTGGACATAATCATAGTCATACAGTCATAGTCATAGGGGGAAAAATTAGGTCGCGCCCCATTTGGGGCGCAAATATCGTCTGGACGCAAATATTAGCGCCTGGCGCTAATTATCGCCACTGACTGGAAACTTCACTTTTACCGCCCCGGGAGGTGAGTGGAGCGCTAAATCAGGCGCTGCACACCTGTCTTAAGGCGCAAAGGCCAAGGAGTGAGGCGCTAACTCAGAGCGCTGGCGAAGCTCATGTAATGTCAGTCAGCAATGGAACACACACACAATGGCACGGGCCAGTTCTTAAAGGGGATGGTTAATCTTGCTTTCCATCCACATCCTGTTCATTGCAGCCTTGAATCTCGGCCTGGAGAGACTTGCACATCAAATGTGCTGGAAAGAACAATGGAGAGTACCAGGCAAAGAGCTCAGAGTGCAGCTCCCACAGTCTCTGCTAAATCGATACAAGGAATGGCAAATCAAAATGAACCTGCAAAGTGCTGCTCAGTACCCAAAACTCCTTCACACAACGTTGAATCTCTCCAGAAGTCTCTCCCTCTCTCTCTCAGAATGCGTAGTTCAAAAATGCCACCAACAATAAAAGGCAGGAAGCGGTCACCTTTAAATAGCGCTCCCCCTTTCCCTTCATTACTGCAGAACGCTCCCCTCAACCTGTCGTTGCTAGCGTCAGGCGGTAAGGCAGGGGGCGCCACTCAATTTCCGCTCCGGGGCGCCACAAGGGCGTTGCACCATGGAATGACGTCACAATCTGCGCGCGCAGGTGGTCGCAGCGGTAAAGTTTAGCGCCGCCACACAATGTCTAGTTAAGTTCCCGAGCGGCGCAAACATCGCTGCACCCGGGCGTTAGCGGCTTTGCGCCCCATTAGCGCCCTCTTAAGGCGCTAACGGGAGGCGCAACCAACTGAATTTTTACCCCATAGAGTCATAATGGCACAGAAGGAGGCCATTTGGCCCATCGAGTTTGTGCCGGCTCTCTGTAGAGCAATCCAGTCAGTCCCACTCCCCCGCTCTATCACTTTGGTGGCAAAAACAGGAAGGCAGATTATTATCTGAACGGCAATAGATTGGGAAAAGGGGAAGTGCAACAAGACCTGGGTGTCCTTGTGCACCAGTCGCTGAAGGTAAGCATGCAGGTGCAGCAGGCGGTTAAGAAGGCAAATGGTATGTTGGCCTTCATAGCGAGAGGATTCGAGAACAGGAGCAAGGATGTCTTGCTGCAGTTGTACAGGGCCTTGGTGAGACCACACCTTGAGTATTGTGTGCAGTTTTGGTCGCCTTATCTGAGGAAGGATGTTCTTGCCATGGAGGGAGTGCAGCGAAGATTCACCAGACTGATACCTGGGATGGCAGGAATGATGTATGAAGAGAGATTGGGTCGATTGGGCTTGTATTCGCTAGAGTTTAGAAGAATGAGAGGGGATCTCATTGAAACTTATAAAATTCTAACAGGACTAGACAGACTAGATGCAGGAAGGATGTTCCCGATGGCAGGGGAGTCCAGAACCAGGGGTCACACTCTAAAGATAAGGGGTAAGCCATTTAGGACTGAGATGAGGAGGAATTTCTTCACCCAGAGAGTGGTGAACCTGTGGAATTCTCTACCACAGAAGACAGTTGAGCCCAATTCATTAAATATATTCAAGAAGGAGTTAGATATATTTCTTAAGGCTAAGGGGATCAAGGGATATGGGGAGAAAGCAGGGACAGGGTACTGAATTTGGATGATCAGCCATGATCGCATTGAGTGACGGAACAGGCTCGAGGGGACGAATGGCCTACTCCTGCTCATATCTTCTATGTTTCTATCACCGTAGCCCTGCAAGTTTATTTTCCTCAAGTGTCTATCCAGTCTCCCCTTGAAAACATTGAGTGTCTCCGCTTCCACCACTTCCATCGGCAGCAAGTTCCAGGTCCTCACCACTCGCTGTGTAGAAAGGGTTTTCCTCACATCTCCCCTGTATCTCTTGCCCAAAACCTTAAATCTGTGTTCCCCAGTCCTTGTACCATCAACTAGTGGGAACAGCCTTTCCCCGTCTAGCCTATCCAAACCCATCATAATCTTGTACACCTCTATCAAATCACCCCACAACCTCCTTTACTCTAATGAAAACAAATCCAGCTTCTCCAACCTGTTCTTGTAGCTAAGATCCCCCATCCCCGGAACCATTCTGGAAAATCTCCTCTGCACCCTCTCAAGGGCCTTCACATCCTTCATAAAGTGTGGTGACAAGAACTGGACGCAATACTCCAGTTGTGGCCTAACCAGTGCTTTATAAAGGTCCAGCATAACATCTCTACTTTTGTACTCAGTATCTCTATTTCTGAAGCCCAAGATTCCATATGCTTTGCTATCCACTCTCTCAATATGCCCCGCCACCTTCAGGGACCTATGCACATTAACTCCCAGGCCCCTCTGGCCCTGCACACTCTTAAAAACTGTGCCATTAAGTGTATATTGTATCTCCCTGTTTTTCTGCCAAAATGCATCACCTCACACTTCTCTGTATTAAATTCCATCTGCCACTTGTCTGCCCATTCTACTAGCCTTTCTATGTCCTGTTGCAGTCGAATGGTATCATCCTCACTGTTTGTCACACCCCCAAGTTTGGTGTCATCAGCAAATTTAGAAATTTTACTCTGTATTCCAATATCCAGGTCAATTATAGATATCAAAAAAAGCAGTGGCCCCAGCACTGATCTTGGGGAACACCACTGTCTACCATCTTCCAGTCTGAAAAACAGCCATTTACCACAACTCGCTGTTTGCTGTCCTTAAGCCAATTCCTTATCCAAGCTGCCACTGACCCACCTATTCCATGAGCCTCAATTTTGTTAACCAGCCTTCTGTGTGGTACTTTGTCAAACGCCTTCCAAAAATCCATGTAGACAACATCCATTGCATTCTCTTCATCAATCATCTCTGTTACTTCATCAAAAAATTCAATTAGATTAGTCAAACAAGATCTGCCTTTTAGAAATCCGTGTTGGCTCTCCTTAATTAGCATAAACCTCTCCAAGTGCCCGTTAATTTTTTCCTTGATTATTGTTTCTAAAACTTTACCCACCACTGATGTTAAACTGACCGGCCTGTAGTTACTGGGATTGTCCTTACACCCTTTCTTGAACAAGGGTGTCACATTTGCCACTTTCCAATCCTCAGGTACCTCCCCCGCATCTAGGGAAGATTGGAAAATTATGGCAAGCCCTTCCGCTATCTCCTCCCCCAATTCCCTTAGCAACCTGGGATGCAAACCATCTGGACCAGGCGACTTGTCCACTCTAAGCATACCCAGCCTTTCTAGTACATCCTGTCTATCAATTTTCATCCCTTCCATTGCTTCTATCTTTTCCACTTCTACCGATATTTTGTCAGTATCCACCTGCTTAGTAAACACCGATAAAAAGTACTCATTGAGTATTTTAGCCTTGCCCTGCGCCTCTAAGCATATATCACCTTCTTTGTCTCTAATAGTCCCCACCCCACCTCTTACTACCCGCTTACTGTTTACATGCCGGTAGAAGATTTTTGGGTTCCCTTTTATGTTAACCGCTATTCTACTCTCATATTCTCTCTTTGCCAATCTTATTTTCATCTTCACATCCCCTCTTAACTTATTGTATTTGGTCTGGTTCTCCCTTGAAGAATTCACCTGACATGCATCATGCACCCTCTTTTTTTGTTTCATCATCTTCTCTATCTCCCTCATCATCCAAGGAGCCCTTGCTTTGGTTCCCTTACCCTTCCCTCTTGTTGGAATGTACCTAGCCTGTACTTGGAACATCTCCTCCTTAAAGATCACCCATTGTTCCGTTACAGTTTTTCCTGTCAGTCTTTGGTTCCATTTTACCCTGGCTAGATCCTTTCGCATCCCATTGAAGTTAGCCCTATTCCAGTTTAGAAGTTCCACTCAAGATTGTTCCTTGCTCCTCTCCATTGCTAATCTAAATCTTATGATACGATGCTAATGTAACACCCTTATTTAAAAAGGGAGGTAGACAAAAGGCTGGAAACTATAGACCAGTTAGCCTAACATCTGTGGTTGGTAAAATGTTGGAGTCCATTATTAAGGAAGCTGTAACAGGACATTTGGATAAGCATAACTTAATCGGACAGAGTCAGCATGGTTTTATGAAGGGGAAATCATGCTTGACAAATTTGCTCGAATTCTTTGAGGATGTAACAAACAAGGTGGATAAAGGGGAATCAGTGGATGTGGTGTATTTGGACTTCCAAAAGGCATTTGACAAGGTACCACACAAAAGATTACTGCACAAGATAAAAAATCACGGGATAGGGGGTAATATACTGGCATGGGTGGAAGATTGGCTATCTAACAGAAAATAGAGAGTTGGGATAAATGGGTCATTCTCGGACTGGCAATCAGTAACTAGTGGTGTTCCGCAGGGGTCAGTGCTGGGACCCCAACTCTTTACAATCTATATTAACGATTTGGAGGAGAGGACCAAGTGCAACGTATCCAAGTTTGCAGATGATACAAAGATGGGAGGGAAAGCAGTGAGTGAGGAGGACATAAAAAACCTGCAAAAGGACATAGACAGGCTAAGTGAGTGGGCAGAAATTTGGCAGATGGAATATAATGTTGGAAAGTGTGAGGTTATGCACTTTGGCAGAAAAAATCAAAGAGCAAGTTATTGGCCCAGAAATTGGCCTCTCCGGCTTGCTGCGGGGGTAAGGATCGCGCGCGATCTTACCTACCATGCCTGCCGTTCTGTTTCGGGCCCACAGGAACTTCGGGTCCCGGGCCTCTCCCTGGTGCCGGCGCGCAGTGTGTGCGTGTCCCAGAGGCGCAGTTAGTTCGATGCGACCTCTGGGATCACGTGGGCCATGGAGAGCCAATGGCAGCACACCATCTTTCATTCATAGTTTTGACAGGAGAACTGTCAAAACTATGAATACAAATTGCCCCCAAAAGAACAGCTAAACCTCAATTAAATTTAAAAAAAAACCCATCACATTAATAAAATAACTATAGTTAAATAAATTAACCACTTTAAAAGCAGGGAAGTCTTGCTTCAGCTATACAGCGTACTGGTGAGGCCACACCTGGAATACTGCGTACAGTTTTGGTTTCCATATTTAAGAAAAGATATACTTGCTCTCGAGGCAGTTCAGAGAAGGCTCACTCGGTTGATTCCGGAGATGAGGGGGTTGACTTATGAGGAAAGGTTGAGTAGGAAGGGCCTCTACTCATTGGAATACAGAAGAATGAGAGGCGATCTTATCAAAACATATAAGATTGTGAGAGGGCTTGATCGGGTGGATGCGGGGAGGATGTTTCCACTGATGGGTGAGACTAGAACTAGGGGGCATAATCTTAGAATAAGGGGCTGCCGTTTCAAAACTGAGATGAGGAAAAACTTCTTCACTCAGAGGGTAGTAAATCTATGGAATTTGCTACCTCAGAGAGCTGTGGAAGCTGCGACATTAAATAAATTTAAAACGGAGATAGACAGTTTCCTCGCTGATAAGGGAATTAAGGGTTATGGGGAGCGGGCAGGGAAGTGGACGTGAGTCTAGGTTCGGATCAGCCATGATCCTATTGAATGGCGGAGCAGGCCCGAAGGGTCGTATGGCCTACTCCTGCTCCTACTTCTTATGTTCTTATGTTCTTATGATCACTTGTACCCAAGTGTTCTCCCACAGACACTTGGTCGACCTGGCCCACCTCATTCCCCAGCACCAGATCCAGCAATGCCTCCTTCCTAGTTGGGACAAGAACATATTGATCAAGGAAATTCTCCTGAACACATTCCAGAAATTCCTCCCCCTCCTCTCCCTTTACCCTAGCATTATCCCAATCAATATATGGGTAATTAAAGTCCCCCAATATCACCACTCTATGGGGTAAAAATTCAGTTGGTTGCGCCTCCCGTTAGCGCCTTAAGAGGGCGCTAATGGGGCGCAAAGCCGCTAACGCCCGGGCGCAGCGATGTTTGCGCCGCTCGGGAACTTAACTTGACATTCTGCGGCGGCGCTAAAGCTTACCGCTGCGACCACCTGCGCGCGCAGATTGTGACGTCATTCCATGGTGCAACGCCCTTGTGGCGCCCCGGAGCGGAAATTGAGTGGCGCCCCCTGCCTTACCGCCTGGCGCATCCAACGACCAGAAGACTGGAACGCTATCAATCGCTGTGGGGCTGGGGGGGGCGCTATTTAAAGGGGGCCTCTTCCTGTCTTTTATTGTTGGTGGCATTTTTGAACTACGCATTCTGAGAGAGAGAGGGAGAGAGTTCTGGAGAGATTCAACATTGTGTGAAGGAGTTTTGGGTACTGAGCAGCACTTTGCAGGTTCATTTTGATTTGCCATTCCTTGTATCGATTTAGCAGAGACTGTGGGAGCTGCACTCTGAGCTCTTTGCCTGGTACTCTCCATTGTTCTTTCCAGCACATTTGATGTGCAAGTCTCTCCAGGCCGAGATTCAAGGCTGCAATGAACAGGATGTGGATGGAAAGCAAGATTAACCATCCCCTTTAAGAACTGGCCCGTGCCATTGTGTGTGTGTTCCATTGCTGACTGACATTACATGAGCTTCGCCAGCGCTCTGAGTTAGCGCCTCACTCCTTGGCCTTTGCGCCTTAAGACAGGTGTGCAGCGCCTGCTTTAGCGCTCCACTCACCTCCCGGGACGGTAAAAGTGAAGTTTCCAGTCAGTGCCGATAATTAGCGCCAGGCGCTAATATTTGCGTCCAGACGATATTTGCGCCCCAAATGGGGCGCGACCTAATTTCTACCCCTATAACGCTTGCACATCTCTGCGATTTCCCTGCAGATTTGCTCCTCTACCTCCCTCTCACTATTTGGAGGCCTGTAGAATACCCCCAATAGTGTGATCATACACTTTTTGCTCCTCAACTCTAACCAAATGGATACTGTCCTTGTCCCCTCAAGAACATCCTCCCTTTCCAACACTACAATGTCTTCCTTAATCAGCACTGTCACCCCACCTCCCTTTTTTCCTTCCCTATCTTTTCTGAACACCTTGTACCCTTGAATATTAAGTGCCCAATCATCACTGTTTTTAAGCCACATTTCCATTATTGCCACAACATCATAGTCCCACATGGCTAATTGTGCTTGTAGCTCACCAACCTTATTCACCACACTTTGTGCGTTTACATACATGCATTCCAGTCCACCAGTTCCTGCTTCTCACCATTTAGAAAATACTCTCATCTAACATTCTTAGGCCCAAAGTGGATGACCTCACACTTCCCCACACTGAACTCCATCTGCCACAGTTTTGTCCACTCACTTAATGTATCAATGTCCCTTTGCAACTTTCCGCTCCCATCTACACTACTCACTGTGCCACCTAACTCAGTGTCGTCAGCAAACTTGGATATACGGCTCTCTATTGCTGCATTTAAGTCACTGAGAAATATGGTGAAAAGCTGATCCCCAGTACACATCACTGTGGAACACCACTTGTCACATCCTGCAAATCAGAGAACATTCCCTTTATCGCTTCTCTCTCTCTCCTATCTCCCAAACAATTACCCTTTCATCTTTGCTAATAATCTCCTGTGTGGAACCTTATCAAATGCCTTCTGGAAGTCCAAAAAGACAACATCCATAGACACTCCCTGTCCACCGTGTTAGTGACCTCATCAAACGTTTACTGGATTAGTCAGATGTGACCTACCATTCACAAATCCCTGCTGAATCTCTTTGACACACTATGAGCAATTCCATGCGAGATCTACCAATGATGTTAAGTATTTTTTAACATTTAAGAATAAACTCAAGGGCTGGGTGAGGACAACAGTGAGGGAACTGAGAGTGGGCCCAGTAACCATCAGTAACCAGGCGCCAGACTAACTATGAGCAATGCCATGGAAGATCTACTAATGATCTACTATTCCACCCGACTGTGCATCAATATTACTAGGTCTGTTAAACTGCTCATATTGCTCGTCATGACTTTCACAAATTATGATACAAGACAAACAGGGTGAGACAAACCTTTCAATGTCCACAACCTTCTGTCTAATCTGCTGGTTGATGATAATTCCATTGTTCAGGCTCACTTCACAAAGTAAACCTGTTCCGATCTTCTACCCGACCACATTCACTCCTAGATCAGCCAGTTAGTCAGAGTCAGTGCAGCTCCCTTTCCTTCACTTAAACTGGTTGTTCAGCCTCCTGCCTCAAATGTACCCAGTTTACAAACCTATTGTGATAGGTTTGTAAACCCTCACCTCCCCTTTCAGCATTCCGCAGGGACCGCTCCCTCCGCGACACCCTAGTCCACTCCTCTACCACTCCCAGCACCCCTTCCCCTTCGCCCGGCACCTTCCCGTGCAAGTGCAGGAGTTGCAACACATGCCCTTATACCTCCTCTCTTCCCACTGTCCAGAGCCCCAAACACCCCTTCCAGGTGAAACAGCGATTTACTTGTACTTCCTGAAATTTAGTATACTGTATTCGCTGCTCATGATGTGGTCTCCTCTACATTGGGGAGACCAAACGCAGATTGGGTGACCGCTTTGCGGAACACCTCCGTTCAGTCCGTAAGGGGGACCCTGTCACTTTAATTCTCCACTCCACTCCCACTCTGACCTCACCGTCCTCGGCCTCTTGCATTGTTCCACGGAAGCTCAGCGTAAGTTCGAGGAACAGCACCTCATCTTTCGATTAGGCACTTTACAACCCTCTGGACTCAACATCGAGTTTAACAATTTCAGATCATAACCTTGGCCCCTATCACATATATATATATATTTTTTTTTTCATCCACCCTTTTGTTTGGCCTTTTTTTTTCCTCCCAGAAGCTGGCAGCTGTCCTTCATTCTGCCAGCCCAGTTCACACTTCATCTAGCCTCAACCTGTCACATTACCACCTCCTCTTGCCTTGATTATCTCTTAATGCTCTCAATGTCTCTTAATCTCTCCTGCTTTCTAACACACCACTGACCTTCCCTTTTGTTCTTTCATCCCCTCCCCCTTTTCCCAGCATTATACTTGCTTTAAATCTATTTCATTTCCTGCTTTTTTCCAGTTCTGACGAAAGGTCTTCGACCTGAAACGTTAACTCTGTTTCTCTCTCCACGGATGTTGCCTGGCCTGCTGAGTTTTTCCAGCGCTTTCTGTTGTTGTTTTTTACAAACCTATTGTGATGTCTGATCTCACTGTGATACGCAGTGTGAGGGTGAGGCTTGCCCTGTGATGTCTCGCTTTGGCCTGTCCAGTTAAAGGGGCCTCACCTTGATGAAACAATGGCAAACCCTTGGGCTTCATTTAGGTTACAATGACTTGATGCGCTAGAATGCAATAACAGGTTTCCACGTGGTTACGACCCAGAGAACAGGGTGCGTGGGCGATGGGCAGTGATGGGATTGTTTGCCTCCTTCCAATGATGTTAATTAGTTGTATACATTTACAGCAACAGGTGGAGGCCATTCAGCCCCTCAAGTCAATTCCGTCATTTAATTAGATGATGGCTGATCTGCAGCTCAACTCCATTTACCTGCCTTTAATGCATAAACCTTGATAAACTTAGGAACATAGGAACAGGAGTAGACCATTCGGCCCCTCGAGGCTGTATTGCCATTCAAATAGATCATGACTGATCTGTATCTTAATTCCATTTACTCGCATTGTTTCCGTGCCCCTCAATACCCTTCCCCAACAAAAATCTATCAATCTAATGTTGTACCGCTATTCATAAAGGGGAGCGAGATAAACCAGGAAACTACAGGCTAACATCGGTGGTGGGGAAGTTATTGTAAAACAATACCAGGGACAAAATAAACTTTCATTTGGAAAGGGATGTGTTAATCAAGCCAGCATGGATTTGTTAAAGGCAAATAGGGGGCAAAATTGGATGCCTTTGCACCTTCCGTTAGCACCCCCGGGGGTGCTAACGGGGCACCAATGGCTTTGCGACCGGGCGTGGCGCTGATATTGACTCCCGCCATATTCGGCGGGGG
This sequence comes from Squalus acanthias, assembly GCA_030390025.1. Taxonomy (NCBI): domain Eukaryota; kingdom Metazoa; phylum Chordata; class Chondrichthyes; order Squaliformes; family Squalidae; genus Squalus; species Squalus acanthias. The sequence continues at coordinate 184,765 of JASTWF010000405.1, forward strand.
TTTTGCGGTGGCGCTACGGTGTTGCGCCCCAATCTCCTTCGATGGAGATCGTGACATCATTGCCCCAGTAGTGCCCCGAACCCGAAATTGACTTCCGCCCCCTGCAGCAGCGCCGGTTGAAAACACCGACAGCTGCAGGAGGCGTGCATCGGGCAGCCGGCCGCTTCAGGGGCGATGATTGAAGGTGAAATAAAAACAGAAAATGCTGGAAATACTCAGCAGGTCAGGCAACATCTGTGGAGAGAGAAACAGAGTTAACGTTTCAGGTCGATGACCCTTCGTCAGAACTGGGATTAAAGGTGAGGTGGCCGAGGTAAGTAAATAAATACTTACCTTTCTTATTCCAGGTTTCCAGGTTTCTGCCCACGATCAATCAGCCCGGCACTCTGCTTGGTGGTCCAGGTAGGTAATTTTTCTATTGCAGATCCTGTGGTGATGGCCTTTCCCTTTAAGGGAGGGAAGGAGCCTTTGAACGCGGCAGTGCTGCACGGCCCAGTGTGCAGCGCCGCTGAAGTCTCCGCCCCGCCTGCTGCCGATTGCGCTCCAAGAAGGAAGTGGAGCGCTTGGTTTAGCGGCCCACTTCCTTCTTGGAGCGCAAAAACAAATTTTTTTTAAAGTTTGGAAACATTAGCGCCTGGGATCTGGAACGCTCGACCTGTAAAGGCACTGAAAGCTGATTCCATCAATAATTTTAAAAGGGAGTTAGACAGGGACTGGAGGATGAGGGACTTACAGGGTTACGGACAAAAAACGGGGGTGTGGGACTGAGCACGATTGCTTTTTCAAAGAGCCGGCACAGGCACGATGGGCCAAATGGCCTCCTTCTCTGCTGTAAGTTTCGATGATTCTATGATCTCAGTTTTGTAATTTTCAATTGACCCCCAGCTTCAACAGGTTTTTGGGGGAGAGAGTTCCAGATTTCCACTCCCTTTTGTGTAAAGAAGTACTTTCTGACATCACACCTGAACGGCCTAGCTCTAATTTTAAGGCTATGGCCTCTTGTTCTGGACTAGTTTATCTCTCTATCTACCCTTTGATCATCTTAAACACGTTAATTGGATCACCCTTAATCTTCTATACTCGAAGGAATTCAAGCCTAGTCTATGCAAACTGTCCTCATAATTTAACCCTCTAAGCCCTGGTATCATTCTGGTGAATCTGCGCTGCACCCCCTCCAAGGCCAATATATCCTTCCTGTGGAGCAGTGTCCAGAACTGAACACAGTTACTCCCGATTCAGTCTAACCAGAGCTCTCTACACAACGGCAGCATAACTTCCACCCATTTATATTGCAGCCCCCTTGAGATGAAGGCCGACATTCCATTAGATTCACCAAGACTGCCTACCTCCACCTCTGTAACATCGCCCGACTCCACCCTTGCCTCAGCTCATCTGCTGTTGAAACCCTTATCCGAGCCTTTGTTACTTCTAGACTTAGACTATTCCAATGCTCACCTGGTCAGGCTCACATGTTTCACACTCCATAAACTCGAGCTCATCCAAAGCTCTGCTGCCCGTGTCCTAACTCGCACCAAATCCCATTCACCCATCACCCCTGAGCTCACTGACTTACATTGGCTCCCGGTCCAGCAACACCTCGAATTTAAAATTCTCATCTTTGTTTCAAATCCCTCTATGGCCGCGCGCCTCCCTATCTTTGTAACCTCCTCCAGTCCAACAACCCTCCGAGATCTCCGTGCTCCTCCAATTCTGGATGTTGTGCATCCCTGATTTTAATCGCTCCACCATTGGCGGCTATGCCTTCAGCTGCCTAAGCTCTGGAATTCTCTCTCTAAACCGCTCCGCCTCTCTACATCTCTCTCCCTCTTTAAGACGCTCCTTGAAACCTATCTCTTTGACCAAGCATTTTGTTCGCCTGTCCTAATATCTCCTTCTGTGGCTCGGTCTCAAATTTTGTTTGATAACTACCCTGCAAAGTGCAGTGCTACATTTTATTACTTTAAAGGCGTTATATAAATACAAGTTGTTGTTATTATTGTAGTTTATTAAATTATTTTTTGAACAAAAAGTGGCAATCACACGCTGGGAGTGTTCTGTAGACCCCCAAAGAGTCAGAGGGAGATAAAGAGCGAATATGTAGGCAAATTTCTGAGAAGTGCAAAAACAATAGGGCAGTAAAAGTAGGGGATTTCAACTACCCTGACATTAACTGGAATAGAATCAGTGGAAACGATATAGAGGGCGCAGAATTCTTAAAATGCATTCAGGAGAACCTTTTTAGCCAGTACCTAGCAAGCCCAGCAAGAGAGGGGGCAGTTCTGGACTTGGTTTTAGGGAATGAAGCTGGGCAGGTGGAAGGGGTATCAGTGGGAGACCATTTTGATGGTCGTGATCATAGCCAGTGTTCAGAGGGACCTGGGTGTCCTTGTATACGAATCACTGAAAGTTAACATGCAGGTACAGCAAGCAATTAGGAAAGCAAATGGTATGTTGGCCTTTATTACAAGAGGATTTGAGTATAAGAGTAAAGATGTCTTACTGCAGTAATATAGGGCCCTGGTGAGACCACACCTGGAGTATTGTGGGCAGTTTTGTTCTCCGTACCTAAGGAAGGATATACTTGCCATAGAGGGAGTGCAACGAAGGTTCACCAGACTGGTTCCTGGGATGGGGGGATTGTCCTATGAGGAGAGATTGAGCAGACTAGGCCTATATTCTCTAGAGTTTAGAAGAATGAGAGGTGATCTCATTGAAACATACAAAATTCTTACAGGGCTTGACAGGGTAGATGCAGGGAGGATGTCATAGAGTCATAGAGTTATACCGCACAGAAGGAGGCCATTCGGCCCATCGAGTCCGTGCCGGCTCTCTGTAGAGCAATCCAGTCAGTCCCATTCCCCTGCTATATACCCGTAGCCCTGCAAGTTTATTTCCCTCAAGTGCCTATCCAATCTCCCCTTGAAAACATTGAGTGTCTCCGCTTCCACCACTTCCGTCGGCAGCGAATTCCAGGACCTCACCACTCGCTGCATTTAAAAGTTTTTCCTCACTTCCCCCCGTATCTCTTGCCCAAAACCTTAAATCTGTGTCCCTTTGTCCTTGTACCATCAACTTCTGTGAACAGCCTTTCCCCGTCTAGCCTATCCAAACCCGTCATAATCTTGTACACCTCTATCAAATCACCCCTCAAACTCCTTTGCTCTAATGAAAAAAAATCCAGCTTCTCCAACCTATCCTTGTAGCTAAGATCCCCCATCCCCGGAACCATTCTGGTAAATCTCCTCTACACCCTCTCAAGAGCATTCGCATCCTTCCTAAAGTGTGGTGACCAGAACTGGATGCAATACTCCAGTTGTGGCCTAACCAGCGCTTTATAAAGGTTCAACATAACTTCTCTACTTTTGTACTCAATACCTCTATTTATGAAACCCAAGATCCCATATGCTTTGTTAACCCCTCTCTCAACATGTCCTGCCACTTCAGGGACCTATGCACATTAATTCCCAGGTCCCTCTGTCCCTGCACACTCTTTAAAACTGTGCCATTAAGTGTATATTGCCTCTCTCTGTTCCTTCTGCCAAAATGCATCACCTCACACTTCTCTGTATTAAATTCCATCTGCCACTTGTCTGCTAGCCTTTCTATGTCCTGTTGCAGTCGATTGGTATCATCCTCACTGTTTGCCACACCCCAAAGTTTGGTGTCATCAGCAAATTTAGAAATTCTACTCTGTATTCCAATATCCATGTCATTTATATATATCAAAAAAAGCAGTGGCCCCAGCACTGACCCTTGGGGAACACCACTATCTACCATCCTCCAGTCTGAAAAACAGCCATTCACCACAACTTGCTGTTTTCTGTCCTTAAGCCAATTCCTTATCCAAGCTGCCACTGACCCACCTATTCCATGAGACTCAATTTTGTTAACCAGCCTTCTGTGTGGTACTTTGTCAAACGCCTTCCAAAAATCCATGCAGACAACATCCATTGCATTCCCTTCATCGATCCTCTGTTACTTCATCAAAAAATTCCCATGGCTGGGGAGTCTAGAACCAGGGGTCACAGTCTCAGAATAAGGGGTCGGCCATTTAGGACTGAGATGAGGAGAAATTTCTTCACTCAGAGGGTGGCGAATCTTTGGAATTCTCTACCCCAGTGGGCTGTGGAGGCTCAGTCATTGAGTATATTCAAGACAGAGATTGGTAGATTTTTGGATATTAAGGGACTCAAGGGATATGGGGATAGTGCAGGATAGTGGAGATGAGGTAGAAGATCAGCCATGATCCTATTGAATGGCGGAGCAGGCTCAATGGGCTGAATGGCCTACTCCTGCTCCTATTTCTTATGTTTTTATAATTCAGTTAGATTTAGGGTAGTTATGGAAAAGGACAAAGGTAGACCAGGAGTAAATATTCTCACTTACTAAGCTGAGAAGTGATTTGGCAAAAGTGGACTGAAACAGCTACTTGAAGGTGACTCAGTGTCAGAGCCGTGGGAAACATTCCAGGAGGAGATAGTGAGGGTTCAGAGCAGTGGGAAACATTCCAGGAGGAGATAGTGAGGGTTCAGAGCAGTGCGAAACATTCTAGGAGGAGATCCTGAGGGTTCAGAGCCATGGGAAACATTCCAGGAGGAGATAGTGAGGGTTCAGAGCAATTACGTTCCCACAAAGTGAAAGGGTGAAACTTCCAAATCTCGAGCCCCTCGATGTCAAGGGTCACACAGGGGTCACACAGGACAGGAGAAGGCAAAAAAAGGAAGCGTAGATCAGATACCGAGAGCTACATACTGCAGAAAGCCGAGAGGAGTATAGAAAGTGCAGGAGTGAAATTAAAAAGGAAATTAGAAAGCAAAGAGAGGGCATGAAAAAATATTGGCAAGTAAAATCAAGGAAAACCCAAAGATGTTTTATAAAGACATAAAGAGCAAGAGGATAACTAAAGAATGTGTATGGCCTATTAGAGACCAAAAAGGTAACCTGTGTGTTGTGGCGGAAGACATGGGTATGGTTCTTAATGAATACTTTGGGCTAGAAATTGTGTCACACCCCGTTTGGGGCGATACCTTTGCGGGATCGCAAAAGTATCGCTGGGCGCTACACAATTGATTCCGATGGGAAGTTCCGGTTTAGTGCTACAAGAGGGAAGTCAAGCGCTAAATCAAGTGCTACCACTTCCCTTAGAGCGCTAAAGGGAGTGAAAGGGGCGGGAGCGGCAGAGCGCTGAGCAATGTCCCGTGCAGCACTGCCGGTTTTACAGGCTCCTTCCCTCCCTTAAAGGGAAGGGCCAATGCTGCGGTCATTGAAGGCTGAGGCTGGGAATGGTCGTCGACGGCACCTGCGATACGCGCACAGCAGCCCCAAGCACTGAGAGAGAGCGCAGGGCTGATCAATCGTGGGCTGGAAAAAAATCAAACTCCAGCACACTGGGGACATTATTAAATATTGGCCTACCTGACCACCACTGCCTTTAATTAGCGCTCCCCAAGCGGCCGGCCGAGGTGACCATGCCTCCTGCAGCTGCCGTTGTTGACGCCCGGTGATGCTATAGGGGGCGGAATCCGGGGCGATAAGGGGGCGCTGCGCACCGGATGAAGTCATGCTCTCCGAGGCGCAGGAGATCAAGGCGGTAAATTTTAGCGCCAGCGCTAACCCGCCATGGAACTTCGCGGGCATCGGTAATTTTGCCGCATCTGGTTGGTAAGCCCTTAGCACCCCATTATCGCCCCCCGGAGGCGCTAACAGGAGGCGCAAAGGAGGCCAATACTCCCCCTTTGTGTCTGTCTTCACAAAAGAGAGGAATGATGCAGACATTGTAGTTAAGGAGGAGGAGAGTGAAATAATAGATGAGATAAACATAGTGAGAGAGGAAATATTAAGGAGTTTAACATCTTTGAAAGTAGATAAGTTGCCAGGCCCGGATGAAATGTATCCCAGGCTGTTAAGAGAAGCAAGGGTGGAAATAGCGGAGGCTCTGACCATCATTTTCAATCCTCTCTGGCTACAGGCATGGTGCCGGAGGACTGGAGGATGGCTAACGTGGTACCATCGTTTAAAAAGGGAGAAAGGGATCGACCGAGAAACTACAGGCCAGTCAGCCTAACCTCGATGGTGGGCACATTGTTGGAAAACTTTCTAAGGGACAGTATTAATCGTCATTTAGAAAGGCATTGATTAATCAAGGACAGTCAGCATGGATTAAGGGAAGGTTGTGTCTGACTGACTTGATCGAATTTTTTGAGGAGGTAACGAGGAGGGTCGATGAGGGTAGTGCATTTGATGTAATCTACATGGATTTTAGCAAGGCTTTTGACAAGGTCCCACATGGCAGACTGGTCAGAAAAGCAATAGCCCATGGGATCCAAGGGAAAGTGGCAAGTTGGATCCAAATTGGCTCAGTGGCAGGAAGCAAAAGGTAATGGTCGATGGATGCTTTTGTGACTGGAAGGCTGTTTCCAGTGGGGTTCCACAGGGCTCAGTACTAGGTCCCTTGCTTTTTGTGGTAAATATCAATGATTTAGACTTCAATGTAGGGAACATGATTATACAAAAATTGGCTGTGTGGTTGATAGTGAGGAAGAAAGCTGTGGACTGTAGGAAGATATCAATGGACTGGTCAGGTGGGCAGAAAAGTGGCAAATGAAATTCAATCCATTTGAAGTGTGAGGTAATGCATTTGGAGAGGGCTTACAAGGCAAGGGAATACACAATAAATGGAAGACTACTGAGAAGTGTAGAGAAACAGAGATACCTTGGAGTGCATGTCCACAGATCCCTGAAGGTAGCAGCACAGGTAGATAAGGTGGTTAAGAAGACATACGGGATACTTTCAGCCATGGCTCAGTTGGTAGCACCCTCGCCTCTGAGTCAGAAGGTTGTGGGTTCAAGTCCCACTCCAGAAACTTGAGCACACAAGTCTAGGCTGACACTCTAGTACAGTACTGAGGGAGTGCTGCACTGTTGGAGGTGCCATCTTTTGGATGAGACATTAAACCGAGGGCCCGTCTGCTCTCTCAGGTGGATATAAAAGATCCTATGGTGCTATTTTGAAGAAGAGCAAGTGAGTTATCCCTGGTGTCCTGGCCAATATTTAAAAGAACATAAGAAATAAGAGAGGAGTCGGCCATACGGCCCCTCGAGCCTGCTCCACCATTCAATAAGATCATGGCTGATCATCAACCTCAACTCCACTTTCCCGCCCGATCTCCAATCAAGATCACTAAAACAGATTATCTGGTCATTATCACATTGCTGTTTGTGGGAGCTTGCTGTGCACAAATTGGCTTCCGTTTTTCCTACATTACAACAGTGACTACACTTCAAAAAGTACTTCATTGGCTGTAAAGCACTTTGAGACGTCCGGTGATCACGAAAGGCGCTATATAAATGTAAGTTTTTCTTTCTTCCTTTTTTATTAGCATAGAATACAAGAGCAGGGGGGGGGGGTTATGCTTGAACTGTATAAAACACTAGTTAGGCCTCAGCTAGAGTACTGCGTGCAGTTCTGGTCACCACATTACAGGAAAGATGTGATTGCACTAGAGAGGGTACAGAGGAGATTTACAAGGATGTTGCCGGGAGTAGAGAATCTTAGCTATGAGGAAAGACTGGATAGGCTGGGTCTGTTTTCCTTGGAACAGAGGAGGCTGAAGGGAGACCTTATTGAGGTGTATAAAGTTATGAGGGGCCTAGATAAAGAGGATAGAAAGGACCTATTTCCCTTAGCAGTGAGGTCAATAACTAGGGGGCAGAGATTTAAAGTAATTGATAAAAGGATTAGAGGGGAGTTGAGGAGAACTTTTTTCACCCAGAGAGTGGTGGGTGTCTGGACCCCACTGCCTGAAAGGGTGGTAGAGGCAGAAACCAGTATCACATTTAAAAAGTACTTGGATATGCACTTGAAGTACCGTAACCTACACGGCTAAGGACCAAGAGCTGGAAAGTGGGATTAGGTTGGATAACACTTTTTCGGCCAGCACAGACACGATGGGCCAAATGGCCTCCTTCTGTGCTGTAAATTTATATGATTCTATTATTCTATGTCCACTAGCTCCTAGTTTCTCACTATTTATAAAATTATGCTGAGCTAATTTTCTTAGGTCCAAAGTGGATGACATTGCACTTCCCCACTTCAAACCCCATCTGCCACAATTTTGCCCACTCACTTAATCTATCAATGTCGCTTTGCAACTTTCCACTTCCATCTACAGTACTTACTGAATCACCTAACTTAGTGTCATCAGCAAACTTAGCTATACGACTCTCTATTGCTTCATCTAAGTCATTGATATATATAGTGAAAAGCTGAGGAACCAGTACAGATCCCCAGGGAACACTGGTGCTCACATCCCATCAGAGAGCTTTCCCTTTAGCCCTACTCTCCCTCTCTCTCTCTCTCTCTCGGCAATACAGTAATCAAGGGGGACCTTATTCTTCACATAGACTGGGCAAATAATTTTGCAGAAAGTGTGGAGGACCAGTTCACGGAATGCATTCAAGATAGGTTTCTAGATCAGCAGGTCAAGGAACCAACTGGGAACAGGCTATTTTAGATCTAGTATTGCGCAACAAGGTGGTTAATTAATAACCTGGTTGTAAAGGTGACTCTGGGGAAGAGTGATCATAATATGATAGAGTTTTATATTGAGTTTGAGAGTGATTTAAATCTGAACAAAGCAATCTACGTAGGTATGAGGGGCAAGTTGGCTAAGATAGATTGGGAAACTAGATTAAAAGATATGATGTTAAATAAGCAATGGCAAACATTTAAAGAAATAATTCATAATTCACAATGAATATATATTTCCTTAAGGAATAAAAACACCACTGGAAAAGTGGTCCAACCGTGGCTAACAAGAGAAGTTAAAGATAGAATTCAATTAAATGAAGAGGCTTATAATGTTATAATAAAAAGAATAGTAAGCCTAAGGATTGGGAGGATTTTAGAATTCAGCAAATGATGATTATGAACTTGATAAAGACAGAGATAATAGAATAATAGACAAAACTTGCAAGAGACATAAAACAGATAGTAAAAGCTTCTATAGGTATGTAAAAAGGAAGAGATTAGTGAATGTAAACATGGGTCCCTTACAGGCAAAGACAGGAGATATTATAATTTGCAATAAAGAAATGGCAGAGACATTAAACAAATACTTTATATCTGTCTTCATGGAAGAAGACACACAAATCATTCCAGAAATAGTGCGGAACCAAGGGTCTAGTGAGATTGAGGAACTTAAAGAAATTAGTATTAGTAAAGAGAGAGGACTGGAGAAATTAATGGGTCTAAAAGCCAACAAATCCCCTGGACCTGATGGCCTACATCCCAGGGTTTTAAAAGAGGTGGCTACAAAGATAGTGGATGCATTGGTTTTGATTTTCCAAAATTCCATAGATTTTAGAACGGTCCACGTGGATTAGAGGATAACAAATGTAGCCCTGCTATTCAACAAAAGAGGGAGAGAGAAAACAGGGAACTACAGGCCAGTTAGTCTGACATCAGTAGTAGGCAAAATGCTAGAATCTATTATTAGGGATGTGGTAACATGGTCTTCAAAGACTCTCTTCCTCAGGCGACCGAAGGCTCATGGTCTACAGAGCAGTAGTGATACCCGCCCTCCTGTATGCTTCAGAGACATGGACCATGTACAGCAGGCACCTCAAAGCACTGGAGAGGTACCACCAATGCTGCCTCCGCAAGATCCTGCAAATCCATGGGCAGGATAGGCACACCAACATCAGTGTTCTCGCTCAGGCCAACATCCCCAGCATCGAAGCTTTGACCACGCTTGATCAGCTCCGATGGACGGGCCACATTGTCCGCATGCCCGATACGAGACTCCCAAAACAAACGCTCTACTCGCAGCTCTGACACGGCAAGAGAGCCCCAAAGCCTCCTTGAAAAAGTGCAACACCCCCACCGACACCTGGGAATCCCTGGCCCAAGACCGCACAAAGTGGAGGAGAAGCATCCGGGAAGGCGCCAAACACCTCGAGTCTCTTCGCCGGGAGCAAGTGGAAGCCAAGCGCAAACAGCAGAAGGAGCACACGTCAACCCAAGCACACCACACACCCGCCCCTTCAACCACCGTCTGCCCCACCTGTGACAGAGACCGCATTGGACTCATCAGTCACTTGAGAACTCATTTTTAGTGTGGAAGCAAGTCATCCTCGGTTCCAAGGGACTGCCTAAGAAGAAGAAAACCGCAAGGATCAGTGCTTGGGCCTCAGCTATTCACAATCTACATCAATGATTTAGATGAAGGGATCGAGTGTAACGTATCTAAGTTTCCTGATGATAGACAGCTAGGTGGGAAAGTAAGCTGTGAGGAGGACACAAAGAGCCTGCAAAGGGATATAGACAGGTTAAGTGAGTGGGCAAGAAAGTGACAGCTGGAATATAATGTGGAGAAATGTGAAGTTTGGGAGGAAAAATAGAAAAGCAGAATATTTTTTAAATGGTGAGAGACTGTAATTGTTGGTGTTCAGAGGGACCTGGGTGGCCATATACACGAATCACTGAAAGTTAGCATGCAGGTAGAGCAAGCAATTAGGAAAGCAAATGATTTGTTAGCTTTTATTACAAAAGGATTGGAGTATAAGAGTAAAGAAGTCTTCCTGCAATTATACAGGGCATTGGTGAGACCACACCTGGAGCAATGTTCCCTTTAATTTTCTTTTTGGGTGCGCGGCCCCTTTAAGGGGCTGCGTGGAACGTTCAAAACACAGCACATGTGCAGTTTTTCTTATTTAAAACCCGGTGATCTGGCTGTGCGGTCACTCGGCAGGGAACATTGACCTGGAGTGTTGTGTACAGTTTTGGTCTCCTTACCTAAGGAAGGATATACTTGCCATAGAGGGAGTGCAACCAAGGTTCACCAGACTGATTCCTGGGATGGGGGGATTGTCCTATGAGGAGAGATTGAGTAGACTAGGCCTATATTCTCTAAAGTTTAGAAGAATGAGAGGTGATCTCATTGAAACATACAAAATTCTTACAGGGCTTGACAGGGTAGATGCAGGGAGGATGTTTCCCCTGGCTGAGGAGTCTAGAACCAGGGGTCACAGTCTCAGAATAAGGGGTCGGCCATTTAGGACTGAGATGAGGAGAAATTTCTTCACTCAAAGGGTTATGAATATTGGGAATTCTCTACCCCAGAGGGCTGTGGATGCTCAGTCGTTGAGTATATTCAAGGCAAAGGTCGATAAATTTTTGGATACTAATGGAATCAAGTGTTATGAGGATAGTGTGGTAAAGTGGAGTTGAGGTGGAAGATCAGCCATGATCTTATTGAATGGCGGAGCAGGCTCGAGGGGCCAAATGGCCTACTCCTGCTCCCATTTCTTATGTTGCTTTAGGCCCGGAATTTGCAATTGCAATATTGTAATGACGGCAAAACTGTCAGCGGTTGCCATCATTACAACTTCTGGCATCCGTACATGCAGTTAAATGCGGAGATCCAGAGGTTGCTGTCAGTCATTCCCTGAACTCCCCGCAGCCGGCAATCAATTGAAATCACTGAACAGACAAGGTTTTATACTCGAATATTGCTGTTAAAAACTCACAAAAAAGTTAAGCCTTGTTCAATGAGGTGTAACTGGGTTTTTAACAGTGTACTGAGTCATATGTACTGCTGAACGGACAGACACGAATGGCCTCCTTCTGATCCGTAAATTTCTATGATTCTATGAACAACCGTTCTGACCCCAAAAAATTAATTTTATATTTGTAAAATGGCAAATGTTTCCATTATGATAAAAATTCTATTTTTTTAATATAATAATTTTTTAAAGTTTGTTTAAGATATTTCAGTTTCTACCTTAATCCAATGTGTATGTCCCAATCTTTAATTCACTCTCTATAATTTATTAAAAGTGAAGGACAATCAGTGCATTTTACTTCCTGGTTTGCTGTCTGTGAGAATTCTTCAATGTGATTGGTTGCTTTGATGATATCACTGTTGCTAGACGCTGGAGATCCCCTAGATTTGGCATCAGATTCAAATTAACGTCGGGAGAGGTGAAATCCATGTCACAGCGATCTCTACATCATTGTGGGGAGCTTGGTTCAAGGTCAACCACGATCGACATCACTTCGCCACTGACCGCAAAATCTATGTTTTATGGTTTTGCATTCTCTCCTCCCTCCCAACCAATTACTAACCTATTTCACAAGATTACCTACGATTCCATGCTCTCTCATTTTTACCATTAATCTCCTGTGTGAAAACTAATCAAATGTCTTCTTGAAGTCCATATAGACAACATCCATAGACACTCCCTGTCCACAGTGTTAGTGACCACTTCAAAAGGTTATTACTTTAGTCAAATGTCACCTACCCTTCACACCCTATTTTCAATTCCATGGGAGATCTACCAACGATGTTCAGTATTTTTATACATTTAAGAACAGGGAGTGAGCACTAAACTCAAGGGTTGGGTGAGGGACAACAGTGAGGGAGCTGAGAGTGGGGCCCAGTAACCATCAGTAACCAGGCTCCAGGCCCCAGACTACCCATATCAAGGTCATGGAAGATCTATTAATGACATTAAATTGAACTATTCCACCGACTGTGCATCAATATTACTGGGTCTATTAAACTGCTCATATTGCTCATTATGGCTTTCACAAATTATGATACAAGATAAATAGGTTGAGACAAACCTTTCAATGTCCACAACCTTCTGTCTAATCTGCTGGTTGATGATATTTCCATTGTTCACGTTCCCCTCACAAAGTAAACCTGTTCCGATCTTCTACCCGACCACATTCATTCCTAGATAGATCAGCCAGTTAGTCAGAGTCAGTGCAGCTCTCTTTCCTTCACTTAAACTGGTTGTTCAGCCTCCTGCCTCAAATGTACCCAGTTTACAAACCTATTGTGATGTCTGAACTCATTGTGATGCTCAGTGTGAGGGTGAGGCTTGCCCTGTGATGTCTCATTTTGCCTCGTCCAGTTAAAGGGGCCTCACCTTGATGCAACAATGTTTGGCAAACCCTTGGGCTTCATGTAGGTTGCGATGACTTGATGCGCTAGAATGCAATAACAGGTTTCCACGTGGTTATGACCCAGAGAACAGGGTGCGTGGGCGATGGGCAGTGATGGGATTGTTTGCCTCCCACCAATGATGTTAATTAGTTGTATATATTTACAGCAACAGGTGGAGGCCATTCAGACCCTCAAGCCCATTCCAACATTTCATTAAATGATGGCTGATCTGTATCTTAACTCCATTTACCCACCTTGGCTCCATATCCCTTGATAAACTTAGGTGCATTGGATCAGGAGCAGGCCATTCAGCCGCTTGAGTCTTTTCCCCCATTCAATTAGACCATGTATGATCTGTATATCCACTCCATTTACCTGCCTTGGTTCCATATCCATTCATACCTTTAACTCACAAAAATCTATCAGTCTCATGTTTATAAGTTTCAATTGACCTAATGTCAATAGCTTTTTGGGGGAGAGAGTTCCAGATTTCCACTACCCTTTGTGTGAAGAGGTGCTTCCTGACATCACCCCCAAATAGTCTAGCTCTAATTTTAACACCCGACCAGAGGAAATAGTTTCTCTTTACCCACCCTATCTTCAAGCTCCTTTGATCATCTGAAACTCCTCAATTAGTTCAACCTTTAATCATCCATACTTCCATCCTCCATACCATAGCCTAGTCTGTGCAACATGTCCTCATAATTTAACTAAGCCATGGTATCATTCTGTGAATTTGCACTGCACTCCCTCCAAGGCCAATACATCCTTCCTGAGGAATACGCCGTCCTTACCCGGTCTGGCCTATTCAACAAAGGAGGGAGAGAGAAAACAGGGAACTAAAGGCCAGTTAGTTTGATATCAGTGTAGGGAAAATGCTAGAATCTATTATTAGGAATGTGATAACAGAGCACTTAGAAAATCATAGTATGATTGGGCACTGGAACACAGATTAATGAAAGGGAAGAGTTTATTGAGGTTGTAACTGGCAGGGTAGATAAGTGGGATCCAGTGGATGTAGTGTATTTGGATTTTCAAAAAGCATTCGATAAGGTGACACACAAGAGGTTATTACACAAAATTCAGACTCATGGGATTGGGGGTAATATACTAGCATGGATTGAGGATTGGGTAACGGACAGAAAACAGAGACTAGGAATAAACGGGTCATTTTCAAGTTGGCAGGCTGCAACTAGTGGGGTACCACAAGGATCAGTGCTTGGGCCTCAGCTATTTACAATCTATAATGATGACTTAGATGGGAGGATTGAGTGTAATGTATCCAAGTTTGCTGATGATACAAAGTTAGGTGGGAAAGTAAGCTGTGAGGATGAAGCAAGGAGGCTGCAAAGGGTTTTAGACAGGTTAAGTGATTGGGCAAGAACACGGCAGATGGAATATAATGTGGGGAAATGTGAAGTTATCCACTTTGACTTGAGACTTGAGCACAACAATCCAGGCTGACAACACAGTGCAGTACTGCGGGAGTGCTGCACTGTCAGGTGCCGTCTTTCAAATGAGACGTTAAAGCGAGTCCCCCTCTGCTCTCTCAGGTGGATGTAAAAGATCCCACGGCATTATTTTGAAGAAGAGCAGGGGAGTTATCCCCGGAGTCCTGGTCAATATTAATCCCTCAATCATCATCACTAAAACAGGTTATCCAGTAATTATCACATTGCTGTTTGTGGGAGCTTGCTGTGCACAAATTGGCTGCTGCATTTCCTACATTACAACAGTGACACCACTTCAAAAAAAGTACACATTGGCTTTAAGATGCCCGATGGTCAAGAAAGGTGCTATAGAAATGCAATTCTTTCTTTTTCATTCTTTGGTAGGAAAAATAGAAAAGCAGAATATTATTTAAATGATGAGAGATTCGGAAATGTTGGTGTTCAGAGGGAACTGGGTGTCCTTGTACACGAATCACAGAAAGTTAATATGCAGGTACAGCAAGCAATTAGGAAAGCAAATGGTATGTTAGCGTTTATTACAAAGGGATTAGAGTATAAGAGTAAAGAAGTCTTACTACAATTATACAGGGCATGGGTGGGACCACACCTGGAGCATTGTGTACAGTTTTGGTCTCCTTACCTAAGGAAGGATAAACTTGCCTTAGAGGGCGTGCAATGTAGGTTTACTGGACTAATCCCTGGGATGAGGGGATTGTTCTATGAGGAGAGATTGAGTAGACTAGGCCCATAATATCGAAAATTTAGAAGAATGAGCCGTGAAATCATTGAAACTTTTAAAATTCTTACAGGGCTTGAGTGTATATTAAGTGTATATTGCCTCTCCCTGATCCTTCTGCCAAAATGCATCACCTCACACTTCTCTGTATTAAATTCCATCTGCCACTTGTCTGCCCATTCTGCTAGCCTTTCTATGTCCTGTTGCAGTCGATGGTATCATCCTCACTGTTTGCCACACCCCCAAGTTTGGTGTCATCGGCAACATTAGAAATTCTACTCTATTCCAATATCCAGGTCATATATACATATAAAATAAAGCAGTGTCCCCAGCACTGATTCTTGGGGAACACCACTGTCTACCACCCTCCAGTCTGAAAAACAGCCATTTACCGCAACTCGCTGTTTTCTGTCCTTAAGCCATTTCCTTATCCAAGCTGCCACTGACCAACCTATTCCATGAGCCTCAATTTTGTTAACCAGACTCCTATGTGGTACTTTGTCAAACACCTTCTGAAAATCCATGTAGACAACATCCATTGCATTCCCTTCATCAATCCTCCCTGTTACTTCATCAAAAAATTCAATTAGAGTAGTCAAACACGATCTGCCTTTTACAAATCCGTGTTGGCTCTCCTTAATTAGCTTAAACCTGTCCAAGCGCCCCTAAATTTTTTCCTTGATTATTGTTTCTAAAACTTTACCCACCACTGATGTTAAACTGACCGGCCTGTAGTTACTAGGATTGTCCTTACACCCTTTCTTGAACAATGGTATCACATTTGCCACTTTCCAATCCTCAGGCACCTCCCCTGCATCTAGGGAAGATTGGAAAATTATGGCAAGCCCTTCCGCTATCTCCTCCTCCAATACCCTTAGCAACCTGGGATGCAAGCCATCTGGACCAGGCAACTAATCCACTCTAAGCATACCCAGCCTTTCTAGTACATCCTGTCTATCAATTTTCACCCCTTCCATTACTTCTACCTTTTCCACTTCTACCGATATTTTGTCAGCATCCACCTCCTTAGTAAACACTGATAAAAAGTACTCATTGAGTATTCTAGCCTTGCCCTGCGCCTCTAAGCATATTCATCTTCTTTGTCTCTAATAGGCCCCACCTTGCCTCTTACTACCCGCTTACTGTTTACATGCCGGTAGAAGATTTTTGGGTTCCCTTTTATGTTAACCGCTATTCTACTCTCATATTCTCTCTTTGCCAATCTTATTTCATCTTCACTTCCCCTCTCAACTTATTGTATTTGGTCTGGTTCTCCCTTGAAGAATTTGTGGTAACACAATACAGCTTCCTGTGACTCGAACTTTATTGCATCACTTCCTGTGATTAGTCCAGGATAAATACTGGACTGATCAGTTGGATCCTGGAGAGGCATAGAGTAAGACCTCTTTTGTATGTAGCACCTTTTTAGTTGATTAAAGCTTACTTTAAGTTCACCACGCGTAAGGCTCATTCTTACGACAATTTAATCAACTTTGGAAAACTTCGCACTCAAACTTTTTGGACGAACTCGGAACTAAGGATCCAGGGAATCAACCATCATGGAAAACATCCTTAAACCATCGTGTCTTGACTTGGACCCAAACACCCCAGCAGCCGGTAAGGTGTGGAAACACTGGTATCGCACGTTTGACAATTTTCTGGAATATTGCAAGGCTGATGATGACTCAAAGTTGTGGATACTCATCAACTGTGTCACCCCGAATGTATTTCAGTATGTGGAGGAATGGGGCAGTTACGAGGAGGCAATTCGGACGCTTAAGAGACTATATACTAAGACACCGAATGAGGTCTATGCCAGACATCTACTAGCTACAGCCCAACAAGGGCCGGAGGAATCCATTGATAAATTCCTCCAAGAGCTTCGCAGACTTAGTATGGACTGTAACTTTCAGGCGGCCTCAGCTGAGCTGTACCGTGAAGAAATGATCCGTGATGCTTTCATCTGCGGGCTTGCCTCCCCATTTATACGCCAGCATCTACTGGAAAGTAAGACACTTGAGCTTCAGAGAGCTTATGACATGGCTTGCTCTCTAGATCTGGCAAAAAGAAATACAGACCTTTATACAGTGCCCAGACCTCGGTCTACTGCCTTAACTACAGTCAGGCAATTTAAGAGGCCACAGGTGAACTCTATTAGGGAGGTCTTTATCCCTGACGATCAATCTGATGACTTCACTGATGAAGAGGATGATGACCCCACTGTGGCAGCCTCTTGGCAATCTAAGAAATGCTTCTTTTGTGGTGATGAGTTTCACCCTCGGAAATTCTGCCCTGCTCGCAATGCGTTTTGCAGTCATTGCAACAAAAAGGGTCATTTTGCAAAGGTTTGCCTATCAAGAGCCTCTACGAGGGATTATCAAGCTAAGTCCTACCGAACTGCCCCGGTAAGGGCCTATCAAGATGTTCCGGCTAACATCTATCGTGCTTCCTCTCGGGTTTCCTCTCGAAGAAACACACCTAGAGTTTCAGCCACTCTTTGTGCAACGACACCAATTACAGCTGCTTGTCCTCAGAACCTATTCCATGCAGCTACAAAAGCATCAATTAATGGACATACTTTAGATGCCTTAATTGACTCAGGTAGCACTGATAGTTTCATTAGGGAACAGATTGTTGCAGAGTTAAAGCTACATGTTTTCCCATCGGACCAGGCAATTGCGATGGCTCAGTCATCACTTAATACCAGAATTTCTGGCTTTTGTATGGTTGAAATAACACTTAATGGTCACAGGTATCCCTCCACCCGGCTTTCGGTGCTCAAGGATTTATGTAGTGATCTTATCTTAGGGCTGGATTTTCAAAAGCAGCATAAGAAGCTCACCATTGAGTTCGGCGGATCCAAACCTGAACTCACTATTTCTAATATACGACCTCGATTACCGTTCTGTGCATTGTCAGCAGCTTCACTGGATGAACCCTCACTGTTTACCAGTATCCCTCCTCGATGCAAACCGATTATAACAAAGTCACGACGTTTCAGTCAGGAAGACCAGTCTTTTATTGCGGCTGAGATTTCTCGGCTTTTAGCAGAGGATATCATCGAGGCTTGTTCGTCGCCATGGCGCGCCCAGGTCGTTATTGTTAAGAACCCTCTACAACCTCACAAGAAACGGCTGTGCATTGACTATTCACAAACCATCAATCAATATTCGGACTAGGACGCATACCCATTGCCGCGCATCGATGATATGGTTAATAAACTGGCTGAGTACATGGTGTTCTCAACATATGATCTGAAAAGTGCCTATCATCAGGTACCCTTGAAGGTCTCAGACAAGCAGTATACGGCCTTTGAAGCCAATGGACGGCTGTATCAATTTCGTCGCCTCCCCTTTGGGGTCACTAATGGAGTGGCTGTCTTCCAGCGAGCAATGGATGACCTGGTCAAACAGGAAGACTTGAAGGATACGTTTCCTTATCTGGACAATATTACTGTCACAGGTCGCAATCAGCGGGAACATGACGCCAATCTCCAACGATTTTGGGATGCACTCCAGCACCGTAATTTGACATTAAATGCGGCTAAATCCATTGAGTCACAACCAACCATCAACATCCTTGGCTATTGTGTGGGCAATGGCATCATTAAACCTGACCCTGAAAGGCTTCGCCCACTCGAAGAACTCCCGCCACCTAAGAATCCGGCCTCCTTGCGCCGGGCCCTCGGCCTGTTTGCATACTATGCTAAATGGATTCCTAACTTCTCGGACCGAATCCAACCTCTCTGAAGGCCAGCACATTCCCACTAGACACAGCGGCTGTTGCAGCCTTTAACCTCCTGAAAAAACAGTTGGAGAAAGCGGCTCTTCACTCCATCGATGAGAGTCTTCCTTTTGTTGTTGAGTGTGATGCCTCGGAGGTGGCGATCTCGGCCACTCTGAATCAGGAAGGTCGTCCGGTGGCATTTTTGTCCAGGACTTTTCAAGGGGCTGAGCTACATTATCCTCCAGTCGAGAAAGAAGCTACAGCCATCATAGAGGCAGTACGGAAGTGGACTCATCTCCTAGCTCGCCAGCACTTTACCTTAATCACGGACCAGCGATCGGTCGCCTTCATGCTCGATAATCGAAAACGGACCAAAATTAAAAATAATAGAATCCAGCTTTGGCGGCTGGAATTGGCCTCTTTTGGTTACACCATCCACTATCGACCTGGCAAGGAGAATGTGGCTCCGGATACCCTCACACGAGCATTCTGCTCCGCCATGGCACCCTCTACGCTCGTAGACATCCATGATGGGTTGTGTCATCCGGGCGTTACTCGCATGCTACACTTCGTGCGGTCCCGAAATCTCCCATTCTCTACCGGGGATGTAAAGAAGATGTGCTCGGACTGCAGAGTCTGTGCGGAATTGAAACCTCAGTTTTTCCGCCCCTCAGGTGGTATACTCATACATGCGACCCAGCCAATGCAACGGCTTAGCATCGATTTTAAGGGGCCGTTGCCCTCTTCAACTCGCAACACTTATCTGTTGACCATTTTCGATGAGTATTCCCGTTTTCCGTTTGCCTTTCCCTGCCCCAATATGCTGACGACCACGGTTATCAGCTGCCTTGAGCAGGTATTTGCTTTCTGTGGCATGGCATCCTATGTTCATTCGGATCGGGGCCCTTCTTTTATGTCAGGAGAACTCAAGGCCTATCTCTCGGAACGGGGTATTGCTGCCAGCAGAACGATGCCTTATCATCCGGTCGGGAATGGGCAAGTCGAGCGTTTTAACGCTATCATCTGGAATGCGGTACGTCTGGCTTTGAGATCTCGGGGCCTACCCAACCAGCAATGGGAAGCAGTACTTCCAGACGCATTACACTCCACACGGTCCCTCCTTTCGACCGCCACAAATACGACGCCTCATGAGCGGTTCTTCCGATTTCAGCGTCGCTCATCCTATGGGATATCTCTCCCGTCGTGGCTGACTACACCGGGACCAGTGCTACTCCGAAGATATGTCCGGGCGTCTAAGAATGACCCTCTGGTAGATGAAGTTGAGCTCACTGACGTCAACCCTACCTATGCCTATATTCGGTATCCTGACGGTCGGGAATCTACCGTGTCATTGCGGGATCTGGCTCCCTGCCCGCCGAAACATAGAGGGACACCAGGCGATGATACGGTGGCATAGTGGTTAGCACTGGTGCCTCACAGCGCCAGGGACCCGGCTTCGAATCTGACCTCGGGTGACTGTCTGTGTGGAGTTTGCACATTCTCCCCGTGTCTGCGTGGGTTTTCTCCGGGTGCTCCGGTTTCCTCCCACAGTCCAAAAATGTGCGGGTTAGGTTGATTTGGCTATGATAAATTGACCCTTAGTGTTAGGGGGGGATTAAATATGTGGGGTTATGGGGATAGGATGGGATATGTTAGGGGGAATTAAATACGTGGGGTTACGGGGGTAGGGTGGGATATGTGTACTGTGGGGATTAAAGCAGGGACAGGGTACTGGACTTGGATGATCAGCCATGATCGTATTGAATGGTGGAGCAGGCTCGACGGGCCGAATGGCCTACTCCTGCTCCTAGATTCTATGTTTCTATGTTTCTATATTGTACCAGGCACATCTCTGGGCTCGCCAGGTGCCTCTCATCACGATCTGGATCTGACGCCGGCTGGTACCTCACTCCAGCGTGCCGACCTGGGGCAGACTGACTATGAGCCCGTCGGGGCTCGCACGCGCAGCCACGATCCACCCCGTACCGTACGCTCGGAAATGGATCTGCCACAGCCCTGCCCGACACCCGTTCGGGCACCAGTACACAGTCAGGATCGTCCTGACCCCTCACAGAGCGGGCTGGATCACTTGGACTCTGGTCCACGGCCCGCGGCGGGTAAACGGGCTAGGGGCCCTCTACCGCTACGAGAACCCAAACGGGTGCGGCTCTCCCTCGTCCAGCGGCTACGAAATGGAGGGAGCATCCCGGCCTCCTAATCTTTTGGGGGGGGAGAATGTGGTAACACAATACAGCTTCCTGTGACTCGAACTTTATTGCATCACTTCCTGTGATTAGTCCAGGATAAATACTGGACTGATCAGTTGGATCCTGGAGAGGCATAGAGTAAGACCTCTTTTGTATGTAGCACCTTTTTAGTTGATTAAAGCTTACTTTAAGTTCACCACGCGTAAGGCTCATTCTTATGACAGAATTTACCTGACATGCATCATGCACCCTCTTTTTTTGTTTCATCATCTTCTCTATCTCCCTCGTCATCCAAGGAGCCCTTGCTTTGGTTCCCTTACCCTTCACTCTTGTTGGAATGTACCTAGCCTGTACTTGGAACATCTCCTCCTTAAAGATCACCCATTGTTCCGTTACAGCTTTTCCTGTCAGTCTTTGGTTCCATTTTACTCTGGCTAGATCCTTTCGCATCTCATTGAAGTTAGCCCTATTCCAGTTTAGAAGTTCCACTCTAGATAGTTCCTTGCTCCTCTCATTGCTAATCTAAATCTTATGATACGATGATCACTCGTACCCAAAAGTTCTCCCATAGACACTTGGTCGACTTGGCCCACCTCATTCCCCAGCACCAGATCCAGCAATGCCGCCTTCCTAGTTGGGCCAAGAACATACTGGTCAAGAAAATTCTCCTGAACACATTTCAGAAATTCCTCCCCCTCCTTTCCCTTTACCCTAGTATTATCCCAATCGATATTTGGGTAATTAAAGTCCCCCAATATCACCACTCCTTAGCTCTTGCATATCTGTGCGGTTTCCCTGCAGATTTGCTCCTCTTCCTCCCTCTCACTATTTGGGGGCCTATAGAATACCCCCAATAGTGTGATCATACACTTTTTGCTCCTCAACTCTAACCAAATGGATTCTGTCCTTGTCCCCTCAAGATCATCCTCCCTTTCCAACACTACACTGTCTTCCTTAATCAGCACTGCCACCCCACCTCCCTTTTTTCCTTCCCTATCTTTTCTGAACACCTTGTACCCTTGAATATTAAGTGCCCAGTCCTCACCGTTTTTAAGCCACATTTCCGCTATTGCCACAACATCACATTGTCACATGGCTAATTGTGCTTGTAGCTCACCAACCTTATTCACCACACTTTGTGCGTTTACGTACATGCATTCTAAACCCATTTTTGAATTTTTTGTAGTCTTTCTTAGTCTGCTCCTATCTGATATGGTGCTACTACCGCCTCTAGTACTATCTTCTCTAGTACTATCCAACACACTCATTCTTTTATGCACCTTATTCCTCTTTTTTACTCCTATATGATGGTGCCCATCCCCTTGCCAAGCTAGTTTAAACCCTCCCCAACAGCACTAGCAAACCACCCCATGAGAATATTGATCCCAGCTCTGTTGAGGTGTAACCCGTCCGGCTTGTACAGGTCCCACCTTCCCCAGAAACCGTCCCAATGCCTCAGGAATCTAAAGCCCTCCCTCCTGCACCATCTCACCAGCCACGCATTCAACTGTTCTATCTTCCTATTCCTGTACTCACTAGCACGTGGCACCGGGAGTAATCCAGAGATTACTACCTTTGAGGTCCTGCTTTTTAATCTCTTTCCTAGCTCCCTATAGTCTGCCTGCAGGACCTCATCCCTCTTTCTGCCTATGTCGTTGGTACCGATATGGACAATGACCTGTGGCTGTTCACCCTCCCCCCTCAGAGTGTCCTGCAGCCGCTCAGTGACATCTTTGACCCTGGCACCAGGAAGGCAACATACCATCCTGGAGTCACATCTGCGTCCACAGAAATGCCTATCTGTCCCCCTAACCAATGAATCCCCTATCACTATTGCTCTTCCACTCTTCTTCCTCCCCCCCTGTGCAGCTGAGCCACCTGTGGTGCCGTGGCCTTGGCTCTGGCTGCTCTCCCAAGAGGAACCATCATCCCCACCAGTTTCCAGAACTGTGAACCGGTTAGCGAGCGAGATGCACTCTGGGGATTCCTGCCCTACCTGCCTGGTCCTCCTTCTCTGTCTGGCGGTTACCCATTCCCTCTTTGCCTGCACATTCTGAGGCTGCGGGGTGACCACTTCTAGAAACGTGCTTTTCAAGTATTTCTCAGCCTTGCGGATGCACTGTAGTGATTCCAGCTGCCGCTGAAGCTCCGAAACCCAGAGCTCGAGTTGCTGCAGTTGCCGACACTTCCTGCACACGTGGTCGTCCAGGCCGCAAGAAGCATCCAGGATTTCCCACAATGCAGAGGATGTGCAAATCACGGGACTGGGCTGCCCTGCCATGCCTCCATTTACCAGACTATGGAGGTAATTTAGCAGAAATAAACTTAACAAGAAACACTCAACAGCTACCCACCAATCAGCACTTCCCTCTATTAGATAGGCTATGATCTACTTAGCAGAAATATACTGAAAACAGAACAAAAAAAACTTACCACAAATACTCACCCGATACTCACCTCTCAGCTCCCGTGTGCCAGCGACACCTTTGAATTCTGACGTCACTCCTTTGTTGTGTCGCTTGCCGACTGTCTCCCTCGCAGGTAGTCCACTCACGCACCAATCTACCTGTCGCAGATGCATCTGTCCATGACAGTATTGGTAGCAGTGACCACCGCACAGTCCTTGTGGAGACGAAGTCTCATCTTCACAGTGAGGACACCCTCCATCGTGTTGTGTGGCACTCCCACCGTGCTAAATGGGATAGATTCAGAACAGATCTAGCAGCTCAAAACTGGGCATCAATGAGGTGCTGTTGGCCATCAGCAGCAGCAGAAATGTATTCCACCACAATCTGTAACCTTATGGCCCGCCATATTGCTCACACTGCTATTACCATCAAGCCAGGGACCAATCCTGGTTCAATGAGGAGTGCAGAAGAGCATGCTAGGAGCAGCACCAGGCATACCTAAAAATGAGGTGCCAACCCGGTGAAGCTACAACACAGGACTACATGATAAACAGTGGAAGCAGCATGCTATAGACAGAGCTAAGCAATCCCACAACTAAAGGATCAGATCAAAGCTCTGCAGTCCTGTCACATCCAGTCGTGAATGGTGGTGGACCATTAAACAACTAACAGGAGGCGGAGGCTCCATGAATATCCCCATCCTCAATGATGGTGGAGGTCAGCACCTGAGTGCAAAAGACAAAGCTGAAGCATTTGCAACCATCTTCAGCCAGAAGTGCCGAGTGGATGATCCATATCGGCCTCTGACTGAAGTCCCCACCATCACAGAAGCCAGTCTTCAGCCAATTCAATTCACTCCACGTGATGTCAAGAAACGGCTGAGCGCACTGGATACAGCAAAGGCTGTGGGTCCCGACAACATCCCGGCTGTAGTGCTGAAGACTTGTGTTCCAGAACTAGCCACGCCTCTAGCCAAGCTGTTCCAGTACAGCTACAACACTGGCATCTACCCGACAAAGTGGAAAATTGCCCAGGTATGTCCTGTCCACAAAAAGCTGGACAAATCCAATCCGGTCAATTACCACCCCATCAGTCTACTCTCAATCATCAGCAAAGTGATAGAAGGTGCTGTCTTCAGTGTTATCAAGCAGCACTCACTCACCAATAACCTGCTCACCAATGTTCAGTTTGTGTTCTGCCAGGACCACTTGGCTCCAGACCTCATTACAGCCTTTATCCAAACATGGACAAAAGAGCTGAATTCCAGAGGTGAGGTGAGATTGACTGCCCTTGACATCAAGGCAGCATTTGACCGAGTGTGGCATCAAGGAGCCCAAGTACATTGGGAATCAGGGGGGAAACTCTGCACTGGCTGGAGTCATACCTTGCACAAAGGAAGATGGCTGTGGTTGTTGGAGGCCAATCATCTCAGCCCCAGGACATCGCTGCAGGAGTTCCTCAAGGCAGTGTCCTAGGCCCAACCATCTTCAGCTGCTTCATCAATGAACTTCCCTCCATCATAAATTCAGAAGTGAGGATGTTCGCTGATGATTGCGCAGTGTTCAGTTCCATTTGCAACTCCTCAGATAATAAAGCAATCCGTGCCTGCATGCAGCAAGTCCTGGACAACAT
This sequence comes from Squalus acanthias, assembly GCA_030390025.1. Lineage (NCBI taxonomy): Eukaryota > Metazoa > Chordata > Chondrichthyes > Squaliformes > Squalidae > Squalus > Squalus acanthias. The sequence continues at coordinate 209,878 of JASTWF010000405.1, forward strand.
TTAGGCTTGGGCTGACAAGGGGCAAGTAACATTTGGACCACATAAGTGTCTGGCAAAGATAAACTCCAACAAGAAGAAGTCTATCCACCTCCCCTTGACATTCAATGGCATTACCATTGTCAAATCTCCCACCATCAATATCCATTAGCCAGAAACTTAACTGGACCAGCCACATAAATACTGTGGCTACAAGACCACGTCAGAGGCTGGAGATACTGCAGTGAGTGTCTCACCACCTGACTCCCCAAAGCCTTTCCACTATCTACAAGGCACAAGTCAGGAGTGTGATGGAATACTCTCCACTTGCCTGGATGAGTGCAGCTCCAACAGCACTCAAGAAGCTCGACACCATCCAGGAAAAAGCTGACCACTTGAATGGCACCCCATCCACCACCTTAAACATTCACTCCCGCCACCACCGGCGTAGCGTGCCTGCAGTGTGTACCATCTACAAGATGTGCTGCAGCAACTCGCCAAGGCTTCTTCAACAGCACCTCCCAAACCCGCGACCTCTACCACTCAGAAGGACAAGGGCAGCAGGCACATGGGAGTACTACCACTTTCAAGTTCCCCTCCAAGTCACACACCATGCTGACTTGGAAATATATCGCACTTATGTTCTTATGTACTTCCTTCATCATCGCTGGGTCAAAATCCTGGAACTCCCTCCCTAATAGCACTCTAGGAGTACCTTCACCACACGGACTGCAGCAGTTCAAGAAGGCGGCTCACTATCACCTTCTGGAGGGCAATTAGGGATGGGCAATAAATGCTGGCCTTGCCAGTGACGCACACATCCCATGAATGAATACAAAAGAAAACCTGTTCTCATAATTTAACCCTCTAAGCCATGGTATAATTCTGTGAATTTGCACTGCACACTATCCAAGGCCAATATATCCTTCCTGAGGCGCAGTGCCCAGAACTCAATGCAGTGCTCCCGGTGGGCTGTATACAACTGTAGCATAACTTCCACCAATTGTATACCAGCCCTCTTGAAATGTAAGATAACATTCTATTAGTTTCACCAAGTCCGCCTACTTCCACCTCAGGAACATCGCTCATCCAAAGCTCTGTTGCACATGTCCTAAGTCGCACCAAGTCCCGTTCACCCATTAGCCGAGTGCTCGCTGACCTATATTAGCTCCCGGTATGGCAACAACTTGATTTTAAAAGTCTCAGGGGGCAAAATTGCCTCGCGCTCCCTTTGGGGTGCTAACTTCGTTGGGGCTTTTAGCGCCCCCGCGCCCAAAATTTACTGGTAGCACCCCAAGGGGGAGGCGAGGCGCTACTGGAAGCGCCCCACCTCTGTCTCGGGGTGCTGCGAGTGAATATTGCGGCGCTACGTGCCACTGCACCACGGTCTGTGGCACATCGCGCCGAGGTACTGCAGGCTTTCCTCCCCTTATTAAAGGGGAGAGGCCTAGCGCAGCGCAACCCAGGGCCCAGCTGGGCCACCAGGGATCGGAGTGCCGGCAAACTAGTACAGCACTCACGGAGCGCAGCCGGCATCCCACAAGGGGGGGGGCTTCACAGGAGGCCGGGGACAGCAATGGGGGCAGGTGCTGGCAGGCAGCCAGCGACAAAAATGGCCGCCCGGTACCTCCCCTTTAATTTGCGCCAGCCCGGCCGCAGGTAGGCCCCCCTGACCCTGTCGGACATAGCGTCCGGCGGTAAGTCAGGGGGCGCTACTGAAGATCGCGGCCCGGCGCGAGCGGGGTGCTGCACACGGCGATGACGGTTACCGCCGCCACTATCCTCCCGCTAAATTTCGCGGGAGGCATTAGCAGCGCCGCGCCCGGGCACTAGTTGCTTTGTGCCCGTTAGTGCCCTCTTAAGGCGCTAACGGGAGGCGCAAATCAACCGAATGATCCCCCCTCAGCCTTGTTTTCAAATCCCTCCATGGCCTCACCATTCTCTGTAACCTCCTCCAACCCTACAACCCTCCGAGATCTCTGAGCTCCTCCAATTCTGGCCTGTAACACATCCCCGATTTTAATCGCTCCACCATTGGCGGCCGTGCCTTCAGCTGCCGAGGCCCTAAGCTCTGGAATTCCCTCCCTAAACCTCTCCACCTCTCTAACTCTCCTCCTGTAGGATGCTCCTTAAAACCTTCCTCTTTGACCAAGGTTTTCGTCACCTATCCTGATATCTCCTTTTGTGGCTCGGTGCCAAATTTTGTTTGATAACGCTCCTGTGAAGCACCATCAGAACTTTTACTAAGTTAAAGGTACTATATAAATGCATGTTGTTGATGTTGTTGTAGCTTAATAAATTATTTTTTGGACATGTCCATCAGTTCATATTTTTCTCACCATTTAGAAAATATTCTGATTAACATTCTTAGGTCGAATGTGGATGACTTTGAATTTCCCCACATTGACCTCCACCTGCCACAATTTTTCCCACTCACTTAATCTATCACTGTTCTTGCAACTTTCCGCTCCCATCTACACTACTTACTGTGCCTCCTAACTTAGTGTCATCAGCAAAGTTGGATATACGACTCTCTATTATTTCATCTAAGTCATTGATAAATATAGTGAAAAGCTGTGTCCCTGGGGAACACCGCTCTCACATCCTGTCAATCAGACAGCTTTCCCTTTATCCCTGCTCTCTCCTATCTCACAACCAATTACCAACCTATTCCACAAGGTTACCTCCAATTCCAATCCTCTCATTTTTGCTAATAATCTCCTGTGTGGAACCTGACCAAATGCCTTCTGGAAGTTCATATAGAAAACACCCATAGACACTCCCTGTCCACCGTGTTAGTGACCTCATCAGACGTTTAGTAAATTATCAGACATGACCTGCCCTTCACAAATCCATACTGAATCTCTTTGACACCCTATGAGCAATTCCATGGGAGATCTACCAATGATGTTCAGTATTTTTATACATTTAAGAACAGGGAGTGAGCACTAAACTCAAGGGCTGTGTGAGGAACAACAGTGAGGGAGCTGAGAGTGGGGCCCAGTAACCATCAGTAACCAGGCTCCAGGCCCCAGACTATCCATATCAAGGTCATGGAAGATCTTATTCATGACATTAAATTGAACTATTCCACCCGACTGTGCTTCAATATTACTGGGTCTGTTAAACTGCTCACATTGCTCATTATGGCTTTCACAAATTATGATACAAGATAAATAGGTTGAGACAAACCTTTCAATGTCCACAACCTTCTGTCTAATCTGCTGGTTGATGATATTTCCATTCTTCACGCTCCCCTCACAAAGTAAACCTGTTCCGATCTTCTACCCGACCACATTCACTCCTAGATAGATCAGCCAGTTAGTCAGAGTCAGTGCAGCTCTCTTTCCTTCACTAAAACTGGTTGTGCAGCCTCCTGCCTCAAATGTACCCAGTTTACAAACCGATTGTGATGTCAGATCTCACTGTGATGTACCGTATGAGGGTGAGGCTTGCCCTGTGATGTCTCACTTTGACCCGTCCAGTTAAAGGGACTTCACCTTGATGAAACAATGTTTGGCAAACCCTTGGGCTTCATTTAGGTTGCGATGACTTGATGCGCTAGAATGCAATAACAAGTTTCCATGTGGTTACGACCCAGAGAACAGCGTGCGTGGGCGCTGGGCCATGATGGGATTGTTTGCCTCCGTCTAATTATGTTAATTAGTTGTGTACATTTACAGCAACAGGTGGAGGCCATTCAGACCCTCAAGCAAATTCCGTCATTTAATTAGATGATGGCTGATCTGTATCTTAACTCCGTTTACCTGCCTTTGATTCATATCCCTTGATAAACTTAGGAATATAAGAACAGAGGACCAGGAGTAGGCCATTCAGCCCCTACAGCTTGCACCGCCATTCAATTAGATCAGGTCTGATCTGTAGCTTAACTCCATCTACCCGCATTGGTTCCGTGCCACTTAGTAACTTTGCCGAACAAAATTCTATCCTTCTCAGTTTTGGAATTTTCAATTGACCTCAGCTCAACAACTTTTTGGGGGAGAGACTCCCAGATTTTCACTAACCTTTGTGTGAAGAACTGCTTTCTGACATCACCCCTGAATGGCCCAGCTCTAATTTTAAGGTCTATTCCCCCTTGTTCTGGACTCGACCACCAGAGGAAATAGTTGCTCTCTATCTACGCTTTGATCATCTTAAATACCTCAATTATAGCACCCCGTAATCTTCTATACTTGAGCCCCCTTGAGATGAAGGCTAACATTTCATTAGATTATTAAATTATTTTTTGGACATGTGCAGCAGTTCCCAGTTTCTCACCATTTAGAAAATATTCTGATCTAAATTTAAGGTGGACAAGTGTCACTGTGGGCAAGGAAACTCCAGGAATGTCTATACTAATGGAGACAGTGTGGAGTCCACAATGCAAGCAATGGATAATGGAGACAGGTTAGGGTCTACGGCATCAGTAATGGATAATGGAGACAGGTTAGGGGCCACAGAGTCAGCAATGGATAATGGAGACAATGTGGAGTCCACAGTGTCAGCAATGGATAATGGAGACAGTGTGGGGTCCACAGAGTCAGTAATGGATAATGGAGACAGTGTGGAGTCCACAGTGTCAGCAATGGATAATGGAGACAGTGTGGGGTCCACAAAGTCAGTAATGGATAATGGAGACAGTCTGGAGTCCACAGAGTCAGCAATGGCTAATGGAGACAGTGTGGAGTCCACAGTTTTAGCAATGGATAATGGGGACAGTGTGGAGTCCACAGTGCTAGCAATGGATAATGGAGACAGTGTGGGGTCCACAGTGTCAGCAATGGATAATGGAGTCAGTGTTGCATCCACAGTGTCAGTAATGGATAATGGAGACAGTGTGGGGTCCACAGTGTCAGCAATGGATAATGGGGACAGTGTGGGGTCCACAGTGTCAGCAATGGATAATGGAGAATGTGTGGGGTTCACAGCGTCAGTAATGGATAATGGGGACAGTGTGGGGTCCACAGCATCAGCAATGGATAATGGAGACAGTGTGGGGTCCACAGCATCAGCAATGGATAATGGAGACGATGTGGGATCCACAGAGTCAGCAATGGATAATGGAGACAGTGTGGGATCCACAGTGTCAGCAATGGATAATGGAGACAGTGTGGATTGCACAGCATCAGCGATGGATAATGGAGACAGTGTGGGGTCCACCGTGTCAGTAATGGATAATGGAGACGATGTGGGATCCACAGAGTCAGCAATGGATAATGGAGACAGTGTGGGGTCCACAGTGTCAGTAATGGATAATGGAGACAGTGTGAGGTCCACAGCATCAGCAATGGATAATGGAGACAGTGTGGATTGCACAGCATCAGCAATGGATAATGGAGACAGTGTGGCGTCCTTTGAGATAAAGGCCAACATTCCAGTAACCTTTTAAATTATTTTGTGTATCTGTCCACTAGCATTTAGTGATTTCTGTTCCTAAATCTCTCTGCTCATGGATAGTTCCTAGATTCTCAACATTTAGAATATACTCTGATCCATCTTTCTTAGGTCCAATGTGGATGACCTCACACTTTCCTACCTTGAACTCCATCTGCCACAGTTTTGCCCACTCACTCAATCCATCAATGTCCCTTTGCAAAGTTTTACTCCCATTTACACAATTTACTGACCCACCAGCAGAGGTCCCTGGCTTGGACCTCCCTTGAAGACAGTGGACAGCGCTCAACCCAATCCGCACAGGACATGGTCGATGCAACCACCTGTTCCACAAGTGGAAGATGAGGGATGACCCGAAGGGCGACTGTGGCCATGATTCCCAGACCATGGAACACATCACATCAACCTGCCCACTGAGATCTGTTCAGAGGCACCTCATTTCTCCACTCGGCACCTCAGGAGGCCATCGAATGGGTAGCCAAATTAGACATTCCATTATAAGCTTTTCCCATCATACAAAACAACAACTGTGCCACCTAACTTAGTGTCATCAGCAAACTTGGATATACGGCTCATACTCCTTTGTCTATGTCATTTAAAAATATAATGAAAAGCTGTGCCCCAGTACTAGTCACATCCTGCCAATTGGAGTACATAACCATTATTGCTACTTTCTGTCTCCTACCTCCTAACCAATTATCGAACCAAGCCAATAGGTTGCCTCCAATGTGGAACCTTGTCAAATGCCTTCTGCAAGTCCATATAAATAACATCCATAGACATTCTCTTATTTATCACGTTTGTTAACTCCTTAAAAAAATTCAACTAGGTTCGTTAGACATGACTTGCCCTTTACAATCCACGCTGGCTCTCTCTGATCAGCTCATATTTTTCCAAATGCTCAGTCACTCTGTCCCTAATAACAGATTCTAGTAACTTCCCCACACTGACATTAGACTAATAGGCCTATAATTTCCCAGCTTATCTCTCCTACCATTCTTAAATAATGGCGTGACATTGGCAGTTTTCCAATCCAAGGGAACAATTCCTGAATCGAGTGTGTTTGGAAGATCATGACTAAAGCATCAACAATTTCCTCACCCACTTCTTTTAATCCCCTGGGGTGGAATCCATCGGGTCCTGGAGATTTGTCTATCTTTAATCTCATTAGTTTCTCCATCACCATTTTTTTTTTACATATATTGACTTCAGTTAGTTCCTCTCCGGATTTATTTTTAGTTTTCATTGTATCTCTATTTTATCCTCAACCCCTACTGTGAAGACCAATACAAAGTAGCTTTTTAGTAAGTCAGCCATTTCCTGATTTCCAATTACAGTATCACCTGCCTCATCTTTGTTTAAGGGGCCCACATTACTCTGAGCCACCCTCTGGCTGCGAAATTGGAGCCTTTAGAGCTGGTCATTAAGGCTGGTTTGGAAGAAAAAATGGCGCCGCCTCGCTTCCGGCTGGTCGCGCACCGGCCGCCATTTTGGGCAGGTCGGCTGCGCTGCCGTTGCCCGTGCTTGCTGCAGATATTCAGATGAAGCAGATCGTGACGTCAATGAGTGTGCAACGCTGATTTGACGCACTATCTGCCATTTTGGAATTCGCCGCTCCATTTAACACACTCTCCTAATCACAAACAGCTGACCAAGCGTTCAGCAGCAGGAAGGACCCCCCAGCAGCGCTATTGAAAGGAATCATCAACAACTTACAGCTGACTTGCTTTTTCAGTTCTACTGGCTCTGTGTAAGTTTGTGCAACTGTTTGGAGCTTTCTAGAGTTGTTTAAAGTTGCTGAGGTGACAGGGAGTGGTGCTGCAAGTGGAGAAGGCCTTGCTTCTCATTTAAAGGGTTCTGCTCACACCACTTGCCCACAGTCATGGGGGCTCTACTTGCAGTCCCCCTCACGCTGGATCATGACAGGGAGATGGAGCGGAGGCAGCAAACCAGACGACAAGATGCTCGGAGAGGGAGGAGGAGGATGGGCAGGAGGGCTCTCAGCAGGAGGCCTTACCCACCTCGGGTCCTCCGAGAGCGCTTCTCTACCTGCACTTAGGCCAGGAGCAGTGTATTCGGAGGCTCCACTTCACCAAGGAGGTGGTCACTGAACTCTGCCACCTCCTGCAACCAGACCTGCAGCCTCAGAGCAGGGCAACGACAGCTCTCAAATTGGCCATCAAGGTCACTGTGGCCCTCAATTATTTCACCACCAGATCCTCCCAGTCAGGAGCAGGCGACATAACCAATATCTCCCAGTTCGCCATCCATCACTGCATCCAGGAGGTCCCAGAGGCTCTGTACTCCAGGAGAAGGGATTTCATTGTCTTTTCTCTGAACAGAGAAGCAGAAGGAGCGCGCATGTGTCTGTGCCAGGATATCGGGCTTCCCCATGGTGCAGGGCATCATCGACTGCACACACATGACTTTGCGGGCGCCTCATACCAATCCTGAGATGTTCCATAACCGCAAAGGCTACCACTAGCTTAATGTGCAGTTGTTGTGTGACCACACACAGCGTATCCTGATGGTGAATGCCTGGTATCCTGCAGCAGTCATGCTGCCTTCATCTTATGCCAGTTCGCTAGGCCAACAACCTTCCAGCCACCACATCATACCCAAAGGTGGCTGCTCGGTGACAAGGGCTATCCGCTCTACACCTGGCTGATGACTCCCCTCCGCAACCCCACCACTCGTGGCCAGCAGTCATATAATGACAGCCATGCTGCCACAAGGAACGTCATCAAGCAGACCACCGGGGTGCTAAAGCAATGGTTCCGCTGACTTGACCGCTCGGGAGGAGCCCACCAGTACTTGCCGGAGCAGGTGTCCCATTTCATCGTGGTCTGCTGCATCCTCCACAACTTGGCCATCATGAACGCGCAGCCCTTGCCACCACGGGTTCTGGGATCTTTTTTTTTTATTCGTTTATGGGATCTGGGCATTTATTGCCCATACCTAATTCCACCTTCTTGAACCGCTGCAGACCGTGTGGTGAAGGTACTCCCACAGTGCTGTTAGGGAGGGAGTTCCAGGAATTCGACCCAGCGACGATGAAGGATCGGTGATATACTTCTAAGTCAGGATGGTGTGTGACTTGGAGGGGAACTTGGAGGTGGTGGTGTTCCCATGCGTCTGCTGCCCTTGTCCTTCTAGGTGGAAGAGGTCGCGAGTTTGGGAGGTGCTGCCGAAGAAGCCTTGGTGAGTTGCTGCTGTGCATCTTGTAGATGGTACACACTCCAGCCACGGTACGCCGGTGGTGGAGGGAGTGAATGTTTAAGGTGGTGGATGGGGTGCCAATCAAACGGGCTGCTTTGTCCTGGATGGTGTCGAGCTTCTCGAGTGTTGTTGCAGCTGAACTCATCCAGGCAAGTGGAGAGTATTCCATCACACTCCTTACTTGTGCCCTGTAGATGGTGGAAAGGCTTTGGGGAGTCAGGAGGTGAGACACTCGCCGCAGAATACCTAGCCTCTGACCTGCTCTTGTTGCCACTGTATTTATGTGGCTGGTCCAGTTAAGTTTCTGGTTAATGGTGACCCCCCAGGATGTTGATAGTGGGGGATTCGGCGATGGTAATGCCATTGAATATCAAGGGGAAGTGGTTAGACTCTCGCTTGTTGGAGATAGTCATTGCCTGGCACGAATGTTAGCTGTCACTTATCAGCCCAAGCCTGAACGTCGTCCAGGTCTTGTTGCATGCGGGCATGGACTGCTTCATTATCTGAGGAGTTGTGAATGGTGCTGAACACTGTGCAGTCATCAGCGAACATCCCCATTTCTGACCTTATGTTGGCGGGAAGGTCATTGATGAAGCAGCTGAAGATGGTTGGGCCTAGGACACTGCCCTGAGGAACTCCTGCAGCGATGACCTGGGGCTGTGATGATTGACCTTCAACCACCACAACCATCTTCCTTTGTGCTAGGTATGACTCCAGCCAGTGGAGCGTTTTCCCCCTGATTCCCATTGACTTCAGTTTTACTAGGGCTCCTTGATGCCAGACTCGGTCAAATGCTGCCTTGATGTCAAGGGCAGTCACTCTCACCTGTAGAGTTTCGCAATTATCGCGATTCTAATAATATGAGAGAAGCAGGTTCAATTGAACATTTTTATTGAACGGAAAGCTGCTTTTAAAATAAAGGGTACAGAAGCCTGTAAAATGGCCGCCGCACATCGTGGCAGAAGTTTCCAGAGACACAGTGGGCAGACAAGATGGCGTTGAATATACATTCAGTATGAGACCATACCCGGTACGAATTAAAAAGGCAGGATGCAACCCATTTGCATTTTGGACAAAAACAATGATATAAGTGCTTGAATCGTTTCATACGCACAGTAAGAATCATTGAACTGGACAATCGGGGGCTCATCCAGACACATCAATACACAAATACCCCCTCGGCTCAACAATGAGAGAGACATTGGCGGGTGATTGGGCCAGTATTCAGGGGGTCCCAAAACCAGTTGAGGAGACGATTTATACACATCCTGGCTGGCTCAACAATGAAGAAGGCATTAACGGATAGTTGGCCAGTTTCAGGTGATCCCGAAACCAGTTAAGAAGATAATTACCCCATGCTGGGAATTTTGGGCGCCAAAATCAAACAAAGGACAACACTTTGATTTGAGCGGGAGATAAGGCCGACAAAACAGTATAACTATAGAGAACAAATGTTCCTCAAAGAGATGAAGCAGTTACAGTGACGAGTTACGGTCAGTTACGGAGAAAAGAGGAATTGGCCTCTTCTCTTGCGCTGGTTCCTTCGGCGGTGCTGTGCTGGTCGGTTATTCGAGTGTTGGGTGGAGGTCAAGTTCGAGTTCGTTGTTCATGGTCCGTGTCGGCCAGAAACGGAACCTCAGAACGAGCCACCTCGACACGGCAGGCAGTAGGGTACACCATCCCGATCGTCGGTAAACGGTGTCCGGACCCATCAGGGCAACACAGCGGTGTGTTCCCGAGCGACCAGCCATCAGTGGTGAGGAAGAAGAGAATCTCGGCCAAGCGAGGCCCAAGTGACGAGAAGAAAGATGAGAAGAAATTCCACGTGGCGCTACGGTCAGTAAACCCCGACCGCGCCCGAAGATAAACGGCGGAGTCCACCTTTTGAATTCTACAGACGACTTCATGATATCAGGGAGACAGGCTTACCCTCTGGTTCTTTGAGCGGATAGCCTGGGCCATCCGCGACGGACATTACCGGGGCTGTCTCAAGTGGAACCATTCGCGGCAGCGAGAGTAAACAAGTCGGGTGCAGAAACCCTTACAGCCACGTGACAGCCAGGTGCTGCAGCGAAACGAGCTGAGAGCCTCATTTTAAATTTCCGAAGTAAGCCGAGTGGTGAGCATGTTTCCCAATCCTACAAATCCAGACATAGTTTAGGTATAGTAAGGGAGGGTGGTTCCTAAGGTTAATGTATAATGTGTTCCCCCTTTTTCGATGTGTCGTGTGTTCCCCATTTGTATAGACCAAGTTTTATAAACGTGTGTATACTGGTAATCTCTTTGATCTGCGCATATGACATGTATTTCATTATTTTGGACACCGTACAATAAAGGCATTCATTTTGTGCTATTCAACCAGGTCTATTTGAGTCTTTCTCTGCATTACTGCTCCTTTGCATCTAAGTCCAGGTGTCAGAACCGTAAGGGCGAGTGGGTCGAACCACTCACAGGTGATTATCGCAAAAGTCTGGCCGGAGACCAGAGCAAGCAATAGCACAGGCAACGAAAGCCTCACCTCGCACGAGCCCCCCCTTACAGAAATGGCGACCGTGGCAGGACCCTGGCAGCAAGAGAGTAATGTCTTAGACCCAGGTTTGAATAAACGAAATGTAATGGACGAAAAAGTAGCCGACTATGTGTTCGGGAAAGTAAACCTGACCAAACAGTGGATATGTGACCTACTAGTAGACGGATAGGCGTCCGCTAGATGCAGCCATCAGGTGGACAGGTAGCAGAGAATATAAGAAGTCAGTAGAGAAAGCGGTCTGGCTGATGTGCTACAAAAAGCAAGTCCAACTTTCGGACCAGGTCATTGCAGCACAGACAGCTCAGATCAAAGAGTTAGAGACAGAGATGGAGGAAAAGGTTACGGGAGGACAGAAACTGATTGCATCACTGAATGCGTTGCATCAGGAACGCCAAATAGTAGCCAGCCACCACGAGGCTAGGATCGATTACTTAGAGTGCCAGGTCACGGAAGCTAAGTTAAGTGAGGGAAAGATTAAAGAACGGTGTATCCGCCTAGCTAACCAGATAAAGACCCAGGAAGAAAGTCTCAGGGGAGTTCGGGCGGCATACAAGATGGCTCTCGAGGATAGGTCTGAGGGAGCCGACCACAGCGTTTGCCAGAGAGAGATAGAGGACCTGAGAGAGGCCCTGAATAAGGCGAACGGCTTGGTGTGTCTCATCAGCCCGTCAGCGAGCCAGCCACAGGTAGCTAGGGAATTCCCAAAACCCCTGCCAAGAAAAGCAGGTGTGGTACCAACCACCAAGCCCTCAGCGCCACCCAGCTATACGGAAACCTGGGTGAGGGAGGAAGCGGTAGAAATAGAGAAGGAGGTTCCCGAGGTAGAACAATCCCCGGAGGTAGTGTCGAAGCCGACACCGATGTGTCCGGTCCGAGAACAAAAGCGGGGCCTGAACGGGGCAGATGGGGAAGACGGGACCCTTTTAAACCAAATTGTAGTGCCCCACAGCTCACAACAGCTGAGGGCAATGATCAGCCATGTCCGGAAACTGTCCGAGTCAGGAGACCCTTCCGTTCATTTTAGAGAGGTAGAACAGACCACTGCGATTAATGGCTGCGACGGGGAGGAAAAGACCAGAATGTTGCTGTTCTCTTTGGATAGCTCAATCCTTCAGTGTCTCTCCGACGAGAGCAAGAGGGGAGTTAGGGGCTATGAGGACTTACGGGACGAGGTCCTGGAAGTGTTGGGAGTGGATGACGAAGGTCCGTTCGTCAGACTGGGTCAGACAGTGCAGATGGAGGGAGAACCCCCACGAGTTTTCGCCGAAAGGCTGTGGCCAGTAGATCAGCGTAGCTGCCCAAGTACACCAGCGCGTCACAACCTGCACGGTGTCGAAAAAGCTCATTGGCTCAGGTGCATAGTCGCCAACAGCTTGCCAGCCGTCAGGGAGCAGGCCAAGGCGTGGTTTGATCCCACCAACCCCCATACTACGGAGGAGTCGGTCCTGAGTCAGCTCACCATAGGGTATAGAAATACTAGAAGCACGGGAGCGCGTCCCCTTAAGGGAAAAGTGCATGAAGCAAAGCCCGCAGCTCCGGCTCAGAAAGAGTGGCATCAGGAGGGAAATCGCGCCCCACAAACCAATAGTGTTTGTTACGGGTGCGGGAAGGCAGGTCACTGGCGCAAAAACTGTAGGAATCCCTGGAAGGATTCCAAGGAGAAAGCTCCCGCAGCCCGAGCCCAAACGCCTGTCCCTCAGAGAGGAGCCGGTGTGCCAATCCATCCCGATGCGATCGAGTCGATGTTAGGAGCCATGCGGTCTCTTATGACCTCACACGGGAGAGTGACAGTCGTTAACGGCCCCACAGATGCCACAACCCCGCCCGCCAGTTCCCAATGACTAAAGCCCACGCAGCCCGTCTATCTGTGTCCGCTTCGCTATGATGCGTGGAAAAGACCCCTTGTGGAGATGGAAGTAGAGAAACAAAAGGGTAGTTACCTGCTGGATACGGGAGCGTCATGCACCGTGATTCATACAGATAGCCCCTTTGACTCACCACTGTCTACCAAGGTCCCATTCACATTAGCAGGGTTCACAGGAAAAGAGCAGGCTGGCGCATTCTCCATTCCGCTCTCCATTCATTTAGGGGCACTCCACACCACATGGAAGTGCATCCTGATGAAATGGCAAGAGGCGGGTGGCAAAGGTATCCTCGGGTCGGATCTCCTAGATCCTCGTGGACCTTAGGAATCACTGTCTCTGGGGAGCCAAGGGTGGGAAAGGCAAGGTAGTTGTAATCCCAGGGAAGGAAGGAAAAGGGGCCCTGTGTACCATGAAGCCATCCGGAGGTTACGACCTCGGGCTTATGGTCGCGGATGTCCCAACGGACATGCAAACGTTTGTTTCAGACAATATGCACGCGTTTGCAACCCACAAGCACGATTGTGGAAGGGTTACCGGGTTTGAGGTCAGCGTAGACGGGGACCCCATGACCCGACCCCAAAAGCAGTATAACTTCCCCAAAGAAGCAGAACCCGTCATGGAGACAGCAATGTCCTCATTGGTGCAGCAGGGCGTGTTGAGACCGATAGCCACACACGTGAACTCCCCATTATGGCCGGTACGGAAGCCGGACAATTCATGGAGGGCCACAGTGGACTACAGAGTCCTTAACAGTAACATCCCCGCCTGCGCGCCCACAGTAGCAGCAGTTGCTGACCTAATAGGGAGTATCCCAGCATCCGCGACCACGTTCACGGTGCTGGATATCTCGAATGGTTTTTGGTCCATTCCGTTGCGGCGAGAGGACCAGTACAAGTTTGCCTTTACTTTCAAAGGACAACAGTACACATGGAACTGTTTGCCACAGGGTTTCCACAACAGCCCCAGTATTTTCCATCAGTGTATGGCAGGAAGTTTAAAGGAGTTTAGTCAGCCCAATCAGATAGTGCAGTACGTGGACGACCTGCTCCTGTTCACAGACGCAAGGGAGGAGCATGGGCCACTGTTAGCCGAGTTATTGGAGCTGCTAGCGAGAAAGGGTTTTAAAGTTAACCCTAAGAAAGCACGGATCGGTCAGCAGGAAGTAAAATTCCTGGGTCTGACCATTCGCGCTGGGGAAAGAGCCATAGATAAGGCTAGGAGGGAGTCGGTGCAGGAGCTACCGATTCCCAACACCGTAACGGGTGTGAGGTCCTTTCTGGGACTGACCGGATATTGCAGAGACTTCATCGAAGACTATGCAGCCACAGCAGCCCCGCTGCTCCGACTCCTACATAAGGAAGTGGAGTGGTCTTGGGACGAGGGTTGTCAGGCAGCATTCGAGAAGTTAAAAAGGGATCTGCAAACCGCGCCAGCTTTAGGGGCCATAGATGGGGGGAAGGAGTTTTTCCTGGAGGTAGCCGCCAGCGGAGACAGCTTGAGCGCCGTGCTGCTCCAAGAGCGTCACGGCAGGCTGAGGCCGGTTGTTTATTCATCCAGGGTGTTAACGGATGTGGAAAGGAGTTTTTCCAACTGCGAAAGGCATCTTTTAGCCACGCATTGGGCTGTGAAAAGATCAGCAATCTTCACAGGGCTCTCTCCCATCACTCTCCTCACCCATCACACACCAACCAAGATGCTTCTGGATGGAAGGATTAAGGATGGGACCGTAAGCAGCGCTCGAATTGCGCGCTGGACCCTTCTCCTCTCCCAGATGGATCTTAGAGTTAAAGGTCTTTGCGAGCCCAGGCTCGCGGCCAACCTGGTATACCCCGGAACAGCCCATCGGTGTTCGGTTGAAGGGGTGTGGGAGGTCAACATAGGTTTGCGGGCCGGGATACATCCCACCGGCTGCGAAATTTATGTAGATGGTTCCAGCACAGTGTCTGCTGGCGAACGACTCACAGAGTGTGGAGTTTATGACCCTGCGGCAGACCTTGCCTTGGCAATTAAACTCCCCAGCACCATGAGCGCGCAGCAGGCTGAGCTATCTGCGGTGGCGTACGTAGTTACCCACCCCGAGATTTTCCCAACTCCGTACACGATTTGTTCGGACAGTATGTTTACGTGCAATTCATGTACGGAATACCTGGCCATTTGGTCCCGCCGTGGATATACCTCCGCGGACAGGCAACCTTTAACGGTGAAGCCCTTGCTGGAAAAGATCCTAGCGGCAGTGGGGGAGGAGGGGGAGATTTTCATCCACAAGGTGAAGGCTCACTCCTCCACAGAACCCCGCGGGGAGGGCAACCAGCAGGCGGATACGCTAGCCAGGGAGGGTGCCTGTAACGGCATTTTCTGGGACTCCTATGGACCCGGACCCGTGGCAGCGATCCAGGGCAGGGAAGGGAATCCCGGAAACACCAGGGTAGCACTGCCACTAGACCTCAAGACCGTCCAGAGCCAGGATCCCGCCCTAAAAGCAGTTCTCAGAACGATTACTGAGGGCAAGCAGGTAGAGGGCCTGTACAGTACGGCAACCCTCTCCATTAAGGAAGGCATGTTGTTCCGTGAGGAACAGCGGGTTCTGCCACAGCAGCACCGGAGGGAATTCCTCCAGCTGGCCCATGAGGGGCCAGGGGCAGGACACCCCGGGCCTGAGGTTACCTGGCAACGGGTAGAGCAGGCGGGATGGTGGCCGGGACTCAGGGATCAGGTCCGCGAGTTCTGCGCAAGCTGTCTTGTGTGAGCTGCAAACAACCCAGACCCCCAGAAAAGGAAAGTGCACATGGGGCACATCAGGAGGGTGGAGGGACCATGGCAGTCGATACAAGTCGATTACATAGGGCCCCTGCCCACCACCCAGGGAGGCTATAAATACTGCCTCGTCCTGGTGGATGTGTTTTCCAAGTGGGTAGAAGCCTTTCCCTGTAGAACAGCTACGGCACTGGGTACTGCCAAGATCTTGGTCCGGGAAGTGTTCTCGCGGTGGGGACTCCCCCGTTTCGTGGAGTCAGACCAAGGGAGTCATTTCACCGGCCAGGTGATGCAGAACACCCTCATGCTCTTGGGCATTGAAGGGAAGTGGCACGTAGCGCACAATCCCCAGTCATCAGGGATTGTTGAACGCATGAACCGGACCCTCAAGGAAAAACTGAGGAAAGAGACTATGAACTCGCCCCAGAAATGGGCAGAGGTCCTGCCTTTAGTCCTCATGGGAATCCGGGCCAGCCAGTCGAAGAGTACGGGGTATTCCCCGTACGAGGTGATGACTGGGAGGATCATGCGAACCCCCACCCATGTACTAGCCCCGGTGCTCACTGAGGGTCAGCTCCAAGAGGTGAAACGGGACAAGTTTGTCCAGACCCTCTTGGAGCGCCTGAAGCAGGTTTACGAGCAGGCGGCTGGAAACATGGGAAGACAGCATCAGGGCAATCGCCTGTTGCTGGAACCCCGTAAGAAGCAGGAGTGGGAAGTCGGAGATCAGGTCATGGTTAGGAACTATGCCAGAGTAGGGAGTTTGGAGCCGCTGTATATGGGACCCTACAGTATTGTAGATAAGGCGAGTCCCATGGTGTATGCCGTAAAGGTGCCCCGGCGCACAAAATGGTTCCACATTAACCAGTGCAAGCTGTATAAACCGGGTGCACAGGGGCCAATCACAGGGGCCAGACCTGCGAGTGGGGACTCTCAGCCCCGAATAGGACCGCAGGTCACGCAGGCTGGTAAAGCAGCCTGCGTGAGGGGAGAAGACATTCTGCAAAAGTGGAGGGTCTCTCCTTTTTCTTGGGATTCAGATGAGGAAGAGCCCGGAGGGCTCGACCAAGTTTGGGACCCGGTCGGAGAGGTGGTGGGGTCGGAGGACGGAGGTTCCGCCCTCGACCCGAGCATAGGGGAGGTAGGGATTGCGGGCGGAGATCCACCAACTGTAGGGACAGGTAGGGTGGAGTCGGAAACCGCAGATCCCGAGCCCAGGGGGGCGGAGCCAGGGGAGACGGAGCTGGCAGCTGTGGTGGGACCACAGGCTGTGATGGTGGGAGTCCCGGTCCCCGGTCCGTCGGCCCTGGAGGCTTTGCCCAAGATGCCCCCTCGCAGGTCGGATCGGACACCCCAGCCCAGGAAGTTGTGGCCAGATTCCCCGTACATCCCCAGGTATAAGTCCAAGGTAGCCCAGGGAGGTCCCAGTTCCTGATCGGCAGCGACAGGCTGCGGCGGATCAAAGACAAGGGTCAGTGCCCCCCCGCCATGGGGAACAGCTCGCGGCAGCCTTTTCAGGATTTAGGTAGGCCGCCCTGGGAACGGGCGGCGCTGTATAGTAATTTTAGGATGATAAGTTTAGGTTTATAGTGTTTTAATATCAGGTTAAGGTTGTAGTTTAATTTCATAGGTAAATGGTAAAATGATGGGAGTTAGTGATAGGAATAGTTAAGGTCTATCCATTATGCATGTCTTGTACGTGAGACAAGGTCAAGGGGCCCGCTCACTCTTCACAAAAGCCAGAGACTCTTGGGAGGCTGGCTACATCATTTTATCTGATCACAGGAACCAGGAGATATGGAAAGGATTCTTGTGGTGCTCGCGACGATCGGATGTGGATTGGCCTATCGGGGCCTCACCAAGGATGTCGTTGTGTTCGGTTGCTCCGGGGACACGGCCCCCATCGCGATGGATGGGACCGGGAGCAAGAGGCTGAGGAAACCGCCACTTATTTCCACAAGGGAAGGTGGCCGGGATGGCTGGGAATGAATTCAACGGAATACTCCAGCGCATCCGGGTTTGCGTACCAAGAGACTTCTTTATTATGTCCCAGGGTGAGGATCATTGCACCCAGAATCAGCGTCACCGTCGGCAAAAGGATTTGTTTAGTTTGCAATGGGAACGTCCCATTGAGCCGATGGTGGTGGTTACGGAAGTTAAGCAAGACTATGAGAAATTCCTCGGTCGAGTGGGAGCGATTGGGTAACAATACCCATCAGACAATTACGGGGACTAACTGACAATTGAGAGTCTGTTGGGACAAATGGTGGGAACCGGATGAGGGAATATATGTTTGTATGTGGGGATCGAAGTACGTTTGCCCCAAGGGTATATCCATATTTTTCCTACAACAGTGGCATGATGCCGGGAAAGGGATGAGGTGGGACGTCAGCACCCCGGGGTGCGGAGCTCCATTCTCCCCGATCCCGGTAAACGCCACTGAACTCATCACGCGCCCACGCAAGCCCCCGCCCACGATTCCGGTAGCATTGGCTCAGAAGGAAGGGTGTCCTAAAACCACTAATGGTCTGGTACTGGTACCAACAGATCAAATACTGTATCAGGGGGTACATTATGCGGTGGCCTCGGTGATTCTAAATCTCACCGAGGTGCATTTGCCAGAATGGTGCCCCAAAGAAACGGAAAAATTGTACCAGGTCCTGTTAACAAACATGTTCAGGCAGTTTTATGAGTTTGATTTTGCAGAGGTTGACAAAACAAGCTTATACACCACACCACACGAAGTTTTGGATCAGGTGGGGAGACAAAGAAGGGGTGCTGTGAACGATGTGTTCACTGCTTTTAATACTGGTACATCTGTGGTCAACGCTCTAGATAATGTGGAGCTGCAGACGCAGATCAACGGTTTAAAGACACAGTTAAAGAGCATCCTCACAAATGAGAATAAGGTAGTAGGGTCTGAGTTACATGAGGACCAGGCCATGACACTACACTTAAAAGAGATTATAGCAGAGCTGGAGAAGCATGCGAGAACGGTAAATGCCCTGATCAGGGAAGATCGGAATGCATCCGATCAAGCTGCGCAGAACGAGGTGTGCGTGTTATACGGGGCGTGGTTACTGGGCGAAGGCCGCAGTAATCTGGAGGATTTAAAACAAGGTTTGGTCCCGTCCTGGATAAGCAACAAACACCTGCAGGCGCTCCACCCTTTTCAGAACGCATTAAGCCCGTGCCAGCTCAGGCTAGCCTCAGAGGCATACCCAGTCCCAGTGGACTGCGGACGGTCAAATCACACTATCATGGGTATAGTGGTACGGATGCCGGTGTTGGGCAACACAGCAAAGCCCGCCCCGGTGTACAGGGTGGAGAACATTGGAGTCATTCAGGGGGGAGCCCACATTTGCTACGCAGCGGTCCCACCTTACGTCATCCGCTGGGAGCAGACGATGACAGGTACCGACCTCTCGGGTTGCCGTAGCAGGGGAGCACACATCATACTGTGTCCCCAGCACTTGAATGCCTTTTTAATACCACAATGCGGGTTCAGAACGGCTGGCGCGAAGCCCATGAATTGCGCCATGGAAGCAATGACACAAGATCATGTGCCCCCACAGGTGGCATACATAGGGGGTGGAACGTATTGCGTTACCACTGCAGCGCAACACTACCAGCATGGACAGCACAGTCGGTGTCCGGTGAGTGACAGCAGTTTCTGTTTTAAACCCAGGGCTGAAGTTCAAGTGGCACAACAGCGAATTGTCCCAATGCCTGAACCCTCCACGGTTCACCTCACTGTTAAAGAGAATTTCACAGACTTGCAGCGATTCGTCACGCATTTCAGGTACATCATTCCCCCTCTCCCTGAACACCTCACCAAGATTTTAAAAGCCGTCATGGTATCCCAGAAACATTTTTACACCCTGGAACAGAAGACTGTAGAGATAGGGGCAGAGATATTGGACATAGTAACCCCACCGTGGTGGGATCTGTTCACTAATATTGAGGTCCCGTCATGGATCAGGATAGCCTCCCACATTTTGGTAGTATGTCAATTTGTAATTTTAGTGTACCTGTTGTTCGTGCACTGCAAGAGGGGCAAACGCCTCACGAGGCAGGAGAACACAGGGGAGTGGAGAGAACGTTACGTGCGCGTGAACGAGGAAAGTCCCACGTAAGCTGCTAGGATAACGCCCCTCCATTTTACAGTGTGTGTTTGGTAATTGTTGTAGTTATAAGTATTTGTGGCTAAGTTTTGGAACTGTTGTATTTTTTTTTAAAACAGTCGGTTTAATTGTTTTTCTTTTGTAATAAAACATGCATGTACAGGTAGTGCAAGAGGCATCGGCCTTTTGCACCAGGAAGGCGAATACACAGTGTAAGTTAAAGGCAATGCTGCCTATGATTGTCCAAGATGAACACAGTGTGATTTTTCTGGGAAATGAGGACTACATGTGTCGTGGGGGCCATAGATAGTTTAATTACCGGGAATGTTTGGATGTGGAGAATCGGGATAATTTGCTCACTAGCATTTAATTGATACGATAAGCGGAGTTATTCGCATCAACAGGAGGTACTGTAGAGTTTCGCAATTATCGCGATTCTAATAATATGAGAGAAGCAGGTTCAATTGAACATTTTTATTGAACGGAAAGCTGCTTTTAAAATAAAGGGTACAGAAGTCTGTAAAATGGCCGCCGCACATCGTGGCAGAAGTTTCCAGAGACACAGTGGGCAGACAAGATGGCGTTGAATATACATTCAGTATGAGACCATACCCGGTACGAATTAAAAAGGCAGGATGCAACCCATTTGCATTTTGGACAAAAACAATGATATAAGTGCTTGAATCGTTTCATACGCACAGTAAGAATCATTGAACTGGACAATCGGGGGCCCATCCAGACACATCAATACACAAATACCCCCTCGGCTCAACAATGAGAGAGACATTGGCGGGTGATTGGGCCAGTATTCAGGGGGTCCCAAAACCAGTTGAGGAGACGATTTATACACATCCTGGCTGGCTCAACAATGAAGAAGGCATTAACGGATAGTTGGCCAGTTTCAGGTGATCCCGAAACCAGTTAAGAAGATAATTACCCCATGCTGGGAATTTTGGGCGCCAAAATCAAACAAAGGACAACACTTTGATTTGAGCGGGAGATAAGGCCGACAAAACAGTATAACTATAGAGAACAAATGTTCCTCAAAGAGATGAAGCAGTTACAGTGACGAGTTACGGTCAGTTACAGAGAAAAGAGGAATCGGCCTCTTCTCTTGCGCTGGGTCCTTCGGCGGTGCTGTGCTGGTCGGTTATTCGAGTGTTGGGTGGAGGTCAAGTTCGAGTTCGTTGTTCATGGTCCGTGTCGGCCAGAAACGGAACCTCAGAACGAGCCACCTCGACACGGCAGGCAATAGGGTACACCATCCCGATCGTCGGTAAACGGTGTCCGGACCCATCAGGGCAACACAGCGGCGTGTTCCCGAGCGACCAGCCGTCGGTGGCGAGGAAGAAGAGAATCTCGGCCAAGCGAGGCACGAGTGACGAGAAGAAAAACGAGAAGAAATTCCACGTGGCGCTACGGTCAGTAAACCCCGACCGCGCCCGAAGATAAACGGCGGAGTCCACCTTTTGAATTCTACAGACGACTTCATGATATCAGGGAGACAGGCTTACCCTCTGGTTCTTTGAGCGGATAGCCTGGGCCATCCGCGACGGACATTACCGGGGCTGTCTCAAGTCGACCCATTCGCGGCAGCGAGAGTAAACAAGTCGGGTGCAGAAACCCTTACAGCCACGTGACAGCCAGGCGCTGCAGCGAAAAGAGCTGAGAGCCTCATTTTAAATTTCCGAAGTAAGCCGAGTGGTGAGCATGTTTCCCGATCCTACAAATCCAGACATAGTTTAGGTATAGTAAGGGAGGGTGGTTCCTAAGGTTAATGTATAATGTGTTCCCCCTTTTTCGATGTGTCGTGTGTTCCCCATTTGTATAGACCAAGTTTTATAAACGTGTGTATACTGGTAATCTCTTTGATCTGCGCATATGACATGTATTTCATTATTTTGGACACCGTACAATAAAGGCATTCATTTCGTGCTATTCAACCAGGTCTATTTGAGTCTTTCTCTGCATTACTGCTCCTTTGCATCTAAGTCCAGGTGTCAGAACCATAAGGGCGAGTGGTTCGAACCACTCACAGGTGATTATCGCAAAAGTCTGGCCGGAGACCAAAGGAAGCAATAGCACAGGCAACGAAAGCCTCACCTCGCACGAGCCCACCCTTACAGACCTCACCTCTGGAATTCAGCTCCAATGTCCATGTTTGGACCAAGGGTGTAATGAGGTCGGGAGCCGAGTGGTCTTGGTGGAACCCAAACTGAGCATCAGTGAGCAGATTATTGGTGAGTAAGTGCTGCTTGATAGCACTGTCGATGACACCTTCCATCACTTTGCTGAAGCGGAGATGCCGGTGTTGGACTGGGGTGGACAAAAGTGAGAAGTCGCACAACACCAGGTTATAGTCCAACGGTTTTATTTGAAATCACAAGCTTTCGGCGCACTGCTCCTTCTTCACCTGATGAAGGAGCAGCGCTCCGAAAGCTTGTGATTTCAAATAAAACCGTTGGACTATAACCTGGTGTTGTGCGACTTCTCACTTTGCTGATGATTGAGAGTAGACTGATGGGGCGGTAATTGGCGGGGTTCGATTTGTCCTGCTTTTTGTGGACAGGACATACCTGGGCAATTTTCCACGTTGTCGGATAGATGTCAGTGTTGTAGCTGTACTGGAACAGCTTGGCTAGAGGCGCGGCTAGTTCTGGAGCACAAGTCTTCAGCACGATAGCTGGGATGTTGTCGGGGCCCATAGCCTTTGCTGTATCCAGTGCGCTCAGCCGTTTCTTGATATCACGTGGAGTGATTCGAATTGGCTGAAGACTGGCTTCTGTGATGGTGGGGACCTCGGGAGTAGGCCGATATGGATCATCCACTCGGCACTTCTGGCTGAAGTTGGTTGCAAACGCTTCAGCCTTGTCTTTTGCACTCAAGTGCTGGGCTCCACCATCATTGAGGATGGGGATATTCTTGGAGCCTTCTCCTCCCGTTAGTTGTTTAATAGTCCACCACCATTCACGACTGGATGTGGCAGGACTGCAGAGCTTTGATCTGATCCGTTGATTGTGGGATCGCTTAGCCTGTCTATAGCATGCTGCTTCCGCTTTTTAACATGCATGTAGTCCTGTGTTGCAGCTTCCCCAGGTTGGCACCTCATTTTTAGGTATGCCTGGTGCTGCTCCTGGCATGCTCTTCTTCTTCTTCTTCTTAGGCAGTCCCTCGGAACCGAGGATGACTTGCTTCCACATTAAAAATGAGTTCGCAGGTGACTGATGAGTCCAATGCGGGACCTACAGTCTGTCTCTGTCACAGGTGGGGCAGACGGTGGTTGAAGGGGCAGGTGGGTGGGGTGCTTGGGTTGACGTGCGCTCCTTGTGCTGCCTGCGCTTGGCTTCCGCTTGCTCCCGGCAAAGAGACTCAAGGTATTCGGCGCCTTCCTCCACTTTGTGCGGTCTTGGGCCAGGGATTCCCAGGTATCGGTGGGGATGTTACACTTTTTCAAGGAGGCTTTGAGGGTGTCCTTGAAGCATTTCCTCTGCCCACCTGGGGCTCTCTTGCCGTGCTGGAGCTCCGAGTAGAGCGCTTGTTTTGGGAGTCTCGTATCGGGCATGTAGACAATGTGACCCGTCCATCGGAGCTGATCGAGCGTGGTCAAAGCTTCGATGCTGGGGATGTTGGCCTGAGCAAGAACATTGATGTTGGTGCGCCTATCCTGCCAATGGATTTGCAGGATCTTGCGGAGGCAGCGTTGGTGGTACCTCTCCAGTGCTTTGAGGTGCCTGCTGTACATGGTCCATGTCTCTGAGGCATACAGCAGGGCGGGTATCACTGCTGCTCTGTAGACCATGAGCTTAGTGCCGGGTTTGAGGTCCTGGTCTTCAAACACTCTCTTCCTCAGGCGACCGAAGGCTGCACTGGCACACTGAAGGCGGTGTTGGACTTCGTCGTCGCTACACTCTTTGTTGAACCAGGGTTGGTCCCCTCTCTTGGTGGTAATGGTAGAGTGATGGATATGCCGGGCCATGAGGTTACAGATTGTGGTGGAATACAATTCTGCTGCTGCCCCACAGTGCCTCATGGATGCCCAGTTTTGAGCTGCTAGATCTGTTCTGAAACTATCCCATTTAGCACGGTGGTAATGCCACACAACACAGTGTGTCCTCAGTGTGAAGTTGGGACTTCGTCTCCACAATGACTGTGCGGTGGTCACTGCTACCAATGCTGTCATGGACAGATGCATCTGCGACAGGTAGATTGGTGAGGACGAGGTCAAGTAGGTTTTTCCCTCGCGTTGGTTCACTCACCACCTGTCGCAGGCCCAGACTGGCAGTTATGTCCTTCAGGACTCGGCCAGTAGTGGTGCGACCGAGCCACTCTTGCTGATGGACATTGAAGTCCCCCACCCAGAGTACATTCTGCGCCCTTGCTACCCTCAGTGCTTTTTCCAAGTGGTGTTCAACATGGAGGAATATTGTCATGGTGGGATTTGAACTCACGTCTCTGGATCATTAGTCCAGGCCTCTGGATTACTAGCCCAGTGACATTACCACTACGCTACCGTTCCCGATATGACCTCAGGAGGAGGAGGAGGACGAGAATGGGAAAGAGGAGGAGGAGGAAGAGGAGGAAGAGGATGAGGAGGAGGATGCAGGGAGCAGGCAAGCAGCAAATCCCGTTCCGGATGGGCTGCCTGTGAGCGCTTCATCAGACTCCGGTTCCACTGAATGAAACCCCAGATCCCCATTGCTCACCACTTCCCCACCTTACCATCCCTCTGTCATGGAACATCACAGCTCCTCCTGGGCACAAAGCTGAAATGAGAGCCACCAGAAAACACACATTCCAAACATAATTTATAAATTTATCAAATGCAAATCCAAACAACAACATTAACTAATCACCCTTGTGCATTCCCTTAGTGTCTGTCTTTCGTGTACCTTTTCCTACTCTAGTGCTCCTACGCAGTGTTACCCTAGTGGCTACAGCATGGCTGGTGGAAGGCTGCTGACTTTCAGTAGAGGACACTGCAGATGGCCTTGCACGACAGCCTCGAGCAGCTCTGGGCCTAGAAGGCACGGCTGTAGACTATACCACCTCAGCATGGGCAGCAGCAGTCTGGGCTGGCTGGATGACGGGCAGCAGCAAGGGCACTGGCGGAGTGGCAGAGGTGGGAGTACGAATGCTGTCACCCTGAGAGAGGACAGCAGGTTCCTTATCCACAGAGCCACTGCCACTCCCCCGGACAGGCGCCTCAGCATTCATAGAAACATAGAAACATAGAATCTAGGAGCAGGAGTAGGCCATTCGGCCCGTCGAGCCTGCTCCACCATTCAATACGATCATGGCTGATCATCCAAGTCCAGTACCCTGTCCCTGCTTTAATCCCCACAGTACACATATCCCACCCTACCCCCGTAACCCCACATATTTAATTCCCCCTAACATATCCCATCCTATCCCCATAACCCCACATATTTAATCCCCCCCTAACACTAAGGGTCATTCCCAGCCATCTGTTGGGGGACAGATTGCTGAAGTGCTGTGAGACCCTGAAAGCCACTTTCCACACTCATAAACCCAGCGACGATGGCAGCAGTCTGAGCTTCCACTGCAGCACTGAGACGTTGGGTCGCTTCCGCCTGTGCTGCAATGGAAGCTGCGAGATCGCCCGTCACACGCAGCATCATGACTGGGTCCACAAGGTCTCTCCTGGAGTTGTCCATCATTTCCATGTTGGAAATCACAGGCTCCAAGCTCCGCGCAAAGCCCCGTGCAATGTTGGAGCCGGACTCCTCCATGCTCCTTGACAGTGACAAGAGGCTCTCTGGCAGGCCTGCCATTGCATGAAGCATTTCTGTGTGCATGCCCATCACCCTTCTTCTGAAGGCCGCCCCATCGAGGTCATCATCTGAGTCCTGTGCAGCAGAACTCGTGCGCGACCTTGCCCTCCGGGGAGCTGGCACCCAAGCTGCCCTTTTCTCCCTGGCCTGGCTGCAGCCCACACATGCCCATTGACTCACCACGTGCAGCTCCCGCCTCTATACAACCCTCTAAAGTAAGTGCAGTGCCAATTACTGAGCTTGTGTCTGGGAGTGTCAGAAGCAGTGATGGTGTGCTTTCTTCTCCTCTATCACTCTCCTCCTCCAAAACTTCGAGGACTGCCTGGCTAGGCTGGAGTTCTTCGGTATCTGAAAGGAGAAGGGCACAAGGGTCGGGTTGTGGTGAGGGGAGTGGAGGGGGTGGTAGCAAGATATCCATGCATACAGCATCAGCAGCTTGTAAGTGAGAAGAGATTGTAGGATGAGGAGGAAGTGGGATGTGAGAAGAAGGATTAGGTATGAGCATACCGTCATCATCAGCAATGCTTTCAACTTCCCCGCTCGCCACGGATTCTGTGACTGCCCCTCCAATTATGTCGAGAACTGCCTCTCCAGCTCCGTCAGATTCTGAAGTCTGGCTTCCCATCCACCCATCTGCTAGTGCTCCTGGTGGTTGTGAGCCACCTTTGCCTGTAAAAGAAAGGGAAGTGTGTCAGTGAGTTTGGTGCAATGTGATTGGGTGTTGTGCCTGCCATGGTTGAATAGCTGGTGGTGTGTGAAAGGTGTGAGATGTGGGCGTGAGTGTTTCAGCAGTGGTAAGTGTGTGAGGGTGAGGTGAAGCTATGATTGTGAGGTATGAGTGGTGATTGCTAGAGATTGTTGGTAGGTGAGTGTTGGGGGTGTGGTGCATTGAGCAGTGTGTGTGGCTCGTGGTGCGGATGGTGGGATACGGCATTTGAGCGAGGCTGTGGAGCTCGCAGGGAATTGCGGGTAATGAAGAGGCCTGTGAATTAAAGGGCACATGCACTCAGAAGTAATACGGATTAATATCCAGTGAGAAAATGAAGTTTCCAGCTCTTGCTGCCTTTCAAAATAATTTACCATTTAAAAGAAGACCCAAAAGTGAATATTCAGCTCTTAAAGCTGAATTCCCTTCCTAACCTTAAAAAATGAGAAACGTGCTTCAGCACTAACACAAATGGCTCAGCAAGCCAGGGAAGGGGCACTCAGGTTCTCACACACAGCACTCCAGCTTTGTGCAGGGGTTCAACACTGCAAGACAGGCCCTCTACCCACAGGGGCCAGGAGGCCCTCCAGAAAGAAGGATGTGGGACCACATCACCGAACCCAACACTGCCAGCAGTGTCGCCCCCCACCACCTGGCTCCAGTGCCCAAAGAAGCTTCATGACCTCAGACCAGTGGTCAAGGTCAGTGAATGCATCTTCAAAAGCCGTCTCCTAATAACAGCACCACTAGCCTCACACACTGCTCAATGCACGGCCCCCAATCACTAACCTACCAGCAATCTGCACCAATCACGAGGCACATCTCCCATTTACAGCCTCACCTCACCCCCTTGGAGGAGACGGTGCAGGCCATTCTTGGCAGGGGCATGGCTGAGCCCTTGGCCAGCGGCGGGGCTGAATGGATACAAGATGCTGGTATCCTCCTTCTGCCATGCACCTCATGCTTTCCCACCATCCAACCCCTCCGGTCCCCATCACCACAACTGCACCCTTGTGCCTTCCTCATTTCATACTCCCAAGAAATGCAGCCTGCCCAGCCAGTGGCTGACCAAGAAGAGGGAGAAGAGAATGAAGAAGAACAAGAAGAAGAAGATTGATTTCACACTCCCAGCCACCAGCTCCTCAAGGTCAACCAGCATTTGCAGTGTCCCCCACTGCTGCAGCCATTGGGGTAGCACTGCGTAACATCAATAGGATAGTCAACGGCACACACAAGACAGTCACTAAGAGAATGCATACGGGTGATGAGTTGATTTCTTGTTGTCACATTGGATGGATAGATGTATATTGTTGGATTGGAAAGTTTGCTTTGTGGTAGCTTTTATTTCATCACCTTGGCCAAGAGGAGATTGTGATGGTCAGTAACAGATGGAAGGTAAGGCGTGGGTCTAATGTTGAAAGGGAAATTGGGGTTGTGGTAACTGGGACCGCAGGCGGATGATTCCATCCCGGATATCCCAGCCACAAAGGGGCTGTCTGGGATACATCCTTCCGTCTGCTTCCTCCTCTTCTGCTTCCTCCTCTTCTGTGTCTTCCTCTTCTGTGTCTTCCTCTTCCCTCTGCGAGCGGATGCTGTAAATCTGAAATGACAGCTTAAAATGCTGGAAATACTCAGTAGGTCAGGCAACATCTCAACCTGAGACGTGAACTCTGTTTTTCTCTCCATGGATGTTGCCTGACCTGCTGAGTATTTGCAGCATTTTCTATCTTCTCAGAGGCCTTCCTTACCATCCACACCCTTGCAAGCATCCAGCAGCACTCCCTACACACTTCAAAAAAACTTTTACCATCTATTGCAGCAAGCCACCACTTCAATAACATTAAAAAAAAACATCCAAAAGCTTAACCACAAACTTACCAGAAAGATGAAAGACATCACCACTGTCAGCTTGCTGGGTTAACCTGGCGTGCTTAGGACCCAGCGCTGAATTCAGCACTCGGGTCGAATTTCGTATTTGTGACATTAAGTCGGCATTGCATGTCGATTGATGGCACAGCGCCGCCATTTTGTCCAGCATGGTGCTGCCAGTTACCAAAAGCAGAAAGGTAAGGACCAAAATGGCGGCTGCCGCGGGACACGCCAGCAACTGGCGAAAGAGTGGCAGCCGGCGTTATACTGCGCTCAGGCCATGCATTTCTAGTCCTAGGGCCTCATGTTTTCCCCTCCCTCCCCAGCTCTTAGCACACGACAGAACTCAGATTGTCGACACACAAAGGCAACCCAGAACGAGGAAACGAAATTTACCAAACACTCCCCACAAGGCCCAAGAGACAACCAGGTGGGTAGATAAAGCATGTTACTTAAAGGATAAAGAGGTGCTTACAAGGGAGCAGCTTAGAAGAGAGCAGCTTACAAAGGAGCTGATCTTCATTCAGGCATTCTGCACACACTGCTGGTGACTATCCAAGTAGTACGGAGGACAGCGAGGATGGAAGGTCTTGTATGGGAACAGAGACTTAAGTGACCAGGACAAACTTGATAAAGTGAACATTACCCATGAATTCCAGTCTAAACAGTGATGCCTGGTGGGGATATGAGGGTGACTCCACGTTGCAGGTGTTTTGGGGACACAAGTAGTGTCTCCACCATGGTCGGTATTACATTGTGCTGATAAACCCTAATCTGATAACCGCCTTCTGCTGCAATGTCCTGTAGCATCCCGGAGGCAAACCTGAACAACAGCATCTAGAAACAAAAGAATGAAAGACAGCCCAGCCTTCACCCTGACTGCCTGAGATCCTTGAGTAGATTGGTGATTGTCCAGAGATGCGAGCAAATTGATTGATTTGGTAAACTCCCAAGTCCTGAAGATATTCTGGCTTACCTCAGTGTGGATCATCCACTGGTCAGGGTGGACTACAGAGCAGCTGAGTGTGCTGACTGTTGTGTTGTCCACCCAGTCAAATGTGGCACCAGGAATGTCACCCCATGATTCACGCACCAATGGGAAGCAACATGTCATCTTGACAGAAGGACCCGTGGATAATGTCCTATTGGACCATTCACACCTCGAGCCTGTTGAAATGCCAAGTGATCTCATCCATGTCTGCTGGCCTAGAAGCCTATTCATCCTGAATGTGTCCCCCTTCCATATGTCGAAGCATTAGCTGAAGAGCTGAAGGCAGAAGCACCAACCCCTGGAGAACACTGTGCTCACAGGACCACCAGCTCTAGTTCAGAAGCTGTGACAAATGAGACCTGCGGAAACATTACTGGCGGAGCAAGGCTCAACTGGAGAAATATCCCCAACAGTTGAGCCTCCTGATGACGAAGCTGACTGTGACAATCACTCGCTCGCTCTCAGTGTGGATGGTAGAAGACCATGATCTCACCTGCTAGTATGCCCACTAGTTGATGGTTCCTCTGATGGTCAAACCAAACCACGTTGTGAAAACATGGAGGCTCAAGCTGCTGATGCAGAGGATACTCACTACTTCTGGTTTCCTGGACCCAAGTGTCCAGGGTGATCCACTTCCACAGGTGCGGACCTAGGAGGAGCGGCGGCGGCAGGGTATAAAAGCGAGCCCGAGGAGCAGGTAGGCCCACAGCAGCAGCGGTGTGGACCTAGGAGGAGCGGCGGCGGCAGAGTATAAAGGGAGCCCGAGGAGCAGGTAGGCCCACAGCAGCGGCGGTGTGGACCTAGGAGGAGCGGCGGCGGCAGAGTATAAAGGGAGCCCGAGGAGCAGGTCGGTTTACCAATCTCAGAGCGGGAGACAGAAGTAAAAAGTAATCGAAGTGTGACATCACCAGAAAGCAGGTAAGTGATTGGTTGGTGAGTATTTCTCTCATTCTCCTTTTTCCATACTTAAATTCTGTGGTTTATAGTTTCTAGAGTCTCTGTGATGTAACGGGGACTGCTGTTAAACAAGGGCCCTTGAGTATATCATTTAATTGAAGTGGAATTGGTGGGATTCATTTAATTTAATTTTAATTAGTTAATTAAAGGGTAAGTCATGGCAGGAGAGCTCCGCCCTGTGATATGCTCCTCCTGCTATATGTGGGAAATCAGGGACGCTTCCTGTGTCCCTGACGACCATGTGTGTGGGAAGTGTATCCAGCTGCAGCTACTGATGGACCGCATTGCGGCGCTGGAGCTGCAGATGGATGCATATTGGAGCATTCGCGACGCTGAGGACGTCGTGGATAGCACGTTTAGAGAGTTGGTCACACCGCAGGTAAAGGGTGTACAGGCAGGAAGTGAATGGGTGACCACCAGGCAGAGTAAGAGGTGCAGGCAGGTAGTGCAGGGGTCCCCTGTGGCCATCCCCCTCTCAAACAGATATACCACTTTGGATGCTGTTGGGGGGGATGACTTATCAGGGGAAGGCAGCAGCAGCCAACTCCCTGGCACCATGGGTGGCTCTGCTGCACAGGCTGGGAGGAAACAGTGTGGAAGAGCTATAGTGATAGGGGATTCAATTGTAAGGGGAATAGATAGGCGTTTCTGCGGCTGCCAACGAGACTCCAGGATGGTGTGTTGCCTCCCTGGTGCAAGGGTCAAGGACGTCTCAGAGCGGCTACAGAACATTCTGGAGGGGGAGGGCGAACAGCCAGTTGTCGTGGTGCACATAGGCATCAACGATATAGGTAAAAAACGGGATGAGGTCCTAAAAGCAGAATATAGGGAGTTCGGAGGTAAATTAAAAAATAGGACCTCAAAGGTAGTAATCTCAGGATTGCTACCAGTGCCACATGCTAGTCAGAGTAGAAATAGGAGGATATTTCAAATGAATACGTGGCTAGAGGAATGGTGCAAGGGGGAGGGATTCAAACTCCTTTGACATTGGAACCGGTTCTGGGGGGAGGTGGGACCAGTACAA
The DNA here is from genome assembly GCA_030390025.1 of Squalus acanthias. Lineage (NCBI taxonomy): Eukaryota > Metazoa > Chordata > Chondrichthyes > Squaliformes > Squalidae > Squalus > Squalus acanthias. The sequence goes on from JASTWF010000405.1 coordinate 241,079, forward strand.
ACGGGACGGTCTGCACCTGGGCAGGGCTGGGACCGATGTCCTAGGGGGAGTGTTTGCTAGTGCTGTTGGGGAGGGTTTAAACTAAAGTGGCAGGGGGTTGGGAACCTGAGCAGGGAGACAAAGGAAAGGGAAACAAGGATAAAAGCAAAAGACAGGAAGGAGAAAAACAAAAGTAGAAGGCAAAGAAGGCAAAGAACTCATTGGTTTAAATCAAACATGGTCACAGTAAATAATAATTCATATAGGTCTGAGAGCGTTAAAAAAACAAGCCTGAAGGCTTTGTGTCTCAATGCAAGGAGCATTCGGAACAAGGTGGATGAATAAGCTGCGCAAATAGAGGTAAATGAATACGATTTGATTGGGATTACAGAAACATGGCTCCAGGGTGGCCAAGGCTGGGAACTCAACATCCAGGGGTATTCAATATTTAGGAAAGATAGGCAAAAAAGAAAGGGAGGTGGGGTAGCATTGCTGGTTAAAGAGGGGATTAACACAATTGAAAGGAAGGATATTAGCTCTGATGATGTGGAATCTGTATGAGTAGAACTGAGAAATAACAAGGGGCAGAAAACGTCAGTGGGAGTGGTATATAGACCTCCAAACAGTAATACGGAGGTTGGGGATGGCATTAAAAGGGAAATTAGAGAAGCATGCAGTAAGGGCACAGCAATCATCATGGGTGACTTTAATTTACATATAAATTAGGCTAACCAAATTAGTAAAAATACTGTGGAGGAGGAATTCCTAGAATGTTTACGGGATGGTTTTCTGGAACAATATGTCGAGGAACCAACCAGAGATCAGGCCATCTTAGACTGGGTATTATGTAACGAGAAAGGATTAATTAGCAATCTTGTTGTACGAGGCCCCTTGGGTCAGAGTGATCATAATATGATAGAATTCTTCATTAGGATGGAGAGTGAAGTAGTTGAATCAGAGACTAGGGTCCTGAATTTAAATAAAGGAAACTACGATGGTATGAGGCGCAAATTGGGTAGGATTGATTGGGGAATGTCACTCAAAGGGTTGACGGTGGATAGGCAATGGCAAACATTCAAAGACTGCATGGATGAACTACAGAATTTGTTCATCCCAGTTTAGCATAAGAATAAAACAAAAAGGGTCACTCAACCGTGGCTAACAAGGGAAATTAGGGATAGCATAAGATCCAAGGAGAGGGCATATAAATTGGCCAGAAAAAGCGGTAACCCTGAGGATTGGGAGCAGTTTAGGATTCAACAAAGGAGGACAAAGGGATTAATTAAGAAGGGGAAAATAGAATATGAAAGTAAGCTTGCTGGGAACATAAAAACTGACTGTAAGAGTTTTTATAGATATGTGAAGAGAAAAAGATTAGTGAAATCAAGTGTAGGTCCCTTGCAGTCAGAAGCGGGGGAAGTTATAATGGGGAACAAAGAAATGGCTGACCAATTAAATGCATATTTTGGTTCTGTCTTCACAAAGGAGGACACAAATAACCTCCCAGAGATGTTGGAGAACATATAGTCTGATGAAAGGGAGGAACTGAAAGAAATCAGTATTTGCAGGGAAATGGTGTTAGGGAAATTGACGGGATTGAAGGCCGATAAATCCCCAGGGCCTGATAATCTACATCCTAGGGTACTTAAGGAAGTGGCCCTAGAAATAGTAGATGCTTTGCTGATCATCTTCCAACATTCGATGGAATCTGGAACTGTACCCATGGATTGGAGGGTAGCTAATGTTACCCCACTATTCAAAAAGGGTGGTAGAGAGAAAGCGAGGAATTACAGGCCGATAAGCCTGACATCGGTAGTGGGGAAAATGCTAGAGTCCATTATAAAGGATGTAATAGCTGAGCACTTGAAAAACAGTGACAGGATCGGACAAAGTCAACATGGATTTACAAAAGGTAAATCGTGCTTGACTAATCTACTGGAATTTTTTGAGGATGTAACTGGGAAAATAGATAAGGGAGAACCAGTAGATGTGGTGTATTTGGACTTTCAAAAGGCTTTCGATAAGGTCCCGCATAAGAGATTAGCGTGTAAAGTTAAGGCACATGGGATTGGGGGCAAGGTATTGACTTGGATAGAGAACTGGTTGGTGGACAGAAAGCAAAGAGTAGGAATTAATGGGTCTTTTTCCGAGTGACAAGCAGTGACTAGTGGGGTACCGCAGGCATCGGTCCTTGGACCCCAGCTATTCACAATATACATTAATGATCTAGATAAGGGATCCTTATATCTCCAAGTTTGCAGATGACACAAAGCTGGGTGGGAGTGTGTGCTGCGAGGAGGATACCGAGAAACTCCAGGATGATTTGGACAGGTTGGGTGAGTGGGCAGAAGCGTGGTAGATGCAATATAACGTGGATAAATGCGAGGTTATCCACTTTGGTGTCAAAAACAGAAAGGCAGACTATTATCTGAATGGCAATAGATTGGGAGAAGGGGAAGTGCAACGAGACCTGGGTGTCCTTGTGCACCAGTCGCTGAAGGTAAGCATGCAGGTGCAGCAGGCGGTGAAGAAGGCAAATGGTATGTTGGCCTTCATAGCGAAAGGGTTTGAGTATAGGAACAGGGATGTCCTGCTGCAGTTGTACAGGGCCTTGGTGAGACCACACCTTGAGTATTGTGTGCAGTTTTGGTCGCCTTATCTGAGGAAGGATGTTCTTGCCATGGAGGGAGTTCAGCGAAGATTCACAAGGCTGATACCTGGGATGGCAGGAATGACATATGAGGAGAGATTGGGTCAATTGGGCTTATACTCGCTGGAGTATAGAAGAATGAGAGGGGATCTCATCGAAACATATAAAATTCTGACAGGTCTGGACAAACTAGAAGCAGGAAGGATGTTCCCGATGGTCGGAGAGTCCAGAACCAGGGGTCATAATCTAAGGATAACGGGTAAGCCATTTAGGACAGAAATGAGGAAGAATTTCTTCACCCAGAGAGTGGTGAACCTGTGGAATTCTCTGCCACAGAAGGTAGTTGAGGCCAAGTCATTAAATATATTCAAGAATGAGTTAGATATATTTCTTAAAGCTAAAGGTATCAAGGGATATGGGGAGAAGGCAGGGACAGGGTACTGAGTTTGGATGATCAGCCATGATCTGATCGAATGGCGGAGCAGGCTCGAGGGGCCGAATGGCCTACTCCTGCTCCTATCTTCTATGTTTTTATGTTTCTATGATAATGATTTTAATTAGGTCGCCCGCCTCTGCTGGTCGAGTCGCTGCCGCACCGGCATATCTGCCTGAGGGAAAGGCACGTGGACGCGGGATGAAGGCGGGATCCCAACCCACTCCAACTTTTTACAAATTTCCCACCCGATCTGCCTCCGATCGCACCTGCACGGACCCCAGAAAATGTTGGTGTTCAGAGGGACCTGGGTGTCCTTGTAAACGAATCACAGAAAGTTAACATGTAGGTACAGCAAGCAATTAGGAAAGCAAATAGTATGTTGGCCTTTATTACAAAAGCATTGAAGTATAAGGGTATAAGAGTCCACAGACTTCCTATGAGCAACACCAAGGAAGATCTAATAATGACGACAAAATGAACTATTCCACTCGACTGTGCATCAATATTATTGGGTCTGTTAAACTGCTCATATTGCTCATTATGGCTTTCACAAATTATGATGCAAGATAAACAGGTTGAGACAAAACTTACAATGTCCACAACCTTCTGATAATCTGCTGGTGGATGATATTTCCATTGTTCACGCACCCTTCACAAAGGAAACCTGTTGTGATCTTCTACCCGACCACATTCTCCCTCCTACCTCCCAACCAATTACCAACCCATCTCACAAGGTTACCTCCAATTCCATGTCCTCTCATTTTTGCTAATAATCTCCTGTGTGGAACCTGACCAAATGCCTTCTGGAAGTTCATATAGAAAACACCCATAGACACTCCCTGTCCACCGTGTTAGTGACCTCATCAAACGTTTACTACATTAGGCAGATGTGACCTGCCCTTCACAAATCCATGCTGAATCTCTGACACTCTCTGAGCAATTCCATGGGAGATCTACCAACAATGTTCAGTATTTTTATACATTTAAGAACAGGGAGTGAGCACTAAACTCAAGGGCTGGGTGAGGGACAACAGTGAGGGAGCTGAGAGTGGGGCCCAGTAACCATCAGTAACCAGGCTCCAGGCCCCAGACTGCCCATATCAAGGTCATGGAAGATCTACTAATGACAACAAAATTAACTATTCCACCCATCAATATTACTGGGTCTGTTAAACTGCTCATATTGCTCGTTATGACTTTCACAAATTATGATACAAGATAAACACTTTGAGACAAACCTTTCAATGTCCACAACCTTCTGTCTAATCTGCTGGTTGATGATATTTCCATTGTTCACGCTCCCCTCACAAAGTAAACCTGTTCCGATCTTCTACCCGACCACATTCACTCCTAGATAGATCAGCCAGTTAGTCAGAGTCAGTGCAGCTCCCTTTCCTTTACTTAAACTGGTTGAACAGCCTCCTGCCTCAAATTTACCCAGTTTACAAACCTATTGTGATGTCTGATCTCATTGTGATGCACAGTGTGAGGGTGAGGCTTGCCCTGTGATGTCTCGCTTTGGCCCGTCCAGTTAAAGGGGCCTCACCTTGATGAAACAACATTTGGCAAACCCTTGGGCTTCATTTAGGTTGCGATGACTTGATGCGCTAGAATGCAATAACAGGTTTCCACGTGGTTGTGACCCAGAGAACAGCGTGCGCGAGCGATGGGCAGTGATGGGATTGTTTGCCTCCGTCTAATGATGTTAATTAGTTGTGTACATTTACAGCAACAGGTGGAGGCCATTCAGACCCTCAAGCAAATTTGGTGATTTAATTTGATGATGGCTGATCTGTAGCTCAACTCCATTTACCCACCTTTGTAATGTAGTAGATAGAGCTGAGGATAGTTGCAGACCTCAGAATGAAATAGACAGGATGGGGAAATGGGCAGAAGCACGGCAGATGGAGTTCAATGTGGCGAAGTGTGAAGTGATGCTCTTCGGGAGGACTAATATGGAAAGACAGTTTACTATAAACGGCACGATTTTGAAAAGTGTAGATGAGCGGAGAGACCTTGGTGTCCATATACACAAACCCTTAAAGGTGGCAGGGCAAGTTGATACAGTGGTTAATAAAGCATATGGATTACTTGGGTTTATAAATAGAGGAATAGAACATAAAAGCAGAGAGATCATTCTAGAACTTTATAAATCACTGGTTAGGCCTCAGATGGAGTATTGGGGACAATTCTGGGCCCCACACTTCAGGAAAGATGTAAAGGCCTTAGAAAGGGTGCAGAGGAGGTTTACCAGGATGTTACCAGGGATGAGGGACTTCAGTTATGAGGAGAGGTTGGGAAAGTTCGGACTGTTCTCCTTGGAACAGAGAAGGTTAAGAGGTGACCTAATAGAGGTTTACAAGATGATGAGGGGTTTTGATAGAGTAGACAAAGAAAAACTATTCCCTCTGGTGAGTGGGTCAATAACCAGAGGTCAGAGATTCAAGAACATTGGCAAAAGATCTAGAGGGGAGATGGAGAGAATTTTTTTCACTCGGAGAGTTGTGGGGATCTGGAACGCTCGACCTGAAGAGGTGATGGAAGCGGATTCCATCAATAATTTTAAAAGGGAGTTGGACAGGGATTTGAGGATGAGGAACTTACAGGGTTACGGAGATAAAGTGGGGGTGTGGGACTGAGCACGACTGATCTTTCAAAGAGCCGGCACAGGCACAACAGGCCGAATGGCCTCCTTCTGAGCTGCAAGTTTCTATGAGTCTACGATCTCAGTTTTTTAATTTTCAATTGACTCCCAGCCTCAACAGGTTTTCGGGGGAGAGAGTTCCAGATTTCCACTCCCCTTTGTGTGCAGAAGTACTTTCTGACATCGGTCCTGAACAGCCTAGCTCTAATTTTAAGGCTATGGCCTCTTGTTCTGGACTCTCCCACTGGAAGCTGACCCAGAACCACCATATTAACACCATAGCTACTAGAGCAGCTCAGAACCTGAGCACTCTGCAACAGGTGGCTCACCTCCTGACCAATGTTCCTTCTTATTTTTTTAACCCTTTTAAGGGGCTGTGCGCGGTTTTTGTATTGAAAAGACGGCTGTGCAGGTTCCCTGGAGTGCGGCCGCCCAGCTTACAGGGAACATTGCTCCTGACCCTCAACAAGGCTCAGGCCAGGAGTGTGACGGAATACTCACCACTCACCTGGATGGGTACAGACTCGACACTGAAGGATCTCGACAGCATCCAAGATATAGCTGTTCACTTGATCGTGCCCCTCCACTGGACTCAACATCCACTCATCCACTACCGGCGCACCATGTCTGTGGTATGTGCAATCTACAAGATGTTACTTTGACAGCTCCTCCTTGCCCTGTATCCTCTACCATTGGGACGAACAACAATATCACGGGAACGCCATCACCTCCAAGTCACACACCATCCTGACTTGGAAATATATCGCTGTTCCTTCAGCGTCACTGGGTCAAAATCCCGGAACTCCCGCCCGACTCACCACTGTGGGAATACCTTCACCACAAGGGCTGCAGCGGTTCACGAAGGCGGTTCACCACCACCTTCTCAAGGGCAATAAATGTCGGCCTTGTCAGTGTCACTTGACAACAAAGAGAAAATGATGGAATCATGTACAAGAAATGTGGCCATGCTTTTCTCGATGTCGACAGCCTGCAGGTGATATGAAGGGGGAGAGTCCCCTTGCTCCACCCTGTCCAGCCCAGACTCAGAGCCCCTGGTGGCTTTCAGGCTTCGCACCCCTGCCTCTCGCGCGTCCTCTGCCGGCTGCACTGACCGCACGGGGCGCTTTGTTTCCCGCTCTTCGCCAGCAGGTGGCGCAGCTGTTCCGTTCCCGGCACTGGGGAGGGGGACAGGGGGCGGGAGAGAGAGAGAGAGAGAGAGCGGGCCCGGGGCGGCTGGAGTGGGGAACCGAGGAGAGGGGGACTGGGGGGGAAGAGGCCGGGGAGCGGGGCCGGGTCGGGTCGCAACACCCGAGCTGCGACCCGGAAATATGAAGGAGAGGGAGAGGCTGTGAGGCGGCGGCGGCGGCAGTGGGCGGAGCTTTGAGTCGTAGCTTTAAAGACTTTTCCCGAGCTTTGCTTCCCAGACCTCGTGGCGCAACGGTAGCGCGTCTGACTCCAGATCAGAAGGCTGCGTGTTCGAATCACGTCGGGGTCACATCTTTTACACAACACAACATCTGCAAATATTGACACTTATTTATTACTATTCATGTTGCATATATTATTACAATCTCTTTCATTATATTATTTATTATATATTAGATTTTATTTACTATATATTGCATATATTTTATATGAGTATTCTAATCACCATTTTGATTAATGACAGCTATTATTTGTTCTGCATGATATTTGATGTGCTTATTGCAATGCCCAGGTCCTGCTTTGCCGGCAGGCTACAGGTTCACGGGCCCCCTGGCAAAGGCTGCGCACTGGGAACAGCCCCAACACACACGGCACGGACTCGATGGGCAGAATGGTCTCATTCTGTGCCGTTATGACTCTATGACATCTCTGCAGTGTCCCACTGCACGGTCCTGGCAAACTGGGTGGCTGTGCGGGTTGGACAATGAGAGAGCGGGAGTGGTCCGCAGGACGGGCAGTGGTTCTGAGGAGAGGGCAAGGAGCTCCGCACCTGAGGCTTGGAGCCGCATCTGTCTCGACAGGTGCATCGCCAGCTCGGATCGCACACCCGCTTCCACAGCCACCTCTCCCTCCTCAGCACCTGTCTCCAGCTCCGACTTACTCCACATGGACTCCAACTTCAATTCTACCAAGAGTGTGAATACCCGGTGTGGGCTGTCTCCTCTATTCCCCAGTGTGGGCTGTCTCCTCTATTCCCCAGTGTGGGCTGTCTCCTCTATTCCCCAGTGTGGGTTGTCTCCTCTATTCCCCAGTGTGGGCTGTCTCCTCTATTCCCCAGTGTGTGCTGTCTCCTCTATTCCCCCAGTGTGAGCTGTCTCCTCTATTCCCCCCAGTGTGGGCTGTCTCCTCTATTCCCCAGTGTGGGTTGCCTCCTCTATTCCCCAGTGTGGGCTCTTTCCTCTATTCCCCAGTGTGGGCTGTCTCCTCTATTCCCCAGTGTGGGCTGTCTCCTCTATTCCCCCTAGTGTGGGCTGTCTCCTCTATTCCCCAGTGTGGGCTGTCTCCTCTAATCCCCAGTGTGGGCTGTCTCCTCTATTCCCCAGTGTGGGCTGTCTCCTCTAATCCCCAGTGTGGGCTGTCTCCTCTAATCCCCAGTGTGGGCTGTCTCCTCTATTCCCCAGTGTGGGCTGTCTCCTCTATTCCCCAGTGTGGGCTGTCTCCTCTGTTCCCCCAGTGTGGGCTGTCTCCTCTGTTCCCCAGTGTGGGCTGTCTCGTCTATTCCCCCCAGTGTGGGCTGTCTCCTCTACTCCCCCCAGTGTGGGCTGTCTCCTCTATTCCCCAATGTGGGCTGTCTCCTCTATTCCCCCTAGTGTGGGCTGTCTCCTCTATTCCCCAGTGTGGGCTGTCTCCTCTATTCCCCAGTGTGGGCTGTCTCCTCTATTCCCCAGTGTGGGCTGTGTCCTCTATTCCCCAGTGTGGGCTGTCTCCTCTAATCCCCAGTGTGGGCTGTCTCCTCTATTCCCCCAGTGTGGGCTGTGTCCTCTATTCCCCAGTGTGGGCTTTCTCCTCTATTCCCCAGTGTGGGCTGTCTAAGAACATAAGAACATAAGAAATAGGAGCAGGAGTCGGCCATTTGAGCCTACTCCGCCATTCAATGAGACCATGGCTGATCTTCTGCCTCAACTCCATTCACTGACCCAATCGCCATATCCCTTGATGCCTTTACTAGTCAGAAATCTATCGACTTCTGTTTTGAAAAAACCCAATGACTGAGCCTCCACAGCCCTCTGGGGTAGAGAATTCCAAAGATTCACCACCCTCTGAGTGAAGACAGTTCTTCTCATCTCAGTCCTGAATGGCCTACCCTTTATCCTGAGGCTGTGGCCCCTGGTTCTAGACTCCCCAGCCAAGGGAAACATTCTCCCAGCATCCACCCTATCAAGCCCTGTAATAATTTTGTATGCTTCAATGAGATCCCCTCTCATTCTTCTGAATTCAAGAGAATACAGGCCTCGTTTACTCAATCTCTTCTCATACGACAGTCCCGCCATCCCAGGAATCAATCTCGTGAACCTTCGTTGCACTCCCTCTATGGCAAGTATATCCTTCCTTCGGTAAGGAGACCAAAATTGTACACAGTACTCCAGGTGTGGTCTCACCAAGGCCCTATATAATTGGAGTAAGACTTCTTTACTCCTGTACTCAAATCCTCTTGTAATGAAGGCCAGCATACCATTTGCCTTCCTAATGGCTTGCTGCACCTGCACATTCACTTTCAGTGACTCATGTACAAGGACACCCAGGTCCCTTTGAGCATCTGCATTCCCCAATCTTTCACCATTTAGGAAATACTCTGCCTTTCTGTTTTTTCCACCAAGGTGGATAACTTCACATTTATCCACATTATATTCCATCTGCCATGTTCTCGCCCACTCACTGAGCCGGTCGAGATCCCCTTGAAGCCTCTTCACATCCTCTTCACAACTGACACTGCCACCTAGCTTTGTATCATCAGCAAATTTGGAAATGTTACATTTAGTCCCCTCATCCAAATCATTGATATAGATTGTGAATAGCTGGGGCCCAAGCACCGATCCTTGTGGTACCCTACTAGTCACAGCCTGCCATCCTGAAAAAGACCCGTTTATCCCTACTCTTTGTTTTCTGTCTGTTAACCAATTCTCAATCCATGCTAGTATATTACCCCCAATTCCATGTGCCCTAATTTTGTTCACCAACCTCTTGTTTGGGACCTTATCGAAGGCCTTCTGAAAATCCAGATACACCACATCTACCGGTTCGCCTTTGTCTACTCCACTAGTTACATCCTCAAAGAACTCCAATAGGTTTGTCAAACAGGATTTCCCTTTCATAACTCCATGTTGACTCTGCCCAATCTTACTATTAGTTTCTAAGGGGGAAAAATTCTGTTGGTTTGCGCCTCCTGTTAGCGCCTTAAGAGGGCGCTAATGGGGCACAAAGCAACTAGCACCCGGGTGCGGCGATATCTGCGCCGCTCGCGAAATTGACCAGACATTTTGCGGCAGCGCGAAACAATACCGCCCCGATCTCCTGCCCACGCAGATCTTGACGTCATTTGAGCGTGCAACGCCCTTGTGGTACCCTGGGGCGGATATTGAGTGGCGTCCCCCTCCTTTCCGCCTGGCGCAAGCAACGACAGGTAGACTGGAACGTTTCCCAGTTGCTGTGGGGCTGGGGGGGGGCGCTATTTAAACGCGGCCTCTTCCTGGCTATTTTTGTGGCAGACATTTTTGCACCACTCATTCTGACAGAGAGAGAGATTCTGAGAGAGAGAAGGAGAGACTTCTGCATCGAGTCGGCGCTGTGTGAAGTAGTTTTGGCGACTGAGCATCACTTTGCAGGTACTTTTGTTTTTGACCTTCACTACTTTGATTGCCAAGAGACTTGGGGGCTGCACTGATTGGGGGCGTCTCCTGCGCCTGCAGATTCGGAGGCCACAGAGACGCAGAGAGAGAGTGGCAATCATGGCCAGACAGAGGAGGGCCAACAGGCCTCTGTACAGGAGACCTTACCCTCCCAGGGTATTTCACCAACAATTCTCCTACATTAATATGTCTGAGGAGCAGTGTTTGCGCAGGCTGCGCTTCAGCAAGGAGGTGGTCACTGAGCTCTGCCACCTGCTGCAGCCAGATCTGCAGCCTCTACTGAGGACCAGGACGTCTCTGTCGGTGGCAGTGAAGGTCACAGTGGCTCTGAACTTTTATGCCACCGGCTCCTGTCAAGCAGCTACTGGGGACATCGCCAATATCTCCCAGTTCACGGTCCATTGCTGCATCCGTCAGGTCACAAATGCCCTCTATAAAAGGAGACGACAGTACATCTCTTTCCCAATGACCCGGGCCAAACAGCATGAACGCGCATTGGGCTTTGCTAGGATAGCGGGTTTCCCCATGGTGCAGGGTGCCATTGACTGCACGCATGTGGCATTGCGTGCACCGCATGAGATGCAGAGGATTTCCGCAACCAGAAAGGGATTCCACTCCCTAAACGTCCAGTTGGTCTGTGACCACACACAGCTGATACTCGCTGTCAATGCCCACTATCCTGGCAGCTGCCACGATGCTTTCATCCTGCGCCAGACTGCTGTGGCAGACCTTTTCCAAGCACCACATCGCCCAAGTGGTTGGCTTCTCGGGGACAAGGGTTATCCACTGTGCACCTGGCTGATGACACTGCTCCGTACCCGCAACACCCCTGCTGAGAGCCATCTCGCCACCAGGAACATCGTTGAGCACACAATCGGCGTGCTCAAGCAACGGTTCCGCTGTCTGGACCACTCAGGAGGAGCCCTGCAGTACTCGCCTGAGCGAGTCTCCCTCTTCATAGTTGTGTGCTGCATGCTGCATAACCTGGCAATCCTCAGGACCCAGCCAATGCCACCAGGCCTTGGAGCACCACCGGAGGAGGAGGAGGAAGAGGAGGAGGAAGAGGAGGAGGATGATCAGCAGCAGCACCAAGGCGGGAGGAAGGCCCACAATGTTGAAACTGCAAGGGCCGTCCGTCAACGGCTGATAACAAGCCGCTTCTAGGCCCCTGCTGAGGAAATGGCTTCTGCCATTGAGAACAACATGAATGAAAGCAACCCACAACCCCTAAGCCGGCCAAGGCAACAATGATTCCAAAGACCAAACGTGTACATTTTGAATACAAAAAATTATTTATTTTACAAACTCTGTGTGTGTCATTTCTTCATGACAAACTAATAGAAAGAAACACAAAAAAACAGTCATTAACATAACTGGTTCTCACAACCTGGAGATAATGTCCAAAACACTAAACAAAAGTTTGACCACGAACCTCGACCTTTAATAAAAAAATGACCAACATTTTGTCACACCTCCTACTTTTTGCCCTTCGAGGGTGATCTCCTTCGCTTGCACACTTCCCCCCTTCCCACCCTACTGCTCCTCCGTAATGGGACCCCAGTGGCTGCAGCAAGGCTGCTGGAAGGCTGCTGATTGTCAGAAGCTGAGACTGCAGATGCCCTTGAAGGACGGCCTCGACCAGCTCTGGGCCTGGAGGGCCCGGCTGCAGACTGCACCAACTCTGCATGGGCGGCAACAGTCTGGCCTACAGGTGGTGGCAAGTACAATGGAGAAGTGACAGTGGTGGCAGCAGGAATGCTGTCATCTTGAGAGAGGACAGCCACTCACTGCTCGACCTACAGAAGCTTTTGCAATCCGTTTTTATATTCCTCCCAGTGTGGGCTGTCTCCTCTATTCCCCAGTGTGGGCTGTGTCCTCTATTCCCCAGTGTGGGCTGTCTCTTCTATTCCCCAGTGGGGCTGTTTCCACTATTCCCCAGTGTGGGCTTTCTCCTCTACTCCCCAGTGTGGGCTGAGTCTTCTATTCCCCAGTGTGGGCTGTCTCCTCTATTCCCCAGTGTGGGCTGTCTCTTCTATTTCCCAGTGTGGGCTGTCTCTTCTATTTCCCAGTGTGGGCTGTCTCTTCTATTTCCCAGTGTGGGCTGTCTCTTCTATTTCCCAGTGTGGGCTGTCTCTTCTATTTCCCAGTGTGGGCTGTCTCCTCTATTCCCCCAGTGTGGGCTGTCTCTTCTATTCCCCAGTGTGGGCTGTCTCTTCTATTCCCCAGTGTGGGCTGTCTACTCTATTCCCCAGTGTGGGCTGTCTCCTCTATTCCCCAGTGTGGGCTGTCTCATCTATTCCCCCAGTGTGGGATGTTCCTCTATTCCACAGTGTGGGCTGTCTCATCTATTCCCCCAGAGTGGGCTGTCTCCTCTATTCCCCAGTGTGGGCTCTCTCCTCTATTCCCCAGTGTGGGCTGTCTCATCTATTCCCCCAGAGTGGGCTGTATCCTCTATTCCCCAGTGTGGGCTGTCTCCTCTATTCCCCCAGTGTGGGCTCTATCCTCTATTCTCCAGTGTGGGATGTCTCCTCTATTCCCCAGTGTGGGCTGTCTCCCACTATTCCCCCAGTGTGGGCTGTCTCCTCTATTCCCCAGTGTGGGCTGTCTCCTCTATTCCCCACAGTGTGGGTTGTCTCCTCTATTCCCCAGTGTGGGCTCTATCCTCTATTCCCCAGTGTGGGCTGTCTCCCACTATTCCCCAGTGTGGGCTGTCTCCTCTATTCCGCCCAGTGTGTGCTGTCTCCTCTATTCCCCCAGTGTGGGCTGTCTCCTCTATTCCCCAGTGTTGGCTGTCTCCTCTATTCCCCAATGTGGGCTGTCGCCTCTATTCCCCAGTGTGGGCTGTCTCATCTATTCCCCAATGTGGGCTGTCTCCTCTATTCCCCAGTGTGGGCTGTCTCATCTATTCCCCAGTGTGGGCTGTCCCCTCTATTCCACAGTGTGGGCTGTCTCCTCTATTCCTCAGTGTGGGCTGTCGCCTGTAGTACCCCCAGTGTGGGCTGTCTCCTCTATTCCCCAGTGTGGGCTGTGTACTCTATTCCCCAGTGTGGGCTGTCTCATCTATTCCCCAGTGTGGGCTGTCTCCTCTATTCCCCCAGTGTGGGCTGTCTCCTCTATTCCCTAGTGTGGGCTGTCTCCTCTATTCCCCAGTGTGGGCTGTCTCCTCTAATCCCCAGTGTGGGCTGTCTCCTCTATTCCTCAGTGTGGGCTGTCGCCTGTAGTGCCCCCAGTGTGGGCTGTCTCCTCTATTCCCCAGTGTGGGCTGTGTCCTCTATTCCCCAGTGTGGGCTGTCTCATCTATTCCCCAGTGTGGGCTGTCTCCTCTATTCCCCAGTGTGGGCTGTCTCATCTATTCCCCAGTGTGGGCTGTCTCCTCTATTCACCACTGTGGGCTGTCTCCTCTATTCCCCAGTGTGGGCTGTCTCCTCTATTCCCCCCAGTGTTGGCTGTCTCCTCTATTCCCCCAGTGTCGGCTGTCTCCTCTATTCCCCAGTGTGGGCTGTCTCCTCTATTCCCCAGTGTGGGCTGTCTCCTCTATTCCCCAGTGTGGGCTGTCTCCTCTATTCACCACTGTGGGCTGTCTCCTCTATTCCCCAGTGTGGGCTGTCTCCTCTATTCCCCCAGTGTCGGCTGTCTCCTCTATTCCCCAGTGTCGGCTGTCTCCTCTATTCCCCAGTGTGGGCTGTCTCCTCTATTCCCCAGTGTGGGCTGTCTCCTCTATTCCCCAGTGTGGGCTGTCTCCTCTATTCCCCAGTGTGGGCTGTCTCCTCTATTCCCCCCAGTGTGGGCTGTCTCCTCTATTCCCCCAGTGTGGTTTGTCACCTCTATTCCCCAGTGTGGACTGTCTCCTCTATTCCCCCAGTGTGGGCTGTCTCCTCTATTCCCCAGTGTGGGCTGTCTCCTCTATTCCCCCAGTGTGGGCTGTCTCCTCTATTCCCCAGTGTGCGCTGTCTCCTCTATTCCCCCCAGTGTGGGCTGTCTCCTCTATTCCCCCAGTGTGGTTTGTCACCTCTATTCCCCAGTGTGGACTGTCTCCTCTATTCCCCCAGTGTGGGCTGTCTCCTCTATTCCCCAGTGTGGGCTGTCTCCTCTATTCCCCCCAGTGTGGGCTGTCTCCTCTATTCCCCAGTGTGGGCTGTCTCCTCTATTCCCCAGTGTGGGCTGTCTCCTCTATTCACCACTGTGGGCTGTCTCCTCTATTCCCCAGTGTGGGCTGTCTCCTCTATTCCCCCCAGTGTTGGCTGTCTCCTCTATTCCCCCAGTGTCGGCTGTCTCCTCTATTCCCCAGTGTGGGCTGTCTCCTCTATTCCCCAGTGTGGGCTGTCTCCCCTATTCCCCAGTGTGGGCTGTCGCCTCTATTCCCCAGTGTGGGCTGTCTCCTCTATTACCCAGCGTGGGCTGTCTCTTCTATTCCCCAGTGTGGGCTGTCTCTTCTATTCCCCAGTGTGGGCTGTCTACTCTATTCCCCAGTGTGGGCTGTCTCCTCTATTCCCCAGTGTGGGCTGTCTCCTCTATTCCCCCAGTGTGGGATGTTCCTCTATTCCCCAGTGTGGGCTGTCTCCTCTATTCCCAGTGTGGGCTGTATCCTCTATTCCCCAGTGTGGGCTGTCTCCTCTATTCCCCCAGTGTGGGCTCTATCCTCTATTCTCCAGTGTGGGATGTCTCCTCTATTCCCCATTGTGGGCTGTCTCCCACTATTCCCCCAGTGTGGGCTGTCTCCTCTATTCCCCAGTGTGGGCTGTCTCCTCTATTCCCCACAGTGTGGGTTGTCTCCTCTATTCCCCAGTGTGGGCTCTATCCTCTATTCCCCAGTGTGGGCTGTCTCCCACTATTCCCCAGTGTGGGCTGTCTCCTCTATTCCGCCCAGTGTGTGCTGTCTCCTCTATTCCCCCAGTGTGGGCTGTCTCCTCTATTCCCCAGTGTTGGCTGTCTCCTCTATTCCCCAATGTGGGCTGTCGCCTCTATTCCCCAGTGTGGGCTGTCTCATCTATTCCCCAATGTGGGCTGTCTCCTCTATTCCCCAGTGTGGGCTGTCTCATCTATTCCCCAGTGTGGGCTGTCGCCTCTATTCCCCAGTGTGGGCTGTCTCCTCTATTCCTCAGTGTGGGCTGTCGCCTGTAGTACCCCCAGTGTGGGCTGTCTCCTCTATTCCCCAGTGTGGGCTGTGTCCTCTATTCCCCAGTGTGGGCTGTCTCATCTATTCCCCAGTGTGGGCTGTCTCCTCTATTCCCCCAGTGTGGGCTGTCTCCTCTATTCCCCAGTGTGGGCTGTCTCCTCTATTCCCCAGTGTGGGTTTTCTCCTCTAATCCCCAGTGTGGGCTGTCTCCTCTATTCCTCAGTGTGGGCTGTCGCCTGTAGTACCCACAGTGTGGGCTGTCTCCTCTATTCCCCAGTGTGGGCTGTGTCCTCTATTCCCCAGTGTGGGCTGTCTCATCTATTCCCCAGTGTGGGCTGTCTCCTCTATTCCCCAGTGTGGGCTGTCTCATCTATTCCCCAGTGTGGGCTGTGTCCTCTATTATCCAGTGTGGGCTGTCTCCTCTATTCCCCAGTGTGGGCTGTCTCCTCTATTCCTCAGTGTGAGCTGTCTCCTCTATTACCCCAGTGTGGGCTGTCTCCTCTATTCCCCAGTGTGGGCTGTCTCCTCTATTCCCAGTGTGGGCTGTCTCCTCTATTCCCCAGTGTGGGCTGTCTCCTCTATTCCCCAGTGTGGGCTGTCTCCTCTATTCCCCAGTGTGGGCTGTCTCCTCTATTCCCCAGTGTGGACTGTCTCCTCTATTCCCCAGTGTGGGCTGTCTCCTCTATTCCCCGCAGTGTGGGCTGTCTCCTCTACTCCCCAGTTTGGGCTGTCTCCTCTATTCCCCAGTGTGGGCTGTCTCCTCTATTCCCCAGTGTGGGCTGTCTCCTCTATTCCCCCAGTGTGGGCTGTCTCCTCTATTCCCCCAGTGTGGTTTGTCACCTCTATTCCCCAGTGTGGACTGTCTCCTCTATTCCCCCAGTGTGGGCTGTCTCCTCTATTCCCCAGTGTGGGCTGTCTCCTCTATTCCCCCAGTGTGGGCTGTCTCCTCTATTCCCCAGTGTGGGCTGTCTCCTCTATTCCCCAGTGTGGGCTGTCTCCTCTATTCACCACTGTGGGCTGTCTCCTCTATTCCCCAGTGTGGGCTGTCTCCTCTATTCCCCCAGTGTTGGCTGTCTCCTCTATTCCCCCAGTGTCGGCTGTCTCCTCTATTCCCCAGTGTGGGCTGTCTCCTCTATTCCCCAGTGTGGGCTGTCTCCCCTATTCCCCAGTGTGGGCTGTCTCCTCTATTCCCCAGTGTGGGCTCTCTCCTCGATTCCCCAGTGTGGGCTGTCTCCTCTATTCCCCCCAGTGTGGGCTGTCTCCTCTAATCCCCAGTGTGGGCTGTCTCCTCTATTCCCCCCAGTGTGGGCTGTCTCCTCTATTCCCCAGTGTGGGCTGTCTCCTCTATTCCCCAGTGTGGCCTGTCTCCTCTATTCCCCCCAGTGTGGGCTCTATCCTCTATTCCCCAGTGTGGGCTGTCTCCTCTAATCCCCAGTGTGGGCTGTCTCCTCTATTCCTCAGTGTGGGCTGTCGCCTGTAGTACCCCCAGTGTGGGCTGTCTCCTCTATTCCCCAGTGTGGGCTGTGTCCTCTATTCCCCAGTGTGGGCTGTCTCATCTATTCCCCAGTGTGGGCTGTCTCCTCTATTCCCCAGTGTGGGCTGTCTCATCTATTCCCCAGTGTGGGCTGTGTCCTCTATTCCCCAGTGTGGGCTGTCTCCTCTATTCCCCAGTGTGGGCTGTCTCCTCTATTCCTCAGTGTGGGCTGTCTCCTCTATTCCCCCCAGTGTGGGCTGTCTCCTCTAATCCCCAGTGTGGGCTGTCTCCTCTATTCCTCAGTGTGGGCTGTCTCCTCTATTACCCCAGTGTGGGCTGTCTCCTCTATTCCCCAGTGTGGGCTGTCTCCTCTATTCCTCAGTGTGGGCTGTCTCCTCTATTACCCCAGTGTGGGCTGTCTCCTCTCTTCCCCCCAGAGTGGATTGTGTCCTCTATTCCCCAGTGTGGGCTGTCTCCTCTATTCCCCAGTGTGGACTGTCTCCTCTATTCCCCAGTGTGGGCTGTCTCCTCTATTCCCCCAGTGTGGGCTGTCTCCTCTATTCCCTCAGTGTGGGCTGTCTCCTCTATTCCCCAGTGTGGGCTGTCTCCTCTATTCCCCAGTGTGGGCTGTCTCCTCTATTCTCCCCAGTGTGGGCTGTCTCCTCTATTCCCCCAGTGTGGTTTGTCACCTCTATTCCCCAGTGTGGACTGTCTCCTCTATTCCCCCAGTGTGGGCTGTCTCCTCCATTCCTCAGTGTGGGCGGTTTCCTCTATTCCCCCCAGTGTCGGCTGTCTCCTCTATTCCCCAGTGTGCGCTCTCTCCTCGATTCCCCAGTGTTGGCTGTCTCCTCTATTCCCCCAGTGTGGGCTGTCTCCTCTAATCCCCAGTGTGGGCTGTCTCCTCTATTCCCCCAGTGTGGGCTGTCTCCTCTATTCCCCAGTGTGGGCTGTCTCCTCTATTCCCCAGTGTGGCCTGTCTCCTCTATTCCCCCCAGTGTGGGCTCTATCCTCTATTCCCCAGTGTGGGCTGTCTCCTCTATTCACCAGTGTGGGCTGTCTCCTCTATTCCCCAGTGTGGCCTGTCTCCTCTATTCCCCCCAGTGTGAGCTCTATCTCTTTTCCCCAGTGTGGGCTGTCTCCTCTATTCCCCAGTGTGGGCTGTCTCCTCTATTCCCCAGTGTGGGCTGTCTCCTCTATTCCCCAGTGTGGGCTGTCGCCTCTATTCCCCCAGTGTGGGCTGTCTCCTCTATTCCCCAGTGTGGGCTGTGTCCTCTATTCCCCAGTGTGGGCTGTCTCATCTATTCCCCAGTGTGGGCTGTCTCCTCTATTCCTCCAGTGTGGGCTGTCTCCTCTATTCCCCAGTGTGGGCTGTCTCATCTATTCCCCAGTGTGGGCTGTCTCCTCTATTCCCCAGTGTGGGCTGTCTCCTCTATTCCTCAGTGTGGGCTGTCTCCTCTATTCCCCAGTGTGGGCTGTCTCCTCTATTCCCCAGTGTGGGCTGTCTCCTCTATTCCCCCAGTGTGGGCTGTCTCCTCTATTCCCCAGTGTGGGCTGTCTCCTCTATTCCCCAGTGTGGGCTGTCTCCTTTATTCCACAGTGTGGGCTGTGTCCTCTATTCCCCAGTGTGGGCTGTCTCATCTATTCCCCAGTGTGGGCTGTCTCCTCTATTCCCCAGTGTGGGCTGTCTCATCTATTCCCCAGTGTGGGCTGTGTCCTCTATTCCCCAGTGTGGGCTGTCTCCTCTATTCCCCAGTGTGGGCTGTCTCCTCTATTCCTCAGTGTGGGCTGTCTCCTCTATTCCCCCAGTGTGGGCTGTCTCCTCTAATCCCCAGTGTGGGCTGTCTCCTCTATTCCTCAGTGTGGGCTGTCTCCTCTGTTACCCCAGTGTGGGCTGTCTCCTCTATTCCCCAGTGTGGGCTGTCTCCTCTATTCCTCAGTGTGGGCTGTCTCCTCTATTAGCCCAGTGTGGGCTGTCTCCTCTCTTCCCCCCAGTGTGGATTGTGTCCTCTATTCCCCAGTGTGGGCTGTCTCCTCTATTCCCCAGTGTGGACTGTCTCCTCTATTCCCCAGTGTGGGCTGTCTCCTCTATTCCCCCAGTGTGGGCTGTCTCCTCTATTCCCTCAGTGTGGGCTGTCTCCTCTATTCCCGAGTGTGGGCTGTCTCCTCTATTCCCCAGTGTGGGCTGTCTCCTCTATTCCCCCAGTGTGGGCTGTCTCCTCTATTCCCCCAGTGTGGTTTGTCACCTCTATTCCCCAGTGTGGACTGTCTCCTCTATTCCCCCAGTGTGGGCTGTCTCCTCCATTCCTCAGTGTGGGCGGTTTCCTCTATTCCCCCCAGTGTCGGCTGTCTCCTCTATTCCCCAGTGTGCGCTGTCTCCTCTATTCCCCAGTGTGGACTGTCTCCTCTATTCCCCCAGTGTGGGCTGTCTCCTCTATTCCCCAGTGTGGGCTGTCTCCTCTATTCCCCCCAGTGTGGGCTGTCTCCTCTATTCACCCCAGTGTTGGCTGTCTCCTCTATTCCCCAGTGTCGGCTGTCTCCTCTATTCCCCAGTGTGGGCTGTCTCCTCTATTCCCCAGTGTGGGCTGTCTCCCCTATTCCCCAGTGTGGGCTGTCTCCTCTATTCCCCAGTGTGGGCTCTCTCCTCTATTCCCCAGTGTGGCTGTCTCCTCTATTCCCCCAGTGTGGGCTGTCTCCTCTATTCCCCAGTGTGGGCTGTCTCCTCTATTCCCCCAGTGTGGGCTGTCTCCTCTATTCCCCAGTGTGGGCTGTCTCCTCTATTCCCCAGTGTGGCCTGTCTCCTCTATTCCCCCCAGTGTGGGCTCTATCCTCTATTCCCCAGTGTGGGCTGTCTCCTCTATTCACCAGTGTGGGCTGTCTCCTCTATTCCCCAGTGTGGCTGTCTCCTCTATTCCCCCAGTGTGAGCTGTCTCTCTATTCCCCAGTGTGGGCTGTCTCCTCTATTCCCCAGTGTGGGCTGTCTCCTCTATTCCCCAGTGTGGGCTGTCTCCTCTATTCCCCAGTGTGGGCTGTCTCCTCTAGTACCCCCAGTGTGGGCTGTCTCCTCTATTCCCCAGTGTGGGCTGTGTCCTCTATTCCCCAGTGTGGGCTGTCTCATCTATTCCCCAGTGTGGGCTGTCTCCTCTATTCCTCCAGTGTGGGCTGTCTCCTCTATTCCCCAGTGTGGGCTGTCTCATCTATTCCCCAGTGTGGGCTGTCTCCTCTATTCCCCAGTGTGGGCTGTCTCCTCTATTCCTCAGTGTGGGCTGTCTCCTCTATTCCCCAGTGTGGGCTGTCTCCTCTATTCCCCAGTGTGGGCTGTCTCCTCTATTCCCCCAGTGTGGGCTGTCTCCTCTATTCCCCAGTGTGGGCTGTCTCCTCTATTCCCCAGTGTGGGCTGTCTCCTTTATTCCACAGTGTGGGCTGTCTCCTCTATTTCACAGTGTGGCCTGTCTCCTCTATTCCCCTCATTGTGGGCTGTCTCCTCTATTCCCCCAGTGTGGGCTGTCTCCTCTGTTCCCCAGTGTGGGCTGTCTCCTCTCTTCCCCAGTGTGGTCTGCCACCTTTATTACCCCCAGTGTGGGCTGTCTCCTGTATTCCGCAGTGTGGGCTATCTCCTCTATTACCCCCAGTGTGGGCTGTCTCCTCTATTATCCAGTGGGGGCTGTCTCCTCTATTCCCCAGTGTGGGCTGTCTCCTCTAATCCCCAGAGTGGTCTGTCTTCTCTATTCCCCAGTGTGGGCTGTCTCCTATATTCCCCAGTGTGGGCTGTCTCCTCTATTCCCCCCAGTGTGGGCTGTCTCCTGTATTCCGCAGTGTGGGCTATCTCCTCTATTCCCCCCAGTGTGGGCTGTCTCCTCTATTCCCCAGTGTGGGCTGTGTCCTCTATTCCCCAGTGTGGGCTGTCTCATCTATTCCCCAGTGTGGGCTGTCTCCTCTATTCCCCAGTGTGGGCTGTCTCCTCTATTCCCCAGTGTGGGCTGTCTCATCTATTCCCCAGTGTGGGCTGTCTCCTCTATTCCCCAGTGTGGGCTGTCTCCTCTATTCCCCAGTGTGGGCTGTCTCCTCTATTCCCCCCAGTGTGGGCTGTCTCCTCTATTCCCCAGTGTGCCTGTCTCCTCTATTCTCCCAGTGTGGGATGGTCCTCTATTCCCCAGTGTGGGCTGTCTCTTCTATGCCCCCAGTGTGGGCTGTCTCCTCTATTCCCCAGTGTTGGCTGTCTCCTCTGTTCCCCCAGTGTGGGCTGTCTCCTCTGTTCACCAGTGTGGGCTGTCTCGTCTATTCCCCCCAGTGTGGGCTGTCTCCTCTACTCCCCCCAGTGTGGGCTGTCTCCTCTATTCCCCAGTGTGGGCTGTGTCCTCTATTCCCCAGTGCGGGCTGTCTCATCTATTCCCCAGTGTGGGCTGTCTCCTCTATTCCCCAGTGTGGGCTGTCTCATCTATTCACCAGTGTGGGCTGTGTCCTCTATTCCCCAGTGTGGGCTGTCTCCTCTATTCCCCAGTGTGGGCTGTCTCCTCTATTCCTCAGTGTGGGCTGTCTCCTCTATTACCCCAGTGTCGGCTGTCTCCTCTATTCCCCAGTGTGGGCTGTCTCCTCTATTCCTCAGTGTGGGCTGTCTCCTCTATTACCCCAGTGTGGGCTGTCTCCTCTATTCCCCCCAGTGTGGACTGTGTCCTCTATTCCCCAGTGTAGACTGTCTCCTCTATTCCCCAGTGTGGACTGTCTCCTCTATTCCCCAGTGTGGGCTGTCTCCTCTATTCCCCCCAGTGTGGGCTGTCTCCTCTACTCCCCAGTGTGGGCTGTCTCCTCTATTCCCCAGTGTGGGCTGTCTCCTCTATTCCCCAGTGTGGGCTGTCTCCTCTATTCCCCCAGTGTGGGCTGTCTCCTCTATTCCCCAGTGTGGTTTGTCACCTCTATTCCCCAGTGTGGACTGTCTGCTCTATTCCCCCAGTGTCGGCTGTCTCCTCTATTCCCCAGTGTGGGCGGTTTCCTCTATTCCCCCCAGTGTGGGCTGTCTCCTCTATTCCCCAGTGTGCGCTGTCTCCTCTATTCCCCCCAGTGTGGGCTGTCTCCTCTATTCCCCAGTGTGGTTTGTCTCCTCTATTCCCCAGTGTGGCTGTCTCCTCTATTCCCCAGTGTGGGCTGTCTCCTCTATTCCCCAGTGTGGGCTGTCTCCTCTATTCCCCCAGTGTGGGCTGTCTCCTCTATTCCCCAGTGTGGGCTGTCTCCTCTATTCCCCAGTGTGGGCTGTCTCCTCTATTCCCCAGTGTGGGCTGTCTCCTCTATTCCCCAGTGTGGGCTGTCTCCTCTATTCCCCCAGTGTGGGCTGTCTCCTCTATTCCCCAGTGTGGCTGTCTCCTCTATTCCCCAGTGTGGGCTGTCTCCTCTATTCCCCAGTGTGGGCTGTCTCCTCTATTCCCCAGTGTGGGCTGTCTCCTCTATTCCCCAGTGTGGGCTGTCTCCTCTATTCCCCAGTGTGGGCTGTCTCCTCTATTCCCCCAGTGTGGGCTGTCTCCTCTATTCCCCAGTGTGGGCTGTCTCCTCTATTCCCCCAGTGTGGGCTGTCTCCTCTATTCCCCAGTGTGGGCTGTCTCCTCTATTCCCCAGTGTGGGCTGTCTCCTCTATTCCCCCAGTGTGGGCTGTCTCCTCTATTCCCCAGTGTGGGCTGTCTCCTCTATTCCCCAGTGTGGGCTGTCTCCTCTATTCCCCAGTGTGGGCTGTCTCCTCTATTCCCCAGTGTGGGCTGTCTCCTCTATTCCCCAGTGTGGGCTGTCTCCTCTATTCCCCAGTGTGGGCTGTCTCCTCTATTCCCCAGTGTGGGCTGTCTCCTCTATTCCCCAGTGTGGGCTGTCTCCTCTATTCCCCAGTGTGGGCTGTCTCCTCTATTCCCCAGTGTGGGCTGTCTCCTCTATTCCCCAGTGTGGGCTGTCTCCTCTATTCCCCAGTGTGGGCTGTCTCCTCTATTCCCCAGTGTGGGCTGTCTCCTCTATTCCCCAGTGTGGGCTGTCTCCTCTATTCCCCAGTGTGGGCTGTCTCCTCTATTCCCCAGTGTGGGCTGTCTCCTCTATTCCCCAGTGTGGGCTGTCTCCTCTATTCCCCAGTGTGGGCTGTCTCCTCTATTCCCCAGTGTGGGCTGTCTCCTCTATTCCCCAGTGTGGGCTGTCTCCTCTATTCCCCAGTGTGGGCTGTCTCCTCTATTCCCCAGTGTGGGCTGTCTCCTCTATTCCCCAGTGTGGGCTGTCTCCTCTATTCCCCAGTGTGGGCTGTCTCCTCTATTCCCCAGTGTGGGCTGTCTCCTCTATTCCCCAGTGTGGGCTGTCTCCTCTATTCCCCAGTGTGGGCTGTCTCCTCTATTCCCCAGTGTGGGCTGTCTCCTCTATTCCCCAGTGTGGGCTGTCTCCTCTATTCCCCAGTGTGGGCTGTCTCCTCTATTCCCCCAGTGTGGGCTGTCTCCTCTATTCCCCAGTGTGGGCTGTCTCCTCTATTCCCCAGTGTGGGCTGTCTCCTCTATTCCCCAGTGTGGGCTGTCTCCTCTATTCCCCAGTGTGGGCTGTCTCCTCTATTCCCCAGTGTGGGCTGTCTCCTCTATTCCCCAGTGTGGGCTGTCTCCTCTATTCCCCAGTGTGGGCTGTCTCCTCTATTCCCCAGTGTGGGCTGTCTCCTCTATTCCCCAGTGTGGGCTGTCTCCTCTATTCCCCAGTGTGGGCTGTCTCCTCTATTCCCCAGTGTGGGCTGTCTCCTCTATTCCCCAGTGTGGGCTGTCTCCTCTATTCCCCAGTGTGGGCTGTCTCCTCTATTCCCCAGTGTGGGCTGTCTCCTCTATTCCCCAGTGTGGGCTGTCTCCTCTATTCCCCAGTGTGGGCTGTCTCCTCTATTCCCCAGTGTGGGCTGTCTCCTCTATTCCCCAGTGTGGGCTGTCTCCTCTATTCCCCAGTGTGGGCTGTCTCCTCTATTCCCCAGTGTGGGCTGTCTCCTCTATTCCCCAGTGTGGGCTGTCTCCTCTATTCCCCAGTGTGGGCTGTCTCCTCTATTCCCCAGTGTGGGCTGTCTCCTCTATTCCCCAGTGTGGGCTGTCTCCTCTATTCCCCAGTGTGGGCTGTCTCCTCTATTCCCCAGTGTGGGCTGTCTCCTCTATTCCCCAGTGTGGGCTGTCTCCTCTATTCCCCAGTGTGGGCTGTCTCCTCTATTCCCCAGTGTGGGCTGTCTCCTCTATTCCCCAGTGTGGGCTGTCTCCTCTATTCCCCAGTGTGGGCTGTCTCCTCTATTCCCCAGTGTGGGCTGTCTCCTCTATTCCCCAGTGTGGGCTGTCTCCTCTATTCCCCAGTGTGGGCTGTCTCCTCTATTCCCCAGTGTGGGCTGTCTCCTCTATTCCCCAGTGTGGGCTGTCTCCTCTATTCCCCAGTGTGGGCTGTCTCCTCTATTCCCCAGTGTGGGCTGTCTCCTCTATTCCCCAGTGTGGGCTGTCTCCTCTATTCCCCAGTGTGGGCTGTCTCCTCTATTCCCCAGTGTGGGCTGTCTCCTCTATTCCCCAGTGTGGGCTGTCTCCTCTATTCCCCAGTGTGGGCTGTCTCCTCTATTCCCCAGTGTGGGCTGTCTCCTCTATTCCCCAGTGTGGGCTGTCTCCTCTATTCCCCAGTGTGGGCTGTCTCCTCTATTCCCCAGTGTGGGCTGTCTCCTCTATTCCCCAGTGTGGGCTGTCTCCTCTATTCCCCAGTGTGGGCTGTCTCCTCTATTCCCCAGTGTGGGCTGTCTCCTCTATTCCCCAGTGTGGGCTGTCTCCTCTATTCCCCAGTGTGGGCTGTCTCCTCTATTCCCCAGTGTGGGCTGTCTCCTCTATTCCCCAGTGTGGGCTGTCTCCTCTATTCCCCAGTGTGGGCTGTCTCCTCTATTCCCCAGTGTGGGCTGTCTCCTCTATTCCCCAGTGTGGGCTGTCTCCTCTATTCCCCAGTGTGGGCTGTCTCCTCTATTCCCCAGTGTGGGCTGTCTCCTCTATTCCCCAGTGTGGGCTGTCTCCTCTATTCCCCAGTGTGGGCTGTCTCCTCTATTCCCCAGTGTGGGCTGTCTCCTCTATTCCCCAGTGTGGGCTGTCTCCTCTATTCCCCAGTGTGGGCTGTCTCCTCTATTCCCCAGTGTGGGCTGTCTCCTCTATTCCCCAGTGTGGGCTGTCTCCTCTATTCCCCAGTGTGGGCTGTCTCC
The DNA here is from genome assembly GCA_030390025.1 of Squalus acanthias. Classification (NCBI taxonomy): domain Eukaryota; kingdom Metazoa; phylum Chordata; class Chondrichthyes; order Squaliformes; family Squalidae; genus Squalus; species Squalus acanthias. Next base: position 266,404 of record JASTWF010000405.1, read on the forward strand.
TCTATTCCCCAGTGTGGGCTGTCTCCTCTATTCCCCAGTGTGGGCTGTCTCCTCTATTCCCCAGTGTGGGCTGTCTCCTCTATTCCCCAGTGTGGGCTGTCTCCTCTATTCCCCAGTGTGGGCTGTCTCCTCTATTCCCCAGTGTGGGCTGTCTCCTCTATTCCCCAGTGTGGGCTGTCTCCTCTATTCCCCAGTGTGGGCTGTCTCCTCTATTCCCCAGTGTGGGCTGTCTCCTCTATTCCCCAGTGTGGGCTGTCTCCTCTATTCCCCAGTGTGGGCTGTCTCCTCTATTCCCCAGTGTGGGCTGTCTCCTCTATTCCCCAGTGTGGGCTGTCTCCTCTATTCCCCAGTGTGGGCTGTCTCCTCTATTCCCCAGTGTGGGCTGTCTCCTCTATTCCCCAGTGTGGGCTGTCTCCTCTATTCCCCAGTGTGGGCTGTCTCCTCTATTCCCCAGTGTGGGCTGTCTCCTCTATTCCCCAGTGTGGGCTGTCTCCTCTATTCCCCCAGTGTGGGCTGTCTCCTCTATTCCCCAGTGTGGGCTGTCTCCTCTATTCCCCAGTGTGGGCTGTCTCCTCTATTCCCCAGTGTGGGCTGTCTCCTCTATTCCCCAGTGTGGGCTGTCTCCTCTATTCCCCAGTGTGGGCTGTCTCCTCTATTCCCCAGTGTGGGCTGTCTCCTCTATTCCCCAGTGTGGGCTGTCTCCTCTATTCCCCAGTGTGGGCTGTCTCCTCTATTCCCCAGTGTGGGCTGTCTCCTCTATTCCCCAGTGTGGGCTGTCTCCTCTATTCCCCAGTGTGGGCTGTCTCCTCTATTCCCCAGTGTGGGCTGTCTCCTCTATTCCCCAGTGTGGGCTGTCTCCTCTATTCCCCAGTGTGGGCTGTCTCCTCTATTCCCCAGTGTGGGCTGTCTCCTCTATTCCCCAGTGTGGGCTGTCTCCTCTATTCCCCAGTGTGGGCTGTCTCCTCTATTCCCCAGTGTGGGCTGTCTCCTCTATTCCCCAGTGTGGGCTGTCTCCTCTATTCCCCAGTGTGGGCTGTCTCCTCTATTCCCCAGTGTGGGCTGTCTCCTCTATTCCCCAGTGTGGGCTGTCTCCTCTATTCCCCAGTGTGGGCTGTCTCCTCTATTCCCCAGTGTGGGCTGTCTCCTCTATTCCCCAGTGTGGGCTGTCTCCTCTATTCCCCAGTGTGGGCTGTCTCCTCTATTCCCCAGTGTGGGCTGTCTCCTCTATTCCCCAGTGTGGGCTGTCTCCTCTATTCCCCAGTGTGGGCTGTCTCCTCTATTCCCCAGTGTGGGCTGTCTCCTCTATTCCCCAGTGTGGGCTGTCTCCTCTATTCCCCAGTGTGGGCTGTCTCCTCTATTCCCCAGTGTGGGCTGTCTCCTCTATTCCCCAGTGTGGGCTGTCTCCTCTATTCCCCAGTGTGGGCTGTCTCCTCTATTCCCCAGTGTGGGCTGTCTCCTCTATTCCCCAGTGTGGGCTGTCTCCTCTATTCCCCAGTGTGGGCTGTCTCCTCTATTCCCCAGTGTGGGCTGTCTCCTCTATTCCCCAGTGTGGGCTGTCTCCTCTATTCCCCAGTGTGGGCTGTCTCCTCTATTCCCCAGTGTGGGCTGTCTCCTCTATTCCCCAGTGTGGGCTGTCTCCTCTATTCCCCAGTGTGGGCTGTCTCCTCTATTCCCCAGTGTGGGCTGTCTCCTCTATTCCCCAGTGTGGGCTGTCTCCTCTATTCCCCAGTGTGGGCTGTCTCCTCTATTCCCCCAGTGTGGGCTGTCTCCTCTATTCCCCAGTGTGGGCTGTCTCCTCTATTCCCCCAGTGTGGGCTGTCTCCTCTATTCCCCAGTGTGGGCTGTCTCCTCTATTCCCCAGTGTGGGCTGTCTCCTCTATTCCCCAGTGTGGGCTGTCTCCTCTATTCCCCAGTGTGGGCTGTCTCCTCTATTCCCCAGTGTGGGCTGTCTCCTCTATTCCCCAGTGTGGGCTGTCTCCTCTATTCCCCAGTGTGGGCTGTCTCCTCTATTCCCCAGTGTGGGCTGTCTCCTCTATTCCCCCAGTGTGGGCTGTCTCCTCTATTCCCCAGTGTGGGCTGTCTCCTCTATTCCCCAGTGTGGGCTGTCTCCTCTATTCCCCAGTGTGGGCTGTCTCCTCTATTCCCCAGTGTGGGCTGTCTCCTCTATTCCCCAGTGTGGGCTGTCTCCTCTATTCCCCAGTGTGGGCTGTCTCCTCTATTCCCCAGTGTGGGCTGTCTCCTCTATTCCCCAGTGTGGGCTGTCTCCTCTATTCCCCAGTGTGGGCTGTCTCCTCTATTCCCCAGTGTGGGCTGTCTCCTCTATTCCCCAGTGTGGGCTGTCTCCTCTATTCCCCAGTGTGGGCTGTCTCCTCTATTCCCCAGTGTGGGCTGTCTCCTCTATTCCCCAGTGTGGGCTGTCTCCTCTATTCCCCAGTGTGGGCTGTCTCCTCTATTCCCCAGTGTGGGCTGTCTCCTCTATTCCCCAGTGTGGGCTGTCTCCTCTATTCCCCAGTGTGGGCTGTCTCCTCTATTCCCCAGTGTGGGCTGTCTCCTCTATTCCCCAGTGTGGGCTGTCTCCTCTATTCCCCAGTGTGGGCTGTCTCCTCTATTCCCCAGTGTGGGCTGTCTCCTCTATTCCCCAGTGTGGGCTGTCTCCTCTATTCCCCAGTGTGGGCTGTCTCCTCTATTCCCCAGTGTGGGCTGTCTCCTCTATTCCCCAGTGTGGGCTGTCTCCTCTATTCCCCAGTGTGGGCTGTCTCCTCTATTCCCCAGTGTGGGCTGTCTCCTCTATTCCCCAGTGTGGGCTGTCTCCTCTATTCCCCAGTGTGGGCTGTCTCCTCTATTCCCCAGTGTGGGCTGTCTCCTCTATTCCCCAGTGTGGGCTGTCTCCTCTATTCCCCAGTGTGGGCTGTCTCCTCTATTCCCCAGTGTGGGCTGTCTCCTCTATTCCCCAGTGTGGGCTGTCTCCTCTATTCCCCAGTGTGGGCTGTCTCCTCTATTCCCCAGTGTGGGCTGTCTCCTCTATTCCCCAGTGTGGGCTGTCTCCTCTATTCCCCAGTGTGGGCTGTCTCCTCTATTCCCCAGTGTGGGCTGTCTCCTCTATTCCCCCAGTGTGGGCTGTCTCCTCTATTCCCCCAGTGTGGGCTGTCTCCTCTATTCCCCAGTGTGGGCTGTCTCCTCTATTCCCCAGTGTGGGCTGTCTCCTCTATTCCCCAGTGTGGGCTGTCTCCTCTATTCCCCCAGTGTGGGCTGTCTCCTCTATTCCCCAGTGTGGGCTGTCTCCTCTATTCCCCCAGTGTGGGCTGTCTCCTCTATTCCCCAGTGTGGGCTGTCTCCTCTATTCCCCAGTGTGGGCTGTCTCCTCTATTCCCCAGTGTGGGCTGTCTCCTCTATTCCCCAGTGTGGGCTGTCTCCTCTATTCCCCAGTGTGGGCTGTCTCCTCTATTCCCCAGTGTGGGCTGTCTCCTCTATTCCCCAGTGTGGGCTGTCTCCTCTATTCCCCAGTGTGGGCTGTCTCCTCTATTCCCCAGTGTGGGCTGTCTCCTCTATTCCCCAGTGTGGGCTGTCTCCTCTATTCCCCAGTGTGGGCTGTCTCCTCTATTCCCCAGTGTGGGCTGTCTCCTCTATTCCCCAGTGTGGGCTGTCTCCTCTATTCCCCAGTGTGGGCTGTCTCCTCTATTCCCCAGTGTGGGCTGTCTCCTCTATTCCCCAGTGTGGGCTGTCTCCTCTATTCCCCAGTGTGGGCTGTCTCCTCTATTCCCCAGTGTGGGCTGTCTCCTCTATTCCCCAGTGTGGGCTGTCTCCTCTATTCCCCAGTGTGGGCTGTCTCCTCTATTCCCCAGTGTGGGCTGTCTCCTCTATTCCCCAGTGTGGGCTGTCTCCTCTATTCCCCAGTGTGGGCTGTCTCCTCTATTCCCCAGTGTGGGCTGTCTCCTCTATTCCCCAGTGTGGGCTGTCTCCTCTATTCCCCAGTGTGGGCTGTCTCCTCTATTCCCCAGTGTGGGCTGTCTCCTCTATTCCCCAGTGTGGGCTGTCTCCTCTATTCCCCAGTGTGGGCTGTCTCCTCTATTCCCCAGTGTGGGCTGTCTCCTCTATTCCCCAGTGTGGGCTGTCTCCTCTATTCCCCAGTGTGGGCTGTCTCCTCTATTCCCCAGTGTGGGCTGTCTCCTCTATTCCCCCAGTGTGGGCTGTCTCCTCTATTCCCCAGTGTGGGCTGTCTCCTCTATTCCCCAGTGTGGGCTGTCTCCTCTATTCCCCAGTGTGGGCTGTCTCCTCTATTCCCCAGTGTGGGCTGTCTCCTCTATTCCCCAGTGTGGGCTGTCTCCTCTATTCCCCAGTGTGGGCTGTCTCCTCTATTCCCCAGTGTGGGCTGTCTCCTCTATTCCCCAGTGTGGGCTGTCTCCTCTATTCCCCAGTGTGGGCTGTCTCCTCTATTCCCCAGTGTGGGCTGTCTCCTCTATTCCCCAGTGTGGGCTGTCTCCTCTATTCCCCAGTGTGGGCTGTCTCCTCTATTCCCCAGTGTGGGCTGTCTCCTCTATTCCCCAGTGTGGGCTGTCTCCTCTATTCCCCAGTGTGGGCTGTCTCCTCTATTCCCCAGTGTGGGCTGTCTCCTCTATTCCCCAGTGTGGGCTGTCTCCTCTATTCCCCAGTGTGGGCTGTCTCCTCTATTCCCCAGTGTGGGCTGTCTCCTCTATTCCCCAGTGTGGGCTGTCTCCTCTATTCCCCAGTGTGGGCTGTCTCCTCTATTCCCCAGTGTGGGCTGTCTCCTCTATTCCCCAGTGTGGGCTGTCTCCTCTATTCCCCAGTGTGGGCTGTCTCCTCTATTCCCCAGTGTGGGCTGTCTCCTCTATTCCCCCAGTGTGGGCTGTCTCCTCTATTCCCCAGTGTGGGCTGTCTCCTCTATTCCCCAGTGTGGGCTGTCTCCTCTATTCCCCAGTGTGGGCTGTCTCCTCTATTCCCCAGTGTGGGCTGTCTCCTCTATTCCCCAGTGTGGGCTGTCTCCTCTATTCCCCAGTGTGGGCTGTCTCCTCTATTCCCCAGTGTGGGCTGTCTCCTCTATTCCCCAGTGTGGGCTGTCTCCTCTATTCCCCAGTGTGGGCTGTCTCCTCTATTCCCCAGTGTGGGCTGTCTCCTCTATTCCCCAGTGTGGGCTGTCTCCTCTATTCCCCCAGTGTGGGCTGTCTCCTCTATTCCCCAGTGTGGGCTGTCTCCTCTATTCCCCAGTGTGGGCTGTCTCCTCTATTCCCCAGTGTGGGCTGTCTCCTCTATTCCCCAGTGTGGGCTGTCTCCTCTATTCCCCAGTGTGGGCTGTCTCCTCTATTCCCCAGTGTGGGCTGTCTCCTCTATTCCCCAGTGTGGGCTGTCTCCTCTATTCCCCAGTGTGGGCTGTCTCCTCTATTCCCCAGTGTGGGCTGTCTCCTCTATTCCCCAGTGTGGGCTGTCTCCTCTATTCCCCAGTGTGGGCTGTCTCCTCTATTCCCCAGTGTGGGCTGTCTCCTCTATTCCCCAGTGTGGGCTGTCTCCTCTATTCCCCAGTGTGGGCTGTCTCCTCTATTCCCCAGTGTGGGCTGTCTCCTCTATTCCCCAGTGTGGGCTGTCTCCTCTATTCCCCAGTGTGGGCTGTCTCCTCTATTCCCCAGTGTGGGCTGTCTCCTCTATTCCCCAGTGTGGGCTGTCTCCTCTATTCCCCAGTGTGGGCTGTCTCCTCTATTCCCCAGTGTGGGCTGTCTCCTCTATTCCCCAGTGTGGGCTGTCTCCTCTATTCCCAGTGTGGGCTGTCTCCTCTATTCCCCAGTGTGGGCTGTCTCCTCTATTCCCCAGTGTGGGCTGTCTCCTCTATTCCCCAGTGTGGGCTGTCTCCTCTATTCCCCAGTGTGGGCTGTCTCCTCTATTCCCCAGTGTGGGCTGTCTCCTCTATTCCCCAGTGTGGGCTGTCTCCTCTATTCCCCAGTGTGGGCTGTCTCCTCTATTCCCCAGTGTGGGCTGTCTCCTCTATTCCCCCAGTGTGGGCTGTCTCCTCTATTCCCCAGTGTGGGCTGTCTCCTCTATTCCCCAGTGTGGGCTGTCTCCTCTATTCCCCAGTGTGGGCTGTCTCCTCTATTCCCCAGTGTGGGCTGTCTCCTCTATTCCCCAGTGTGGGCTGTCTCCTCTATTCCCCAGTGTGGGCTGTCTCCTCTATTCCCCAGTGTGGGCTGTCTCCTCTATTCCCCAGTGTGGGCTGTCTCCTCTATTCCCCAGTGTGGGCTGTCTCCTCTATTCCCCAGTGTGGGCTGTCTCCTCTATTCCCCAGTGTGGGCTGTCTCCTCTATTCCCCAGTGTGGGCTGTCTCCTCTATTCCCCAGTGTGGGCTGTCTCCTCTATTCCCCAGTGTGGGCTGTCTCCTCTATTCCCCAGTGTGGGCTGTCTCCTCTATTCCCCAGTGTGGGCTGTCTCCTCTATTCCCCAGTGTGGGCTGTCTCCTCTATTCCCCAGTGTGGGCTGTCTCCTCTATTCCCCAGTGTGGGCTGTCTCCTCTATTCCCCAGTGTGGGCTGTCTCCTCTATTCCCCCAGTGTGGGCTGTCTCCTCTATTCCCCAGTGTGGGCTGTCTCCTCTATTCCCCAGTGTGGGCTGTCTCCTCTATTCCCCAGTGTGGGCTGTCTCCTCTATTCCCCAGTGTGGGCTGTCTCCTCTATTCCCCAGTGTGGGCTGTCTCCTCTATTCCCCAGTGTGGGCTGTCTCCTCTATTCCCCAGTGTGGGCTGTCTCCTCTATTCCCCAGTGTGGGCTGTCTCCTCTATTCCCCAGTGTGGGCTGTCTCCTCTATTCCCCAGTGTGGGCTGTCTCCTCTATTCCCCAGTGTGGGCTGTCTCCTCTATTCCCCAGTGTGGGCTGTCTCCTCTATTCCCCAGTGTGGGCTGTCTCCTCTATTCCCCAGTGTGGGCTGTCTCCTCTATTCCCCAGTGTGGGCTGTCTCCTCTATTCCCCAGTGTGGGCTGTCTCCTCTATTCCCCAGTGTGGGCTGTCTCCTCTATTCCCCAGTGTGGGCTGTCTCCTCTATTCCCCAGTGTGGGCTGTCTCCTCTATTCCCCAGTGTGGGCTGTCTCCTCTATTCCCCAGTGTGGGCTGTCTCCTCTATTCCCCAGTGTGGGCTGTCTCCTCTATTCCCCAGTGTGGGCTGTCTCCTCTATTCCCCAGTGTGGGCTGTCTCCTCTATTCCCCAGTGTGGGCTGTCTCCTCTATTCCCCAGTGTGGGCTGTCTCCTCTATTCCCCAGTGTGGGCTGTCTCCTCTATTCCCCAGTGTGGGCTGTCTCCTCTATTCCCCAGTGTGGGCTGTCTCCTCTATTCCCCAGTGTGGGCTGTCTCCTCTATTCCCCAGTGTGGGCTGTCTCCTCTATTCCCCAGTGTGGGCTGTCTCCTCTATTCCCCAGTGTGGGCTGTCTCCTCTATTCCCCCAGTGTGGGCTGTCTCCTCTATTCCCCAGTGTGGGCTGTCTCCTCTATTCCCCAGTGTGGGCTGTCTCCTCTATTCCCCAGTGTGGGCTGTCTCCTCTATTCCCCAGTGTGGGCTGTCTCCTCTATTCCCCAGTGTGGGCTGTCTCCTCTATTCCCCAGTGTGGGCTGTCTCCTCTATTCCCCAGTGTGGGCTGTCTCCTCTATTCCCCAGTGTGGGCTGTCTCCTCTATTCCCCAGTGTGGGCTGTCTCCTCTATTCCCCAGTGTGGGCTGTCTCCTCTATTCCCCAGTGTGGGCTGTCTCCTCTATTCCCCAGTGTGGGCTGTCTCCTCTATTCCCCAGTGTGGGCTGTCTCCTCTATTCCCCAGTGTGGGCTGTCTCCTCTATTCCCCAGTGTGGGCTGTCTCCTCTATTCCCCAGTGTGGGCTGTCTCCTCTATTCCCCAGTGTGGGCTGTCTCCTCTATTCCCCAGTGTGGGCTGTCTCCTCTATTCCCCAGTGTGGGCTGTCTCCTCTATTCCCCAGTGTGGGCTGTCTCCTCTATTCCCCAGTGTGGGCTGTCTCCTCTATTCCCCAGTGTGGGCTGTCTCCTCTATTCCCCAGTGTGGGCTGTCTCCTCTATTCCCCAGTGTGGGCTGTCTCCTCTATTCCCCCAGTGTGGGCTGTCTCCTCTATTCCCCAGTGTGGGCTGTCTCCTCTATTCCCCAGTGTGGGCTGTCTCCTCTATTCCCCAGTGTGGGCTGTCTCCTCTATTCCCCAGTGTGGGCTGTCTCCTCTATTCCCCAGTGTGGGCTGTCTCCTCTATTCCCCAGTGTGGGCTGTCTCCTCTATTCCCCAGTGTGGGCTGTCTCCTCTATTCCCCAGTGTGGGCTGTCTCCTCTATTCCCCAGTGTGGGCTGTCTCCTCTATTCCCCAGTGTGGGCTGTCTCCTCTATTCCCCAGTGTGGGCTGTCTCCTCTATTCCCCAGTGTGGGCTGTCTCCTCTATTCCCCAGTGTGGGCTGTCTCCTCTATTCCCCAGTGTGGGCTGTCTCCTCTATTCCCCAGTGTGGGCTGTCTCCTCTATTCCCCAGTGTGGGCTGTCTCCTCTATTCCCCAGTGTGGGCTGTCTCCTCTATTCCCCAGTGTGGGCTGTCTCCTCTATTCCCCAGTGTGGGCTGTCTCCTCTATTCCCCAGTGTGGGCTGTCTCCTCTATTCCCCAGTGTGGGCTGTCTCCTCTATTCCCCAGTGTGGGCTGTCTCCTCTATTCCCCAGTGTGGGCTGTCTCCTCTATTCCCCAGTGTGGGCTGTCTCCTCTATTCCCCAGTGTGGGCTGTCTCCTCTATTCCCCAGTGTGGGCTGTCTCCTCTATTCCCCAGTGTGGGCTGTCTCCTCTATTCCCCAGTGTGGGCTGTCTCCTCTATTCCCCAGTGTGGGCTGTCTCCTCTATTCCCCAGTGTGGGCTGTCTCCTCTATTCCCCAGTGTGGGCTGTCTCCTCTATTCCCCAGTGTGGGCTGTCTCCTCTATTCCCCAGTGTGGGCTGTCTCCTCTATTCCCCAGTGTGGGCTGTCTCCTCTATTCCCCAGTGTGGGCTGTCTCCTCTATTCCCCAGTGTGGGCTGTCTCCTCTATTCCCCAGTGTGGGCTGTCTCCTCTATTCCCCAGTGTGGGCTGTCTCCTCTATTCCCCAGTGTGGGCTGTCTCCTCTATTCCCCAGTGTGGGCTGTCTCCTCTATTCCCCAGTGTGGGCTGTCTCCTCTATTCCCCAGTGTGGGCTGTCTCCTCTATTCCCCAGTGTGGGCTGTCTCCTCTATTCCCCAGTGTGGGCTGTCTCCTCTATTCCCCAGTGTGGGCTGTCTCCTCTATTCCCCAGTGTGGGCTGTCTCCTCTATTCCCCAGTGTGGGCTGTCTCCTCTATTCCCCAGTGTGGGCTGTCTCCTCTATTCCCCAGTGTGGGCTGTCTCCTCTATTCCCCAGTGTGGGCTGTCTCCTCTATTCCCCAGTGTGGGCTGTCTCCTCTATTCCCCAGTGTGGGCTGTCTCCTCTATTCCCCAGTGTGGGCTGTCTCTCTATTCCCCCAGTGTGGGCTGTCTCCTCTATTCCCCAGTGTGGGCTGTCTCCTCTATTCCCCAGTGTGGGCTGTCTCCTCTATTCCCCCAGTGTGGGCTGTCTCCTCTATTCCCCAGTGTGGGCTGTCTCCTCTATTCCCCAGTGTGGGCTGTCTCCTCTATTCCCCAGTGTGGGCTGTCTCCTCTATTCCCCAGTGTGGGCTGTCTCCTCTATTCCCCAGTGTGGGCTGTCTCCTCTATTCCCCAGTGTGGGCTGTCTCCTCTATTCCCCAGTGTGGGCTGTCTCCTCTATTCCCAGTGTGGGCTGTCTCCTCTATTCCCCCAGTGTGGGCTGTCTCCTCTATTCCCCAGTGTGGGCTGTCTCCTCTATTCCCCAGTGTGGGCTGTCTCCTCTATTCCCCAGTGTGGGCTGTCTCCTCTATTCCCCAGTGTGGGCTGTCTCCTCTATTCCCCAGTGTGGGCTGTCTCCTCTATTCCCCAGTGTGGGCTGTCTCCTCTATTCCCCAGTGTGGGCTGTCTCCTCTATTCCCCAGTGTGGGCTGTCTCCTCTATTCCCCAGTGTGGGCTGTCTCCTCTATTCCCCAGTGTGGGCTGTCTCCTCTATTCCCCAGTGTGGGCTGTCTCCTCTATTCCCCAGTGTGGGCTGTCTCCTCTATTCCCCAGTGTGGGCTGTCTCCTCTATTCCCCAGTGTGGGCTGTCTCCTCTATTCCCCAGTGTGGGCTGTCTCCTCTATTCCCCAGTGTGGGCTGTCTCCTCTATTCCCCAGTGTGGGCTGTCTCCTCTATTCCCCAGTGTGGGCTGTCTCCTCTATTCCCCAGTGTGGGCTGTCTCCTCTATTCCCCAGTGTGGGCTGTCTCCTCTATTCCCCAGTGTGGGCTGTCTCCTCTATTCCCCAGTGTGGGCTGTCTCCTCTATTCCCCAGTGTGGGCTGTCTCCTCTATTCCCCAGTGTGGGCTGTCTCCTCTATTCCCCAGTGTGGGCTGTCTCCTCTATTCCCCAGTGTGGGCTGTCTCCTCTATTCCCCAGTGTGGGCTGTCTCCTCTATTCCCCAGTGTGGGCTGTCTCCTCTATTCCCCAGTGTGGGCTGTCTCCTCTATTCCCCAGTGTGGGCTGTCTCCTCTATTCCCCAGTGTGGGCTGTCTCCTCTATTCCCCAGTGTGGGCTGTCTCCTCTATTCCCCAGTGTGGGCTGTCTCCTCTATTCCCCAGTGTGGGCTGTCTCCTCTATTCCCCAGTGTGGGCTGTCTCCTCTATTCCCCAGTGTGGGCTGTCTCCTCTATTCCCCAGTGTGGGCTGTCTCCTCTATTCCCCAGTGTGGGCTGTCTCCTCTATTCCCCAGTGTGGGCTGTCTCCTCTATTCCCCAGTGTGGGCTGTCTCCTCTATTCCCCAGTGTGGGCTGTCTCCTCTATTCCCCAGTGTGGGCTGTCTCCTCTATTCCCCAGTGTGGGCTGTCTCCTCTATTCCCCAGTGTGGGCTGTCTCCTCTATTCCCCAGTGTGGGCTGTCTCCTCTATTCCCCAGTGTGGGCTGTCTCCTCTATTCCCCAGTGTGGGCTGTCTCCTCTATTCCCCAGTGTGGGCTGTCTCCTCTATTCCCCAGTGTGGGCTGTCTCCTCTATTCCCCAGTGTGGGCTGTCTCCTCTATTCCCCAGTGTGGGCTGTCTCCTCTATTCCCCAGTGTGGGCTGTCTCCTCTATTCCCCAGTGTGGGCTGTCTCCTCTATTCCCCAGTGTGGGCTGTCTCCTCTATTCCCCAGTGTGGGCTGTCTCCTCTATTCCCCAGTGTGGGCTGTCTCCTCTATTCCCCAGTGTGGGCTGTCTCCTCTATTCCCCAGTGTGGGCTGTCTCCTCTATTCCCCAGTGTGGGCTGTCTCCTCTATTCCCCAGTGTGGGCTGTCTCCTCTATTCCCCAGTGTGGGCTGTCTCCTCTATTCCCCAGTGTGGGCTGTCTCCTCTATTCCCCAGTGTGGGCTGTCTCCTCTATTCCCCAGTGTGGGCTGTCTCCTCTATTCCCCAGTGTGGGCTGTCTCCTCTATTCCCCAGTGTGGGCTGTCTCCTCTATTCCCCAGTGTGGGCTGTCTCCTCTATTCCCCAGTGTGGGCTGTCTCCTCTATTCCCCAGTGTGGGCTGTCTCCTCTATTCCCCAGTGTGGGCTGTCTCCTCTATTCCCCAGTGTGGGCTGTCTCCTCTATTCCCCAGTGTGGGCTGTCTCCTCTATTCCCCAGTGTGGGCTGTCTCCTCTATTCCCCAGTGTGGGCTGTCTCCTCTATTCCCAGTGTGGGCTGTCTCCTCTATTCCCCAGTGTGGGCTGTCTCCTCTATTCCCCAGTGTGGGCTGTCTCCTCTATTCCCCAGTGTGGGCTGTCTCCTCTATTCCCCAGTGTGGGCTGTCTCCTCTATTCCCCAGTGTGGGCTGTCTCCTCTATTCCCCAGTGTGGGCTGTCTCCTCTATTCCCCAGTGTGGGCTGTCTCCTCTATTCCCCAGTGTGGGCTGTCTCCTCTATTCCCCAGTGTGGGCTGTCTCCTCTATTCCCCAGTGTGGGCTGTCTCCTCTATTCCCCAGTGTGGGCTGTCTCCTCTATTCCCCAGTGTGGGCTGTCTCCTCTATTCCCCAGTGTGGGCTGTCTCCTCTATTCCCCAGTGTGGGCTGTCTCCTCTATTCCCCAGTGTGGGCTGTCTCCTCTATTCCCCAGTGTGGGCTGTCTCCTCTATTCCCCAGTGTGGGCTGTCTCCTCTATTCCCCAGTGTGGGCTGTCTCCTCTATTCCCCAGTGTGGGCTGTCTCCTCTATTCCCCAGTGTGGGCTGTCTCCTCTATTCCCCAGTGTGGGCTGTCTCCTCTATTCCCCAGTGTGGGCTGTCTCCTCTATTCCCCAGTGTGGGCTGTCTCCTCTATTCCCCAGTGTGGGCTGTCTCCTCTATTCCCCAGTGTGGGCTGTCTCCTCTATTCCCCAGTGTGGGCTGTCTCCTCTATTCCCCAGTGTGGGCTGTCTCCTCTATTCCCCAGTGTGGGCTGTCTCCTCTATTCCCCAGTGTGGGCTGTCTCCTCTATTCCCCAGTGTGGGCTGTCTCCTCTATTCCCCAGTGTGGGCTGTCTCCTCTATTCCCCAGTGTGGGCTGTCTCCTCTATCCCCCAGTGTGGGCTGTCTCCTCTATTCCCCAGTGTGGGCTGTCTCCTCTATTCCCCAGTGTGGGCTGTCTCCTCTATTTCCCAGTGTGGGCTGTCTCCTCTATTCCCCAGTGTGGGCTGTCTCCTCTATTCCCCAGTGTGGGCTGTCTCCTCTATTCCCCAGTGTGGGCTGTCTCCTCTATTCCCCAGTGTGGGCTGTCTCCTCTATTCCCAGTGTGGGCTGTCTCCTCTATTCCCCAGTGTGGGCTGTCTCCTCTATTCCCCAGTGTGGGCTGTCTCCTCTATTCCCCAGTGTGGGCTGTCTCCTCTATTCCCCAGTGTGGGCTGTCTCCTCTATTCCCCAGTGTGGGCTGTCTCCTCTATTCCCCAGTGTGGGCTGTCTCCTCTATTCCCCAGTGTGGGCTGTCTCCTCTATTCCCCAGTGTGGGCTGTCTCCTCTATTCCCCAGTGTGGGCTGTCTCCTCTATTCCCCAGTGTGGGCTGTCTCCTCTATTCCCCAGTGTGGGCTGTCTCCTCTATTCCCCAGTGTGGGCTGTCTCCTCTATTCCCCAGTGTGGGCTGTCTCCTCTATTCCCCAGTGTGGGCTGTCTCCTCTATTCCCCAGTGTGGGCTGTCTCCTCTATTCCCCAGTGTGGGCTGTCTCCTCTATTCCCCAGTGTGGGCTGTCTCCTCTATTCCCCAGTGTGGGCTGTCTCCTCTATTCCCCAGTGTGGGCTGTCTCCTCTATTCCCCAGTGTGGGCTGTCTCCTCTATTCCCCAGTGTGGGCTGTCTCCTCTATTCCCCAGTGTGGGCTGTCTCCTCTATTCCCCAGTGTGGGCTGTCTCCTCTATTCCCCAGTGTGGGCTGTCTCCTCTATTCCCCAGTGTGGGCTGTCTCCTCTATTCCCAGTGTGGGCTGTCTCCTCTATTCCCCAGTGTGGGCTGTCTCCTCTATTCCCCAGTGTGGGCTGTCTCCTCTATTCCCCAGTGTGGGCTGTCTCCTCTATTCCCCAGTGTGGGCTGTCTCCTCTATTCCCCAGTGTGGGCTGTCTCCTCTATTCCCCAGTGTGGGCTGTCTCCTCTATTCCCCAGTGTGGGCTGTCTCCTCTATTCCCCAGTGTGGGCTGTCTCCTCTATTCCCCAGTGTGGGCTGTCTCCTCTATTTCCCCAGTGTGGGCTGTCTCCTCTATTCCCCAGTGTGGGCTGTCTCCTCTATTCCCCAGTGTGGGCTGTCTCCTCTATTCCCCAGTGTGGGCTGTCTCCTCTATTCCCCAGTGTGGGCTGTCTCCTCTATTCCCCAGTGTGGGCTGTCTCCTCTATTCCCCAGTGTGGGCTGTCTCCTCTATTCCCCAGTGTGGGCTGTCTCCTCTATTCCCCAGTGTGGGCTGTCTCCTCTATTCCCCAGTGTGGGCTGTCTCCTCTATTCCCCAGTGTGGGCTGTCTCCTCTATTCCCCAGTGTGGGCTGTCTCCTCTATTCCCCAGTGTGGGCTGTCTCCTCTATTCCCCAGTGTGGGCTGTCTCCTCTATTCCCCAGTGTGGGCTGTCTCCTCTATTCCCCAGTGTGGGCTGTCTCCTCTATTCCCCAGTGTGGGCTGTCTCCTCTATTCCCCAGTGTGGGCTGTCTCCTCTATTCCCCAGTGTGGGCTGTCTCCTCTATTCCCAGTGTGGGCTGTCTCCTCTATTCCCCAGTGTGGGCTGTCTCCTCTATTCCCCAGTGTGGGCTGTCTCCTCTATTCCCCAGTGTGGGCTGTCTCCTCTATTCCCCAGTGTGGGCTGTCTCCTCTATTCCCCAGTGTGGGCTGTCTCCTCTATTCCCCAGTGTGGGCTGTCTCCTCTATTCCCCAGTGTGGGCTGTCTCCTCTATTCCCCAGTGTGGGCTGTCTCCTCTATTCCCCAGTGTGGGCTGTCTCCTCTATTCCCCAGTGTGGGCTGTCTCTCTATTCCCCAGTGTGGGCTGTCTCCTCTATTCCCCAGTGTGGGCTGTCTCCTCTATTCCCCAGTGTGGGCTGTCTCCTCTATTCCCCAGTGTGGGCTGTCTCCTCTATTCCCCAGTGTGGGCTGTCTCCTCTATTCCCCAGTGTGGGCTGTCTCCTCTATTCCCAGTGTGGGCTGTCTCCTCTATTCCCCAGTGTGGGCTGTCTCCTCTATTCCCCCAGTGTGGGCTGTCTCCTCTATTCCCCAGTGGGGCTGTCTCCTCTATTCCCCAGTGTGGGCTGTCTCCTCTATTCCCCAGTGTGGGCTGTCTCCTCTATTCCCCAGTGTGGGCTGTCTCCTCTATTCCCCAGTGTGGGCTGTCTCCTCTATTCCCCAGTGTGGGCTGTCTCCTCTATTCCCCAGTGTGGGCTGTCTCCTCTATTCCCCAGTGTGGGCTGTCTCCTCTATTCCCCAGTGTGGGCTGTCTCCTCTATTCCCCAGTGTGGGCTGTCTCCTCTATTCCCCAGTGTGGGCTGTCTCCTCTATCCCCCAGTGTGGGCTGTCTCCTCTATTCCCCAGTGTGGGCTGTCTCCTCTATTCCCCAGTGTGGGCTGTCTCCTCTATTCCCCAGTGTGGGCTGTCTCCTCTATTCCCCAGTGTGGGCTGTCTCCTCTATTCCCCAGTGTGGGCTGTCTCCTCTATTCCCCAGTGTGGGCTGTCTCCTCTATTCCCCAGTGTGGGCTGTCTCCTCTATTCCCCAGTGTGGGCTGTCTCCTCTATTCCCCAGTGTGGGCTGTCTCCTCTATTCCCCAGTGTGGGCTGTCTCCTCTATTCCCCAGTGTGGGCTGTCTCCTCTATTCCCCAGTGTGGGCTGTCTCCTCTATTCCCAGTGTGGGCTGTCTCCTCTATTCCCCAGTGTGGGCTGTCTCCTCTATTCCCCAGTGTGGGCTGTCTCCTCTATTCCCCAGTGTGGGCTGTCTCCTCTATTCCCCAGTGTGGGCTGTCTCCTCTATTCCCCAGTGTGGGCTGTCTCCTCTATTCCCCCAGTGTGGGCTGTCTCCTCTATTCCCCAGTGTGGGCTGTCTCCTCTATTCCCCAGTGTGGGCTGTCTCCTCTATTCCCCAGTGTGGGCTGTCTCCTCTATTCCCCAGTGTGGGCTGTCTCCTCTATTCCCCAGTGTGGGCTGTCTCCTCTATTCCCCAGTGTGGGCTGTCTCCTCTATTCCCCAGTGTGGGCTGTCTCCTCTATTCCCCAGTGTGGGCTGTCTCCTCTATTCCCCAGTGTGGGCTGTCTCCTCTATTCCCCAGTGTGGGCTGTCTCCTCTATTCCCCCAGTGTGGGCTGTCTCCTCTATTCCCCAGTGTGGGCTGTCTCCTCTATTCCCCAGTGTGGGCTGTCTCCTCTATTCCCCAGTGTGGGCTGTCTCCTCTATTCCCCAGTGTGGGCTGTCTCCTCTATTCCCCAGTGTGGGCTGTCTCCTCTATTCCCCCAGTGTGGGCTGTCTCCTCTATTCCCCAGTGTGGGCTGTCTCCTCTATTCCCCAGTGTGGGCTGTCTCCTCTATTCCCCAGTGTGGGCTGTCTCCTCTATTCCCCAGTGTGGGCTGTCTCCTCTATTCCCCAGTGTGGCTGTCTCCTCTATTCCCCAGTGTGGGCTGTCTCCTCTATTCCCCAGTGTGGGCTGTCTCCTCTATTCCCCAGTGTGGGCTGTCTCCTCTATTCCCCAGTGTGGGCTGTCTCCTCTATTCCCCAGTGTGGGCTGTCTCCTCTATTCCCCAGTGTGGGCTGTCTCCTCTATTCCCCAGTGTGGGCTGTCTCCTCTATTCCCCAGTGTGGGCTGTCTCCTCTATTCCCCAGTGTGGGCTGTCTCCTCTATTCCCCAGTGTGGGCTGTCTCCTCTATTCCCCAGTGTGGGCTGTCTCCTCTATTCCCAGTGTGGGCTGTCTCCTCTATTCCCCAGTGTGGGCTGTCTCCTCTATTCCCCAGTGTGGGCTGTCTCCTCTATTCCCCAGTGTGGGCTGTCTCCTCTATTCCCCAGTGTGGGCTGTCTCCTCTATTCCCCAGTGTGGGCTGTCTCCTCTATTCCCCAGTGTGGGCTGTCTCCTCTATTCCCCAGTGTGGGCTGTCTCCTCTATTCCCCAGTGTGGGCTGTCTCCTCTATTCCCCAGTGTGGGCTGTCTCCTCTATTCCCCAGTGTGGGCTGTCTCCTCTATTCCCCAGTGTGGGCTGTCTCCTCTATTCCCCAGTGTGGGCTGTCTCCTCTATTCCCCAGTGTGGGCTGTCTCCTCTATTCCCCAGTGTGGGCTGTCTCCTCTATTCCCCAGTGTGGGCTGTCTCCTCTATTCCCCAGTGTGGGCTGTCTCCTCTATTCCCCAGTGTGGGCTGTCTCCTCTATTCCCCAGTGTGGGCTGTCTCCTCTATTCCCCAGTGTGGGCTGTCTCCTCTATTCCCCAGTGTGGGCTGTCTCCTCTATTCCCCAGTGTGGGCTGTCTCCTCTATTCCCCAGTGTGGGCTGTCTCCTCTATTCCCCAGTGTGGGCTGTCTCCTCTATTCCCCAGTGTGGCTGTCTCCTCTATTCCCCAGTGTGGGCTGTCTCCTCTATTCCCCAGTGTGGGCTGTCTCCTCTATTCCCCAGTGTGGGCTGTCTCCTCTATTCCCCAGTGTGGGCTGTCTCCTCTATTCCCCAGTGTGGGCTCCTCCTCTATTCCCCAGTGTGGGCTGTCTCCTCTATTCCCCAGTGTGGGCTGTCTCCTCTATTCCCCAGTGTGGGCTGTCTCCTCTATTCCCCAGTGTGGGCTGTCTCCTCTATTCCCCAGTGTGGGCTGTCTCCTCTATTCCCCAGTGTGGGCTGTCTCCTCTATTCCCCAGTGTGGGCTGTCTCCTCTATTCCCCAGTGTGGGCTGTCTCCTCTATTCCCCCAGTGTGGGCTGTCTCCTCTATTCCCCAGTGTGGGCTGTCTCCTCTATTCCCCAGTGTGGGCTGTCTCCTCTATTCCCCAGTGTGGGCTGTCTCCTCTATTCCCCAGTGTGGGCTGTCTCCTCTATTCCCCAGTGTGGGCTGTCTCCTCTATTCCCCAGTGTGGGCTGTCTCCTCTATTCCCCAGTGTGGGCTGTCTCCTCTATTCCCCAGTGTGGGCTGTCTCCTCTCCCCCCAGTGTTCCTCTTTCCCCAGTGTGGGCTGTCTCCTCTATTCCCCAGTGTGGGCTGTCTCCTCTATTCCCCAGTGTGGGCTGTCTCCTCTATTCCCCAGTGTGGGCTGTCTCCTCTATTCCCCAGTGTGGGCTGTCTCCTCTATTCCCAGTGTGGGCTGTCTCCTCTATTCCCCAGTGTGGGCTGTCTCCTCTATTCCCCAGTGTGGGCTGTCTCCTCTATTCCCCAGTGTGGGCTGTCTCCTCTATTCCCCAGTGTGGGCTGTCTCCTCTATTCCCCCAGTGTGGGCTGTCTCCTCTATTCCCCAGTGTGGGCTGTCTCCTCTATTCCCCAGTGTGGGCTGTCTCCTCTATTCCCCAGTGTGGGCTGTCTCCTCTATTCCCCAGTGTGGGCTGTCTCCTCTATTCCCCAGTGTGGGCTGTCTCCTCTATTCCCCAGTGTGGGCTGTCTCCTCTATTCCCCAGTGTGGGCTGTCTCCTCTATTCCCCAGTGTGGGCTGTCTCCTCTATTCCCCAGTGTGGGCTGTCTCCTCTATTCCCCAGTGTGGGCTGTCTCCTCTATTCCCCAGTGTGGGCTGTCTCCTCTATTCCCCAGTGTGGGCTGTCTCCTCTATTCCCCCAGTGTGGGCTGTCTCCTCTATTCCCCAGTGTGGGCTGTCTCCTCTATTCCCCAGTGTGGGCTGTCTCCTCTATTCCCCAGTGTGGGCTGTCTCCTCTATTCCCCAGTGTGGGCTGTCTCCTCTATTCCCCAGTGTGGGCTGTCTCCTCTATTCCCCAGTGTGGGCTGTCTCCTCTATTCCCCAGTGTGGGCTGTCTCCTCTATTCCCAGTGTGGGCTGTCTCCTCTATTCCCCAGTGTGGGCTGTCTCCTCTATTCCCCAGTGTGGGCTGTCTCCTCTATTCCCCAGTGTGGGCTGTCTCCTCTATTCCCCAGTGTGGGCTGTCTCCTCTATTCCCCAGTGTGGGCTGTCTCCTCTATTCCCCAGTGTGGGCTGTCTCCTCTATTCCCCAGTGTGGGCTGTCTCCTCTATTCCCCAGTGTGGGCTGTCTCCTCTATTCCCCAGTGTGGGCTGTCTCCTCTATTCCCCAGTGTGGGCTGTCTCCTCTATTCCCCAGTGTGGGCTGTCTCCTCTATTCCCCAGTGTGGGCTGTCTCCTCTATTCCCCAGTGTGGGCTGTCTCCTCTATTCCCCAGTGTGGGCTGTCTCCTCTATTCCCCAGTGTGGGCTGTCTCCTCTATTCCCCAGTGTGGGCTGTCTCCTCTATTCCCCAGTGTGGGCTGTCTCCTCTATTCCCCAGTGTGGGCTGTCTCCTCTATTCCCCAGTGTGGGCTGTCTCCTCTATTCCCCAGTGTGGGCTGTCTCCTCTATTCCCCAGTGTGGGCTGTCTCCCACTATTCCCCAGTGTGGGCTGTCTCCTCTATTCCCAGTGTGGGCTGTCTCCTCTATTCCCCAGTGTGGGCTGTCTCCTCTATTCCCCAGTGTGGGCTGTCTCCTCTATTCCCCAGTGTGGGCTGTCTCCTCTATTCCCCAGTGTGGGCTGTCTCCTCTATTCCCCAGTGTGGGCTGTCTCCTCTATTCCCCAGTGTGGGCTGTCTCCTCTATTCCCCAGTGTGGGCTGTCTCCTCTATTCCCAGTGTGGGCTGTCTCCTCTATTCCCCAGTGTGGGCTGTCTCCTCTATTCCCCAGTG
Source organism: Squalus acanthias (assembly GCA_030390025.1). Classification (NCBI taxonomy): domain Eukaryota; kingdom Metazoa; phylum Chordata; class Chondrichthyes; order Squaliformes; family Squalidae; genus Squalus; species Squalus acanthias. The sequence continues at coordinate 285,734 of JASTWF010000405.1, forward strand.
TGGGCTGTCTCCTCTATTCCCCAGTGTGGGCTGTCTCCTCTATTCCCCAGTGTGGGCTGTCTCCTCTATTCCCCAGTGTGGGCTGTCTCCTCTATTCCCCAGTGTGGGCTGTCTCCTCTATTCCCCAGTGTGGGCTGTCTCCTCTATTCCCCAGTGTGGGCTGTCTCCTCTATTCCCCAGTGTGGGCTGTCTCCTCTATTCCCCAGTGTGGGCTGTCTCCTCTATTCCCCAGTGTGGGCTGTCTCCTCTATTCCCCAGTGTGGGCTGTCTCCTCTATTCCCCAGTGTGGGCTGTCTCCTCTATTCCCCAGTGTGGGCTGTCTCCTCTATTCCCCAGTGTGGGCTGTCTCCTCTATTCCCCAGTGTGGGCTGTCTCCTCTATTCCCCAGTGTGGGCTGTCTCCTCTATTCCCCAGTGTGGGCTGTCTCCTCTATTCCCCAGTGTGGGCTGTCTCCTCTATTCCCCAGTGTGGGCTGTCTCCTCTATTCCCCAGTGTGGGCTGTCTCCTCTATTCCCCAGTGTGGGCTGTCTCCTCTATTCCCCAGTGTGGGCTGTCTCCTCTATTCCCCAGTGTGGGCTGTCTCCTCTATTCCCCAGTGTGGGCTGTCTCCTCTATTCCCCAGTGTGGGCTGTCTCCTCTATTCCCAGTGTGGGCTGTCTCCTCTATTCCCCAGTGTGGGCTGTCTCCTCTATTCCCCAGTGTGGGCTGTCTCCTCTATTCCCCAGTGTGGGCTGTCTCCTCTATTCCCCAGTGTGGGCTGTCTCCTCTATTCCCCAGTGTGGGCTGTCTCCTCTATTCCCCAGTGTGGGCTGTCTCCTCTATATTCCCCAGTGTGGGCTGTCTCCTCTATTCCCCAGTGTGGGCTGTCTCCTCTATTCCCCAGTGTGGGCTGTCTCCTCTATTCCCCAGTGTGGGCTGTCTCCTCTATTCCCCAGTGTGGGCTGTCTCCTCTATTCCCCAGTGTGGGCTGTCTCCTCTATTCCCCAGTGTGGGCTGTCTCCTCTATTCCCCAGTGTGGGCTGTCTCCTCTATTCCCCAGTGTGGGCTGTCTCCTCTATTCCCCAGTGTGGGCTGTCTCCTCTATTCCCCAGTGTGGGCTGTCTCCTCTATTCCCCAGTGTGGGCTGTCTCCTCTATTCCCCAGTGTGGGCTGTCTCCTCTATTCCCCAGTGTGGGCTGTCTCCTCTATTCCCCAGTGTGGGCTGTCTCCTCTATTCCCCAGTGTGGGCTGTCTCCTCTATTCCCCAGTGTGGGCTGTCTCCTCTATTCCCCAGTGTGGGCTGTCTCCTCTATTCCCCAGTGTGGGCTGTCTCCTCTATTCCCCAGTGTGGGCTGTCTCCTCTATTCCCCAGTGTGGGCTGTCTCCTCTATTCCCCAGTGTGGGCTGTCTCCTCTATTCCCCAGTGTGGGCTGTCTCCTCTATTCCCCAGTGTGGGCTGTCTCCTCTATTCCCCCAGTGTGGGCTGTCTCCTCTATTCCCCAGTGTGGGCTGTCTCCTCTATTCCCCAGTGTGGGCTGTCTCCTCTATTCCCCAGTGTGGGCTGTCTCCTCTATTCCCCAGTGTGGGCTGTCTCCTCTATTCCCCAGTGTGGGCTGTCTCCTCTATTCCCCAGTGTGGGCTGTCTCCTCTATTCCCCAGTGTGGGCTGTCTCCTCTATTCCCCAGTGTGGGCTGTCTCCTCTATTCCCCAGTGTGGGCTGTCTCCTCTATTCCCCAGTGTGGGCTGTCTCCTCTATTCCCCAGTGTGGGCTGTCTCCTCTATTCCCCAGTGTGGGCTGTCTCCTCTATTCCCCAGTGTGGGCTGTCTCCTCTATTCCCCAGTGTGGGCTGTCTCCTCTATTCCCCAGTGTGGGCTGTCTCCTCTATTCCCCAGTGTGGGCTGTCTCCTCTATTCCCAGTGTGGGCTGTCTCCTCTATTCCCCAGTGTGGGCTGTCTCCTCTATTCCCCAGTGTGGGCTGTCTCCTCTATTCCCCAGTGTGGGCTGTCTCCTCTATTCCCCAGTGTGGGCTGTCTCCTCTATTCCCCAGTGTGGGCTGTCTCCTCTATTCCCCCAGTGTGGGCTGTCTCCTCTATTCCCCAGTGTGGGCTGTCTCCTCTATTCCCCAGTGTGGGCTGTCTCCTCTATTCCCCAGTGTGGGCTGTCTCCTCTATTCCCCAGTGTGGGCTGTCTCCTCTATTCCCCAGTGTGGGCTGTCTCCTCTATTCCCCAGTGTGGGCTGTCTCCTCTATTCCCCAGTGTGGGCTGTCTCCTCTATTCCCAGTGTGGGCTGTCTCCTCTATTCCCCAGTGTGGGCTGTCTCCTCTATTCCCCAGTGTGGGCTGTCTCCTCTATTCCCCAGTGTGGGCTGTCTCCTCTATTCCCCAGTGTGGGCTGTCTCCTCTATTCCCCAGTGTGGGCTGTCTCCTCTATTCCCCAGTGTGGGCTGTCTCCTCTATTCCCCAGTGTGGGCTGTCTCCTCTATTCCCCAGTGTGGGCTGTCTCCTCTATTCCCCAGTGTGGGCTGTCTCCTCTATTCCCCAGTGTGGGCTGTCTCCTCTATTCCCCAGTGTGGGCTGTCTCCTCTATTCCCCAGTGTGGGCTGTCTCCTCTATTCCCCAGTGTGGGCTGTCTCCTCTATTCCCCAGTGTGGGCTGTCTCCTCTATTCCCCAGTGTGGGCTGTCTCCTCTATTCCCCAGTGTGGGCTGTCTCCTCTATTCCCCAGTGTGGGCTGTCTCCTCTATTCCCCAGTGTGGGCTGTCTCCTCTATTCCCCAGTGTGGGCTGTCTCCTCTATTCCCCAGTGTGGGCTGTCTCCTCTATTCCCCAGTGTGGGCTGTCTCCTCTATTCCCCAGTGTGGGCTGTCTCCTCTATTCCCCAGTGTGGGCTGTCTCCTCTATTCCCCAGTGTGGGCTGTCTCCTCTATTCCCAGTGTGGGCTGTCTCCTCTATTCCCCAGTGTGGGCTGTCTCCTCTATTCCCCAGTGTGGGCTGTCTCCTCTATTCCCCAGTGTGGGCTGTCTCCTCTATTCCCCAGTGTGGGCTGTCTCCTCTATTCCCCAGTGTGGGCTGTCTCCTCTATTCCCCAGTGTGGGCTGTCTCCTCTATTCCCCAGTGTGGGCTGTCTCCTCTATTCCCCAGTGTGGGCTGTCTCCTCTATTCCCCAGTGTGGGCTGTCTCCTCTATTCCCCAGTGTGGGCTGTCTCCTCTATTCCCCAGTGTGGGCTGTCTCCTCTATTCCCCAGTGTGGGCTGTCTCCTCTATTCCCAGTGTGGGCTGTCTCCTCTATTCCCCAGTGTGGGCTGTCTCCTCTATTCCCCAGTGTGGGCTGTCTCCTCTATTCCCCAGTGTGGGCTGTCTCCTCTATTCCCCAGTGTGGGCTGTCTCCTCTATTCCCCAGTGTGGGCTGTCTCCTCTATTCCCCAGTGTGGGCTGTCTCCTCTATTCCCCAGTGTGGGCTGTCTCCTCTATTCCCCAGTGTGGGCTGTCTCCTCTATTCCCCAGTGTGGGCTGTCTCCTCTATTCCCCAGTGTGGGCTGTCTCCTCTATTCCCCAGTGTGGGCTGTCTCCTCTATTCCCCAGTGTGGGCTGTCTCCTCTATTCCCCAGTGTGGGCTGTCTCCTCTATTCCCCAGTGTGGGCTGTCTCCTCTATTCCCCAGTGTGGGCTGTCTCCTCTATTCCCAGTGTGGGCTGTCTCCTCTATTCCCCAGTGTGGGCTGTCTCCTCTATTCCCCAGTGTGGGCTGTCTCCTCTATTCCCCAGTGTGGGCTGTCTCCTCTATTCCCCAGTGTGGGCTGTCTCCTCTATTCCCAGTGTGGGCTGTCTCCTCTATTCCCCAGTGTGGGCTGTCTCCTCTATTCCCCAGTGTGGGCTGTCTCCTCTATTCCCCAGTGTGGGCTGTCTCCTCTATTCCCCAGTGTGGGCTGTCTCCTCTATTCCCCAGTGTGGGCTGTCTCCTCTATTCCCCAGTGTGGGCTGTCTCCTCTATTCCCCAGTGTGGGCTGTCTCCTCTATTCCCCAGTGTGGGCTGTCTCCTCTATTCCCCAGTGTGGGCTGTTCTCCTCTATTCCCCAGTGTGGGCTGTCTCCTCTATTCCCCAGTGTGGGCTGTCTCCTCTATTCCCCAGTGTGGGCTGTCTCCTCTATTCCCCAGTGTGGGCTGTCTCCTCTATTCCCCAGTGTGGGCTGTCTCCTCTATTCCCCAGTGTGGGCTGTCTCCTCTATTCCCCAGTGTGGGCTGTCTCCTCTATTCCCCAGTGTGGGCTGTCTCCTCTATTCCCCAGTGTGGGCTGTCTCCTCTATTCCCCAGTGTGGGCTGTCTCCTCTATTCCCCAGTGTGGGCTGTCTCCTCTATTCCCCAGTGTGGGCTGTCTCCTCTATTCCCCAGTGTGGGCTGTCTCCTCTATTCCCCAGTGTGGGCTGTCTCCTCTATTCCCCAGTGTGGGCTGTCTCCTCTATTCCCCAGTGTGGGCTGTCTCCTCTATTCCCCAGTGTGGGCTGTCTCCTCTATTCCCCAGTGTGGGCTGTCTCCTCTATTCCCCAGTGTGGGCTGTCTCCTCTATTCCCCAGTGTGGGCTGTCTCCTCTATTCCCCAGTGTGGGCTGTCTCCTCTATTCCCCAGTGTGGGCTGTCTCCTCTATTCCCAGTGTGGGCTGTCTCCTCTATTCCCCAGTGTGGGCTGTCTCCTCTATTCCCCAGTGTGGGCTGTCTCCTCTATTCCCCAGTGTGGGCTGTCTCCTCTATTCCCCAGTGTGGGCTGTCTCCTCTATTCCCCAGTGTGGGCTGTCTCCTCTATTCCCCAGTGTGGGCTGTCTCCTCTATTCCCCAGTGTGGGCTGTCTCCTCTATTCCCCAGTGTGGGCTGTCTCCTCTATTCCCCAGTGTGGGCTGTCTCCTCTATTCCCCAGTGTGGGCTGTCTCCTCTATTCCCCAGTGTGGGCTGTCTCCTCTATTCCCAGTGTGGGCTGTCTCCTCTATTCCCCAGTGTGGGCTGTCTCCTCTATTCCCCAGTGTGGGCTGTCTCCTCTATTCCCCAGTGTGGGCTGTCTCCTCTATTCCCCAGTGTGGGCTGTCTCCTCTATTCCCCAGTGTGGGCTGTCTCCTCTATTCCCCAGTGTGGGCTGTCTCCTCTATTCCCCAGTGTGGGCTGTCTCCTCTATACCCCCCAGTGTGGGCTGTCTCCTCTATTCCCCAGTGTGGGCTGTCTCCTCTATTCCCCAGTGTGGGCTGTCTCCTCTATTCCCCAGTGTGGGCTGTCTCCTCTATTCCCCAGTGTGGGCTGTCTCCTCTATTCCCCAGTGTGGGCTGTCTCCTCTATTCCCCAGTGTGGGCTGTCTCCTCTATTCCCCAGTGTGGGCTGTCTCCTCTATTCCCCAGTGTGGGCTGTCTCCTCTATTCCCCCAGTGTGGGCTGTCTCCTCTATTCCCCAGTGTGGGCTGTCTCCTCTATTCCCCAGTGTGGGCTGTCTCCTCTATTCCCCCAGTGTGGGCTGTCTCCTCTATTCCCCAGTGTGGGCTGTCTCCTCTATTCCCCAGTGTGGGCTGTCTCCTCTATTCCCCAGTGTGGGCTGTCTCCTCTATTCCCCAGTGTGGGCTGTCTCCTCTATTCCCCAGTGTGGGCTGTCTCCTCTATTCCCCAGTGTGGGCTGTCTCCTCTATTCCCCAGTGTGGGCTGTCTCCTCTATTCCCCAGTGTGGGCTGTCTCCTCTATTCCCCAGTGTGGGCTGTCTCCTCTATTCCCCAGTGTGGGCTGTCTCCTCTATTCCCCAGTGTGGGCTGTCTCCTCTATTCCCCAGTGTGGGCTGTCTCCTCTATTCCCCAGTGTGGGCTGTCTCCTCTATTCCCCAGTGTGGGCTGTCTCCTCTATTCCCCAGTGTGGGCTGTCTCCTCTATTCCCCAGTGTGGGCTGTCTCCTCTATTCCCCAGTGTGGGCTGTCTCCTCTATTCCCCAGTGTGGGCTGTCTCCTCTATTCCCCAGTGTGGGCTGTCTCCTCTATTCCCCCAGTGTGGGCTGTCTCCTCTATTCCCCAGTGTGGGCTGTCTCCTCTATTCCCCAGTGTGGGCTGTCTCCCTCTAATTCCCCCCAGTGTGGGCTGTCTCCTCTATTCCCAGTGTGGGCTGTCTCCTCTATTCCCCCAGTGTGGGTGTCTCCTCTATTCCCCAGTGTGGGCAGTCTCCTCTATTCCCCCAGTGTGGGCTGTCTCCTCTATTCCCCCAGTGTGGGCTGTCTCCTCTATTCCCCCAGTGTGGGCTGTCTCCTCTATTCCCCAGTGTGGGCTGTCTCCTCTATTCCCCAGTGTTGGCTGTCTCCTCTATTCCCCAGATGTGGGCTGTCCTCTTTTCCCAGTGTGGGCTGTCTCCTCTATTCCCCCATTGTGGGCTGTCTCCTCTATTCCCCCAGTGTGGGCTGTCTCATCTATTCCCCAGTGTGGGCTGTCTCCTCTATTCCCCAGTGTGGGCTGTCTCCTCTATTCCACAGTGTGGGCTGTCTCCTCTAGTCCCCAGTGTGGGCTGTTCCTCTATTCCCCCAGTGTGGGCTGTATCCCTCTATTCCCCAGTGGGGCTGTCTCCCTCTATTCCCCAGTGTGGGCTGTCTCCTCTATTCCCCAGTGTGGGCTGTCTCCTCTATTCCCCAGTGTGGGCTGTCTCCTCTATTCCCCCAGTGTGGGCTGTCTCCTCTATTCCCCAGTGTGGGCTGTCTCACTATTCCCTCAGTGTGGGCTGTCGCCTCTATTACCCCAGTGTGGGCTGTCTCCTCTATTCCCCAGTTGTGGGCTGTGTCCTCTATTCCCATGTGGGCTGTCTCCTCTATTCCCCAGTGTGGCTGTCTCCTCTATTCCCCAGTGTGGCTGTCTCCTCTATTCCCCAGTGTGGGCTGTATCCTCTATTCCCCAGTGTGGGCTGTCTCCTCTATTCCCCAGTGTGGGCTGTCTCCTCTATTCCTCAGTGTGGGCTGTCACCTCTAGTACCCCCAGTGTGGGCTGTCTCCTCTATTCCCCAGTGTGGGCTGTCTCCTCTATTCCCCAGTGTGGGCTGTCTCCTCTATTCCCCCAGTGTGGGCTGTCTCCTCTATTCCCCCAGTGTGGCTGTGTCACTCTATTCCCCAGTGTGGGCAGTCTCCTCTATTCCCCAGTGTGGGCTGTCTCCTCTATTCCCCAGTGTGGGCAGTCTCCTCTATTCCCCTCAGTGTGGGCTGTCTCCTCTATTCCCCAGTGTGGGCTGTCTCCTCTATTCCCCAGTGTGGGCTGTCTCCTCTATTCCCCAGTGTGGGCTGTCTCCTCTATTCCCCCAGTGTGGGCTGTCTCCTCTATTCCCCCAGTGTGGACTGTCTCCTCTATTCCCCAGTGTGGTCTGTCTCCTCTATTCCCCCAGTGTGGGCTGTCTCCTCTATTCCCCAGTGTGGGCTGTCTCCTCTATTCCCCCCAGTGTGGGCTGTCTCCTCTATTCCCAGTGTGGGCTGTCTCCTCTATTCCCCAGTGTGGGCTGTCTCCTCTATTCCCCAGTGTGGGCTGTCTCCTCTATTCCCCCAGTGTGGGCTGTCTCCTCTATTCCCCCCAGTGTGGGCTGTCTCCTTCTATTCCCCCAGTGTGGGCTGTCTCCTCTATTCCCCAGTGTGGCTGTCTCCTCTATTCCCCAGTGTGGGCTGTCTCCTCTATTCCCCCAGTGTGGGCTGTCTCCTCTATTCCCCCAGTGTGGCGCTGTCTCCTCTATTCCCCCAGTGTGGGCTGTCTCCTCTATTCCCCCAGTGTGGGCTGTCTCCTCTATTCCCCAGTGTGGGCTGTCTCCTCTATTCCCCAGTGTGGGCTGTCTCCTCTATTCCCCAGTGTGGGCTGTCTCCTCTATTCCCCCCAGTGTGGGCTGTCTCCTCTATCCCCAGTGTGGGCTGTCTCCTCTATTCCCCAGTGTGGCTGTCTCCTCTATTCCCCAGTGTGGCTGTCTCCTCTATTCCCCAGTGTGGCCTGTCTCTCTATTCCCCCAGGTGGGCTGTCTCCTCTATTCCCCAGTGTGGGCTGTCTCCTCTATCCCCAGTGTGGGCTGTCTCCTCTATTCCCCAGTGTGGGCTGTCTCCTCTATTCCCCAGTGTGGCTGTCTCCTCTATTCCCCAGTGTGGGCTGTGTCCTCTATTCCCCAGTGTGGGCTGTCTCCTCTATTCCCCAGTGTGGGCTGTCTCCTCTATTCCCAGTGTGGGCTGTCTCCTCTATTCCCCAGTGTGGGCTGTCTCCTCTATTCCCAGTGTGGGCTGTCTCCTCTATTCCCCAGTGTGGCTGTCTCTCTATTCCCCAGTGTGGGCTGTCTCCTCTATTCCCCCAGTGTGGGCTGTCTCCTCTATTCCCCAGTGTGGGCTGTCTCCTCTATTCCCCAGTGTGGGCTGTCTCCTCTATTCCCCCAGTGTGGGCTGTCTCCTCTATTCCCCAGTGTGGGCTGTCTCCTCTATTCCCCAGTGTGGGCTGTCTCCTCTATTCCCCAGTGTGGGCTGTCTCCTCTATTCCCCCCAGTGTGGGCTGTCTCCTCTATTCCCCAGTGTGGGCTGTCTCCTCTATTCCCAGTGTGGGCTGTCACCTCTATTCCCCCAGTGTGGGCTGTCTCCTCTATTCCCCCAGTGTGGGCTGTCTCCTCTATTCCCCAGTGTGGGCTGTCTCCTCTATTCCCAGTGTGGGACTGTCTCCTCTATTCCCCAGTGTGGGCTGTCTCCTCTATTCCCAGTGTGGGCTGTCTCCTCTATTCCCCAGTGTGGGCTGTCTCCTCTATTCCCCAGTGTGGGCTGTCTCCTATTCCCCAGTGTGGGCTGTCTCCTCTATTCCCCAGTGTGGGCTGTCTCCTCTATTCCCCAGTGTGGGCTGTCTCCTCTATTCCCCAGTGTGGGCTGTCTCCTCTATTCCCCAGTGTGGGCTGTCTCCTCTATTCCCCAGTGTGGGCTGTCTCCTCTATTCCCCCAGTGTGGGCTGTCTCCTCTATTCCCCAGTGTGGGCTGTCTCCTCTATTCCCCCAGTGTGGGCTGTCTCCTCTATTCCCCAGTGTGGGCTGTCTCCTCTATTCCCCAGTGTGGCTGTCTCCTCTATTCCCCAGTGTGGCTGTCTCCTCTATTCCCCAGTGTGGGCTGTCTCCTCTATTCCCCCAGTGTGGGCTGTCTCCTCTATTCCCCAGTGTGGGCTGTCTCCTCTATTCCCCAGTGTGGGCTGTCTCCTCTATTCCCCAGTGTGGGCTGTCTCCTCTATTCCCCCTAGTGTGGGACTGTCTCTCTATTCCCCAGTGTGGGCTGTCTCCTCTATTCCCCAGTGTGGGCTGTCTCCTCTATTCCCCAGTGTGGGCTGTCTCCTCTATTCCCCAGTGTGGGCTGTCTCCTCTATTCCCCAGTGTGGGCTGTCTCCTCTATTCCCCAGTGTGGGCTGTCTCCTCTATTCCCCAGTGTGGGCTGTCTCCTCTATTCCCCAGTGTGGGCTGTCTCCTCTATTCCCCAGTGTGGGCTGTCTCCTCTATTCCCCAGTGTGGGCTGTCTCCTCTATTCCCCAGTGTGGGCTGTCTCCTCTATTCCCCCAGTGTGGGCTGTCTCCTCTATTCCCCAGTGTGGGCTGTCTCCTCTATTCCCCCAGTGTGGGCTGTCTCCTCTATACCCCAGTGTGGCTGTCTCCTCTATTCCCCAGTGTGGGCTGTCTCCTCTATTCCCCAGTGTGGGCTGTCTCTCTATTCCCCAGTGTGGGCTGTCTCCTCTATTCCCCAGTGTGGGCTGTCTCCTCTATTCCCCAGTGTGGGCTGTCTCCTCTATTCCCCAGTGTGGGCTGTCTCCTCTATTCCCCAGTGTGGGCTGTCTCTCTATTCCCCAGTGTGGGCTGTCTCCTCTATTCCCCCAGTGTGGGCTGTCTCCTCTATTCCCAGTGTGGGCTGTCTCCTCTATTCCCCAGTGTGGGCTGTCTCCTCTATTCCCCAGTGTGGGCTGTCTCCTCTATTCCCCCAGTGTGGGCTGTCTCCTCTATTCCCCAGTGTGGGCTGTCTCCTCTATTCCCCAGTGTGGGCTGTCTCCTCTATTCCCCAGTGTGGGCTGTCTCCTCTATTCCCCAGTGTGGGCTGTCTCCTCTATTCCCCAGTGTGGGCTGTCTCCTCTATTCCCCAGTGTGGGCTGTCTCCCACTATTTCCCCACTGTGGGCTGTTTCCTCTATTCCCCAGTGTTGGCTGTCTCCTCTATTCCCCAGTGTGGGCTGTCTCCTCTATTCCCCAGTGTGGGCTGTCTCCTCTATTCCCCAGTGTGGGCTGTCTCCTCTATTCCCCAGTGTGGGCTGTCTCCTCTATTCCCCAGTGTGGGCTGTCTCCTCTATTCCCCAGTGTGGGCTGTCTCCTCTATTCCCCAGTGTGGGCTGTCTCCTCTATTCCCCCAGTGTGGGCTGTCTCCTCTATTCCCCAGTGTGGGCTGTCTCCTCTATTCCCCCAGTGTGGGCTGTCTCCTCTATTCCCCAGTGTGGGCTGTCTCCTCTATTCCCCCAGTGTGGGCTGTCTCCTCTATTCCCCAGTGTGGGCTGTCTCCTCTATTCCCCAGTGTGGGCTGTCTCCTCTATTCCCCAGTGTGGGCTGTCTCCTCTATTCCCCAGTGTGGGCTGTCTCCTCTATTCCCCCAGTGTGGCTGTCTCCTCTATTCCCCAGTGTGGGCTGTCTCCTCTATTCCCCCAGTGTGGGCTGTCTCCTCTATTCCCCAGTGTGGGCTGTCTCCTCTATTCCCCCAGTGTGGGCTGTCTCCTCTATTCCCCAGTGTGGGCTGTCTCCTCTATTCCCCAGTGTGGCTGTCTCCTCTATTCCCCAGTGTGGGCTGTCTCCTCTATTCCCCAGTGTGGGCTGTCTCCTCTATTCCCCCAGTGTGGGCTGTCTCCTCTATTCCCCAGTGTGGGCTGTCTCCTCTATTCCCCAGTGTGGGCTGTCTCCTCTATTCCCCAGTGTGGGCTGTCTCCTCTATTCCCCAGTGTGGGCTGTCTCCTCTATTCCCCCAGTGTGGGCTGTCTCCTCTATTCCCCAGTGTGGGCTGTCTCCTCTATTCCCCAGTGTGGGCTGTCTCCTCTATTCCCCCAGTGTGGGCTGTCTCCTCTATTCCCCAGTGTGGGCTGTCTCCTCTATTCCCCCAGTGTGGGCTGTCTCCTCTATTCCCCAGTGTGGGCTGTCTCCTCTATTCCCCAGTGTGGGCTGTCTCCTCTATTCCCCAGTGTGGGCTGTCTCCTCTATTCCCCAGTGTGGGCTGTCTCCTCTATTCCCCAGTGTGGGCTGTCTCCTCTATTCCCCAGTGTGGGCTGTCTCCTCTATTCCCCAGTGTGGGCTGTCTCCTCTATTCCCCAGTGTGGCTGTCTCCTCTATTCCCAGTGTGGGCTGTCTCCTCTATTCCCCCAGTGTGGGCTGTCTCCTCTATTCCCCAGTGTGGGCTGTCTCCTCTATTCCCCCAGTGTGGGCTGTCTCCTCTATTCCCCAGTGTGGGCTGTCTCCTCTATTCCCCAGTGTGGGCTGTCTCCTCTATTCCCCAGTGTGGGCTGTCTCCTCTATTCCCCAGTGTGGGCTGTCTCCTCTATTCCCCAGTGTGGGCTGTCTCCTCTATTCCCCAGTGTGGGCTGTCTCCTCTATTCCCCAGTGTGGGCTGTCTCCTCTTTTCCCCAGTGTGGGCTGTCTCCTTTATTCCCCAGTGTGGGCTGTCTCATCTATTCCCCAGTGGGGCTGTCTCCTCTATTCCCCAGTGTGGGCTGTCTCCTCTATTCCCCAGTGTGGGCTGTCTCCTCTATTCCCCAGTGTGGGCTGTCTCCTCTATTCCCCAGTGTGGGCTGTCTCCTCTATTCCCCAGTGTGGGCTGTCTCCTCTATTCCCCAGTGTGGGCTGTCTCCTCTATTCCCCCAGTGTGGGCTGTCTCCTCTATTCCCCCAGTGTGGGCTGTCTCCTCTATTCCCCAGTGTGGGCTGTCTCCTCTATTCCCCAGTGTGGGCTGTCTCTCTATTCCCCAGTGTGGGCTGTCTCCTCTATTACCCCCAGTGTGGGCTGTCTCTCTATTCCTCAGTGTGGGCTGTCTCCTCTATTCCCCCAGTGTGGGCTGTCTCCTCTATTCCCCAGTGTGGGCTGTCTCCTCTATTCCCCAGTGTGGGCTGTCTCCTCTTTTCCCCCAGTGTGGGCTGTCTCCTCTATTCCCCCAGTGTGGGCTGTCTCCTCTATTCCCCAGTGTGGGCTGTCTCCTCTATTCCCCCAGTGTGGGCTGTCTCCTCTATTCCCCCAGTGTGGGCTGTGTCCTCTATTCCCCAGTGTGGGCTGTCTCCTCTATTCCCCAGTGTGGGCTGTCTCCTCTATTCCCCAGTGTGGGCTGTCTCCTCTATTCCCCAGTGTGGGCTGTCTCCTCTATTCCCCAGTGTGGGCTGTCTCCTCTATTCCCAGTGTGGGCTGTCTCCTCTATTCCCCAGTGTGGGCTGTCTCCTCTATTCCCCCAGTGTGGGCTGTCTCCTCTATTCCCCAGTGTGGGCTGTCTCCTCTATTCCCCAGTGTGGGCTGTCTCCTCTATTCCCCAGTGTGGGCTGGTCTCTCTATTCCCCAGTGTGGGCTGTCTCCTCTATTCCCCAGTGTTGGCTGTCTCCTCTATTCCCCCAGTGTGGGCTGTCTCCTCTATTCCCCAGTGTGGGCTGTCTCCTCTATTCCCCCAGTGTGGGCTGTCTCCTCTATTCCCCAGTGTGGGCTGTCTCCTCTATTCCCCAGTGTGGGCTGTCTCCTCTAGTCCCCAGTGTGGGCTGTCTCCTCTATTCCCCAGTGTGGGCTGTCTCCTCTATTCCCCAGTGTGGGCTGTCTCCTCTATTCCCCAGTGTGGGCTGTCTCCTCTATTCCCCAGTGTGGGCTGTCTCCTCTATTCCCCAGTGTGGGCTGTCTCCTCTATTCCCCAGTGTGGGCTGTCTCCTCTATTCCCCAGTGTGGGCTGTCTCCTCTATTCCCAGTGTGGGCTGTCTCCTCTATTCCCCAGTGTGGGCTGTCTCCTCTATTCCCCAGTGTGGGCTGTCTCCTCTATTCCCCAGTGTGGGCTGTCTCCTCTATTCCCCCAGTGTGGGCTGTCTCCTCTATTCCCCAGTGTGGGCTGTCTCCTCTATTCCCCAGTGTGGGCTGTCTCCTCTATTCCCCAGTCGTGGCTGTCTCCTCTATTCCCCCAGTGTGGGCTGTCTCCTCTATTCCCCAGTGTGGGCTGTCTCCTCTATTCCCCAGTGTGGGCTGTCTCCTCTATTCCCCAGTGTGGGCTGTCTCCTCTATTCCCCCAGTGTGGGCTGTCTCCTCTATTCCCCCAGTGTGGGCTGTCTCCTCTATTCCCCAGTGTGGGCTGTCTCCTCTATTCCCCAGTGTGGCTGTCTCCTCTATTCCCCAGTGTGGGCTGTCTCCTCTATTCCCCAGTGTGGGCTGTCTCCTCTATTCCCCAGTGTGGGCTGTCTCCTCTATTCCCCAGTGTGGGCTGTCTCCTCTATTCCCCAGTGTGGGCTGTCTCCTCTATTCCCCAGTGTGGGCTGTCTCCTCTATTCCCCAGTGTGGGCTGTCTCCTCTATTCCCCCAGTGTGGGCTGTCTCCTCTATTCCCCAGTGTGGGCTGTCTCCTCTATTCCCCAGTGTGGGCTGTCTCCTCTATTCCCCAGTGTGGGCTGTCTCCTCTATTCCCCAGTGTGGGCTGTCTCCTCTATTCCCCAGTGTGGGCTGTCTCTCTATTCCCCCAGTGTGGGCTGTCTCCTCTATTCCCCAGTGTGGGCTGTCTCCTCTATTCCCCAGTGTGGGCTGTCTCCTCTATTCCCCAGTGTGGGCTGTCTCCTCTATTCCCCAGTGTGGGCTGTCTCCTCTATTCCCAGTGTGGGCTGTCTCCTCTATTCCCCAGTGTGGGCTGTCTCCTCTATTCCCCCAGTGTGGGCTGTCTCCTCTATTCCCCAGTGTGGGCTGTCTCCTCTATTCCCCAGTGTGGGCTGTCTCCTCTATTCCCCAGTGTGGGCTGTCTCCTCTATTCCCCAGTGTGGGCTGTCTCCTCTATTCCCCAGTGTGGGCTGTCTCCTCTATTCCCCAGTGTGGGCTGTCTCCTCTATTCCCCAGTGTGGGCTGTCTCCTCTATTCCCCAGTGTGGGCTGTCTCCTCTATTCCCCAGTGTGGGCTGTCTCCTCTATTCCCCAGTGTGGGCTGTCTCCTCTATTCCCCAGTGTGGGCTGTCTCCTCTATTCCCCAGTGTGGGCTGTCTCCTCTATTCCCCCAGTGTGGGCTGTCTCCTCTATTCCCCAGTGTGGGCTGTCTCCTCTATTCCCCAGTGTGGGCTGTCTCCTCTATTCCCCAGTGTGGGCTGTCTCCTCTATTCCCCCAGTGTGGGCTGTCTCCTCTATTCCCCAGTGTGGGCTGTCTCCTCTATTCCCCAGTGTGGACTGTCTCCTCTATTCCCAGTGTGGGCTGTCTCCTCTATTCCCCCCAGTGTGGGCTGTCTCCTCTATTCCCCAGTGTGGGCTGTCTCTCTATTCCCCCCAGTGTGGGCTGTCTCCTCTATTCCCCAGTGTGGGCTGTCTCCTCTATTCCCCCAGTGTGGGCTGTCTCCTCTATTCCCCAGTGTGGGCTGTCTCCTCTATTCCCCAGTGTGGGCTGTCTCCTCTATTCCCCAGTGTGGGCTGTCTCCTCTATTCCCCAGTGTGGGCTGTCTCCTCTATTCCCCAGTGTGGGCTGTCTCCTCTATTCCCCAGTGTGGGCTGTCTCCTCTATTCCCAGTGTGGGCTGTCTCCTCTATTCCCCAGTGTGGCTGTCTCCTCTATTCCCCAGTGTGGGCTGTCTCCTCTATTCCCCAGTGTGGCTGTCTCCTCTATTCCCCAGTGTGGGCTGTCTCCTCTATTCCCCAGTGTGGGCTGTCTCCTCTATTCCCCAGTGTGGGCTGTCTCCTCTATTCCCCAGTGTGGGCTGTCTCCTCTATTCCCCAGTGTGGGCTGTCTCCTCTATTCCCCAGTGTGGGCTGTCTCCTCTATTCCCCAGTGTGGGCTGTCTCCTCTATTCCCCAGTGTGGGCTGTCTCCTCTATTCCCCAGTGTGGGCTGTCTCCTCTATTCCCCCAGTGTGGGCTGTCTCCTCTATTCCCCCAGTGTGGGCTGTCTCCTCTATTCCCCAGTGTGGGCTGTCTCCTCTATTCCCCAGTGTGGGCTGTCTCCTCTATTCCCCAGTGTGGGCTGTCTCCTCTATTCCCCAGTGTGGCTGTCTCCTCTATTCCCCAGTGTGGGCTGTCTCCTCTATTCCCCCAGTGTGGGCTGTCTCCTCTATTCCCCCCAGTGTGGGCTGTCTCCTCTATTCCCCAGTGTGGGCTGTCTCTCTATTCCCCAGTGTGGGCTGTCTCCTCTATTCCCCAGTGTGGCTGTCTCCTCTATTCCCCAGTGTGGGCTGTCTCCTCTATTCCCCAGTGTGGGCTGTCTCCTCTATTCCCCAGTGTGGGCTGTCTCCTCTATTCCCCAGTGTGGGCTGTCTCCTCTATTCCCCAGTGTGGGCTGTCTCCTCTATTCCCCAGTGTGGGCTGTCTCCTCTATTCCCCCAGTGTGGGCTGTCTCCTCTATTCCCCCAGTGTGGGCTGTCTCCTCTATTCCCCAGTGTGGGCTGTCTCCTCTATTCCCCAGTGTGGGCTGTCTCCTCTATTCCCCAGTGTGGGCTGTCTCCTCTATTCCCCAGTGTGGGCTGTCTCCTCTATTCCCCAGTGTGGGCTGTCTCCTCTATTCCCCAGTGTGGGCTGTCTCCTCTATTCCCCAGTGTGGGCTGTCTCCTCTATTCCCCAGTGTGGGCTGTCTCCTCTATTCCCCAGTGTGGGCTGTCTCCTCTATTCCCCAGTGTGGGCTGTCTCCTCTATTCCCCCAGTGTGGGCTGTCTCCTCTATTCCCCAGTGTGGGCTGTCTCCTCTATACCCCAGTGTGGGCTGTCTCCTCTATTCCCCAGTGTGGGCTGTCTCCTCTATTCCCCAGTGTGGGCTGTCTCCTCTATTCCCCAGTGTGGGCTGTCTCCTCTATTCCCCAGTGTGGGCTGTCTCCTCTATTCCCCCAGTGTGGGCTGTCTCCTCTATTCCCCAGTGTGGGCTGTCTCCTCTATTCCCCCAGTGTGGGCTGTCTCCTCTATTCCCCAGTGTGGGCTGTCTCCTCTATTCCCCAGTGTGGGCTGTCTCCTCTATTCCCCCCCTTCCCCAGTGTGGGCTGTCTCCTCTATTCCCAGTGTGGGCTGTCTCATTATTCCCCAGTGTGGGCTGTCTCCTCTATTCCCCAGTGTGGCTTGTCTCCTCTATTCCCAGTGTGGGATGTTCCTCTATTCCCCAGTGTGGGCTGTCTCCTCTATTCCCCAGTGTGGGCTGTCTCCTCTATTCCCCCAGTGTGGGCTGTCTCCTCTATTCCCAGTGTGGGCTGTCTCCTCTATTCCCCAGTGTGGGCTGTCTCCTCTATTCCCCAGTGTGGCCTGTCTCCTCTATTCCCCAGTGTGAGCCTGTCTCCTCTATTCCCCCAGTGTGTGGCCTGTCTCCTCTATTCCCCCAGTGTGGGCTGTCTCCTCTATTCCCCCAGTGGGGCTGTCTCCTCTATTCCCCAGTGTGGGCTGTCTCCTCTAATCCCCCAGTGTGGGCTGTCTCCTCTATTCCCCAGTGTGGGCTGTCTCCTCTATTCCCCCAGTGTGGGCTGTCTCCTCTATTCCCCAGTGTGGGCTGTCTCCTCTATTCCCCAGTGTGGGCTGTCTCCTCTATTCCCCCAGTGTGGGCTGTCTCCTCTATTCCCCAGTGTGGGCTGTCTCCTCTATTCCCCCAGTGTGGGCTGTCTCCTCTATTCCCCAGTGTGGGCTGTCTCCTCTATTCCCCCAGTGTGGGCTGTCTCCTCTATTCCCCAGTGTGGGCTGTCTCCTCTATTCCCCAGTGTGGGCTGTCTCCTCTATTCCCCAGTGTGGGCTGTCTCCTCTATTCCCCAGTGTGGGCTGTCTCCTCTATTCCCCAGTGTGGGCTGTCTCCTCTATTCCCCAGTGTGGGCTGTCTCCTCTATTCCCCCAGTGTGGGCTGTCTCCTCTATTCCCCAGTGTGGGCTGTCTCCTCTATTCCCCAGTGTGGGCTGTCTCCTCTATTCCCCAGTGTGGGCTGTCTCCTCTATTCCCCAGTGTGGGCTGTCTCCTCTATTCCCCAGTGTGGGCTGTCTCCTCTATTCCCCCAGTGTGGGCTGTCTCCTCTATTCCCCAGTGTGGGCTGTCTCCTCTATTCCCCCAGTGTGGGCTGTCTCCTCTATTCCCCAGTGTGGGCTGTCTCCTCTATTCCCCCAGTGTGGGCTGTCTCCTCTATTCCCCAGTGTGGGCTGTCTCCTCTATTCCCCAGTGTGGGCTGTCTCCTCTATTCCCCAGTGTGGGCTGTCTCCTCTATTCCCCAGTGTGGGCTGTCTCCTCTATTCCCCAGTGTGGGCTGTCTCCTCTATTCCCCAGTGTGGGCTGTCTCCTCTATTCCCCCAGTGTGGGCTGTCTCCTCTATTCCCCAGTGTGGGCTGTCTCCTCTATTCCCCAGTGTGGGCTGTCTCCTCTATTCCCCAGTGTGGGCTGTCTCCTCTATTCCCCAGTGTGGGCTGTCTCCTCTATTCCCCAGTGTGGGCTGTCTCCTCTATTCCCCAGTGTGGGCTGTCTCCTCTATTCCCCAGTGTGGGCTGTCTCCTCTATTCCCCAGTGTGGGCTGTCTCCTCTATTCCCCAGTGTGGGCTGTCTCCTCTATTCCCCAGTGTGGGCTGTCTCCTCTATTCCCCAGTGTGGGCTGTCTCCTCTATTCCCCAGTGTGGGCTGTCTCCTCTATTCCCCAGTGTGGGCTGTCTCCTCTATTCCCCAGTGTGGGCTGTCTCCTCTATTCCCCAGTGTGGGCTGTCTCCTCTATTCCCCCAGTGTGGGCTGTCTCCTCTATTCCCCAGTGTGGGCTGTCTCCTCTATTCCCCAGTGTGGGCTGTCTCCTCTATTCCCCAGTGTGGGCTGTCTCCTCTATTCCCCAGTGTGGGCTGTCTCTCTATTCCCCAGTGTGGGCTGTCTCCTCTATTCCCCAGTGTGGGCTGTCTCCTCTATTCCCCAGTGTGGGCTGTCTCCTCTATTCCCCAGTGTGGGCTGTCTCCTCTATTCCCCCGTGTGGCTGTCTCCTCTATTCCCCAGTGTGGGCTGTCTCCTCTATTCCCCAGTGTGGGCTGTCTCCTCTATTCCCCAGTGTGGGCTGTCTCCTCTATTCCCCAGTGTGGGCTGTCTCCTCTATTCCCCAGTGTGGGCTGTCTCCTCTATTCCCCAGTGTGGGCTGTCTCCTCTATTCCCCAGTGTGGGCTGTCTCCTCTATTCCCCCAGTGTGGGCTGTCTCCTCTATTCCCCAGTGTGGGCTGTCTCCTCTATTCCCCAGTGTGGGCTGTCTCCTCTATTCCCCAGTGTGGGCTGTCTCCTCTATTCCCCAGTGTGGGCTGTCTCCTCTATTCCCCAGTGTGGGCTGTCTCCTCTATTCCCCAGTGTGGGCTGTCTCCTCTATTCCCCAGTGTGGGCTGTCTCCTCTATTCCCCCAGTGTGGGCTGTCTCCTCTATTCCCCAGTGTGGGCTGTCTCCTCTATTCCCCAGTGTGGGCTGTCTCCTCTATTCCCCAGTGTGGGCTGTCTCCTCTATTCCCCAGTGTGGGCTGTCTCCTCTATTCCCCAGTGTGGGCTGTCTCCTCTATTCCCCCAGTGTGGGCTGTCTCCTCTATTCCCCAGTGTGGGCTGTCTCCTCTATTCCCCAGTGTGGGCTGTCTCCTCTATTCCCCAGTGTGGGCTGTCTCCTCTATTCCCCAGTGTGGGCTGTCTCCTCTATTCCCCAGTGTGGGCTGTCTCCTCTATTCCCCCAGTGTGGGCTGTCTCCTCTATTCCCCAGTGTGGGCTGTCTCCTCTATTCCCCAGTGTGGGCTGTCTCCTCTATTCCCCCAGTGTGGGCTGTCTCCTCTATTCCCCAGTGTGGGCTGTCTCCTCTATTCCCCAGTGTGGGCTGTCTCCTCTATTCCCCAGTGTGGGCTGTCTCCTCTATTCCCCAGTGTGGGCTGTCTCCTCTATTCCCCAGTGTGGGCTGTCTCCTCTATTCCCCAGTGTGGGCTGTCTCCTCTATTCCCCAGTGTGGGCTGTCTCCTCTATTCCCCAGTGTGGGCTGTCTCCTCTATTCCCCCAGTGTGGGCTGTCTCCTCTATTCCCCCAGTGTGGCTGTCTCCTCTATTCCCCAGTGTGGGCTGTCTCCTCTATTCCCCCAGTGTGGGCTGTCTCCTCTATTCCCCAGTGTGGGCTGTCTCCTCTATTCCCCCAGTGTGGGCTGTCTCCTCTATTCCCCAGTGTGGCTGTCTCCTCTATTCCCCAGTGTGGGCTGTCTCCTCTATTCCCCAGTGTGGGCTGTCTCCTCTATTCCCCAGTGTGGGCTGTCTCTCTATTCCCCAGTGTGGGCTGTCTCCTCTATTCCCCAGTGTGGGCTGTCTCCTCTATTCCCCCAGTGTGGGCTGTCTCCTCTATTCCCCAGTGTGGGCTGTCTCCTCTATTCCCCAGTGTGGGCTGTCTCCTCTATTCCCCAGTGTGGGCTGTCTCCTCTATTCCCCAGTGTGGGCTGTCTCCTCTATTCCCCAGTGTGGGCTGTCTCCTCTATTCCCCAGTGTGGGCTGTCTCCTCTATTCCCCAGTGTGGGCTGTCTCCTCTATTCCCCAGTGTGGGCTGTCTCCTCTATTCCCCAGTGTGGGCTGTCTCCTCTATTCCCCAGTGTGGGCTGTCTCCTCTATTCCCCAGTGTGGGCTGTCTCCTCTATTCCCCAGTGTGGGCTGTCTCCTCTATTCCCCAGTGTGGGCTGTCTCCTCTATTCCCCAGTGTGGGCTGTCTCCTCTATTCCCCAGTGTGGGCTGTCTCCTCTATTCCCCAGTGTGGGCTGTCTCCTCTATTCCCCAGTGTGGGCTGTCTCCTCTATTCCCCAGTGTGGGCTGTCTCCTCTATTCCCCCAGTGTGGGCTGTCTCCTCTATTCCCCAGTGTGGGCTGTCTCCTCTATTCCCCAGTGTGGGCTGTCTCCTCTATTCCCCAGTGTGGGCTGTCTCCTCTATTCCCCAGTGTGGGCTGTCTCCTCTATTCCCCAGTGTGGGCTGTCTCCTCTATTCCCCAGTGTGGGCTGTCTCCTCTATTCCCCAGTGTGGGCTGTCTCCTCTATTCCCCCAGTGTGGGCTGTCTCCTCTATTCCCCAGTGTGGGCTGTCTCCTCTATTCCCCAGTGTGGGCTGTCTCCTCTATTCCCCAGTGTGGGCTGTCTCCTCTATTCCCCAGTGTGGGCTGTCTCCTCTATTCCCCAGTGTGGGCTGTCTCCTCTATTCCCCAGTGTGGGCTGTCTCCTCTATTCCCCAGTGTGGGCTGTCTCCTCTATTCCCCAGTGTGGGCTGTCTCCTCTATTCCCCAGTGTGGGCTGTCTCCTCTATTCCCCAGTGTGGGCTGTCTCCTCTATTCCCCAGTGTGGGCTGTCTCCTCTATTCCCCAGTGTGGGCTGTCTCCTCTATTCCCCAGTGTGGGCTGTCTCCTCTATTCCCCAGTGTGGGCTGTCTCCTCTATTCCCCAGTGTGGGCTGTCTCCTCTATTCCCCAGTGTGGGCTGTCTCCTCTATTCCCCAGTGTGGGCTGTCTCCTCTATTCCCCAGTGTGGGCTGTCTCCTCTATTCCCCAGTGTGGGCTGTCTCCTCTATTCCCCCAGTGTGGGCTGTCTCCTCTATTCCCCAGTGTGGGCTGTCTCCTCTATTCCCCAGTGTGGGCTGTCTCCTCTATTCCCCAGTGTGGGCTGTCTCCTCTATTCCCCAGTGTGGGCTGTCTCCTCTATTCCCCAGTGTGGGCTGTCTCCTCTATTCCCCAGTGTGGGCTGTCTCCTCTATTCCCCAGTGTGGGCTGTCTCCTCTATTCCCCAGTGTGGGCTGTCTCCTCTATTCCCCAGTGTGGGCTGTCTCCTCTATTCCCCAGTGTGGGCTGTCTCCTCTATTCCCCAGTGTGGGCTGTCTCCTCTATTCCCCAGTGTGGGCTGTCTCCTCTATTCCCCAGTGTGGGCTGTCTCCTCTATTCCCCCAGTGTGGGCTGTCTCCTCTATTCCCCAGTGTGGGCTGTCTCCTCTATTCCCCAGTGTGGGCTGTCTCCTCTATTCCCCAGTGTGGGCTGTCTCCTCTATTCCCCAGTGTGGGCTGTCTCCTCTATTCCCCCAGTGTGGGCTGTCTCCTCTATTCCCCCAGTGTGGGCTGTCTCCTCTATTCCCCAGTGTGGGCTGTCTCCTCTATTCCCCCAGTGTGGGCTGTCTCCTCTATTCCCCCAGTGTGGGCTGTCTCCTCTATTCCCCAGTGTGGGCTGTCTCCTCTATTCCCCAGTGTGGGCTGTCTCCTCTATTCCCCAGTGTGGGCTGTCTCCTCTATTCCCCAGTGTGGGCTGTCTCCTCTATTCCCCCAGTGTGGGCTGTCTCCTCTATTCCCCAGTGTGGGCTGTCTCCTCTATTCCCCAGTGTGGGCTGTCTCCTCTATTCCCCAGTGTGGGCTGTCTCCTCTATTCCCCCAGTGTGGGCTGTCTCCTCTATTCCCCCAGTGTGGGCTGTCTCCTCTATTCCCCAGTGTGGGCTGTCTCCTCTATTCCCCAGTGTGGGCTGTCTCCTCTATTCCCCAGTGTGGGCTGTCTCCTCTATTCCCCAGTGTGGGCTGTCTCCTCTATTCCCCAGTGTGGGCTGTCTCCTCTATTCCCCAGTGTGGGCTGTCTCCTCTATTCCCCAGTGTGGGCTGTCTCCTCTATTCCCCAGTGTGGGCTGTCTCCTCTATTCCCCAGTGTGGGCTGTCTCCTCTATTCCCCAGTGTGGGCTGTCTCCTCTATTCCCCAGTGTGGGCTGTCTCCTCTATTCCCCAGTGTGGGCTGTCTCCTCTATTCCCCAGTGTGGGCTGTCTCCTCTATTCCCCAGTGTGGGCTGTCTCCTCTATTCCCCAGTGTGGGCTGTCTCCTCTATTCCCCAGTGTGGGCTGTCTCCTCTATTCCCCAGTGTGGGCTGTCTCCTCTATTCCCCAGTGTGGGCTGTCTCCTCTATTCCCCCAGTGTGGGCTGTCTCCTCTATTCCCCAGTGTGGGCTGTCTCCTCTATTCCCCAGTGTGGGCTGTCTCCTCTATTCCCCAGTGTGGGCTGTCTCCTCTATTCCCCAGTGTGGGCTGTCTCCTCTATTCCCCAGTGTGGGCTGTCTCCTCTATTCCCCAGTGTGGGCTGTCTCCTCTATTCCCCAGTGTGGGCTGTCTCCTCTATTCCCCAGTGTGGGCTGTCTCCTCTATTCCCCAGTGTGGGCTGTCTCCTCTATTCCCCAGTGTGGGCTGTCTCCTCTATTCCCCAGTGTGGGCTGTCTCCTCTATTCCCCAGTGTGGGCTGTCTCCTCTATTCCCCAGTGTGGGCTGTCTCCTCTATTCCCCAGTGTGGGCTGTCTCCTCTATTCCCCAGTGTGGGCTGTCTCCTCTATTCCCCCAGTGTGGGCTGTCTCCTCTATTCCCCAGTGTGGGCTGTCTCCTCTATTCCCCAGTGTGGGCTGTCTCCTCTATTCCCCAGTGTGGGCTGTCTCCTCTATTCCCCAGTGTGGGCTGTCTCCTCTATTCCCCCAGTGTGGGCTGTCTCCTCTATTCCCCAGTGTGGGCTGTCTCCTCTATTCCCCAGTGTGGGCTGTCTCCTCTATTCCCCAGTGTGGGCTGTCTCCTCTATTCCCCAGTGTGGGCTGTCTCCTCTATTCCCCAGTGTGGGCTGTCTCCTCTATTCCCCAGTGTGGGCTGTCTCCTCTATTCCCCAGTGTGGGCTGTCTCCTCTATTCCCCAGTGTGGGCTGTCTCCTCTATTCCCCAGTGTGGGCTGTCTCCTCTATTCCCCAGTGTGGGCTGTCTCCTCTATTCCCCAGTGTGGGCTGTCTCCTCTATTCCCCAGTGTGGGCTGTCTCCTCTATTCCCCAGTGTGGGCTGTCTCCTCTATTCCCCAGTGTGGGCTGTCTCCTCTATTCCCCAGTGTGGGCTGTCTCCTCTATTCCCCAGTGTGGGCTGTCTCCTCTATTCCCCAGTGTGGGCTGTCTCCTCTATTCCCCAGTGTGGGCTGTCTCCTCTATTCCCCAGTGTGGGCTGTCTCCTCTATTCCCCAGTGTGGGCTGTCTCCTCTATTCCCCAGTGTGGGCTGTCTCCTCTATTCCCCAGTGTGGGCTGTCTCCTCTATTCCCCAGTGTGGGCTGTCTCCTCTATTCCCCCAGTGTGGGCTGTCTCCTCTATTCCCCAGTGTGGGCTGTCTCCTCTATTCCCCAGTGTGGGCTGTCTCCTCTATTCCCCAGTGTGGGCTGTCTCCTCTATTCCCAGTGTGGGCTGTCTCCTCTATTCCCCAGTGTGGGCTGTCTCCTCTATTCCCCAGTGTGGGCTGTCTCCTCTATTCCCCAGTGTGGGCTGTCTCCTCTATTCCCCAGTGTGGGCTGTCTCCTCTATTCCCCAGTGTGGGCTGTCTCCTCTATTCCCCAGTGTGGGCTGTCTCCTCTATTCCCCAGTGTGGGCTGTCTCCTCTATTCCCCAGTGTGGGCTGTCTCCTCTATTCCCCAGTGTGGGCTGTCTCCTCTATTCCCCAGTGTGGGCTGTCTCCTCTATTCCCCAGTGTGGGCTGTCTCCTCTATTCCCCAGTGTGGGCTGTCTCCTCTATTCCCCAGTGTGGGCTGTCTCCTCTATTCCCCAGTGTGGGCTGTCTCCTCTATTCCCCAGTGTGGGCTGTCTCCTCTATTCCCCAGTGTGGGCTGTCTCCTCTATTCCCCAGTGTGGGCTGTCTCCTCTATTCCCCAGTGTGGGCTGTCTCCTCTATTCCCCAGTGTGGGCTGTCTCCTCTATTCCCCAGTGTGGGCTGTCTCCTCTATTCCCCAGTGTGGGCTGTCTCCTCTATTCCCCAGTGTGGGCTGTCTCCTCTATTCCCCAGTGTGGGCTGTCTCCTCTATTCCCCAGTGTGGGCTGTCTCCTCTATTCCCCAGTGTGGGCTGTCTCCTCTATTCCCCAGTGTGGGCTGTCTCCTCTATTCCCCAGTGTGGGCTGTCTCCTCTATTCCCCAGTGTGGGCTGTCTCCTCTATTCCCCAGTGTGGGCTGTCTCCTCTATTCCCCAGTGTGGGCTGTCTCCTCTATTCCCCAGTGTGGGCTGTCTCCTCTATTCCCCAGTGTGGGCTGTCTCCTCTATTCCCCAGTGTGGGCTGTCTCCTCTATTCCC
>JASTWF010000405.1:310362-434166 GCA_030390025.1 Squalus acanthias
CACCCGCCCCTCCTCCTCCTTAAACACCCGCCCCTCCCCTCCCGCTCCTTAAACACCCGCCCATCCCCTCCTTAAACACCCGCCCCTCCTCCTCCTTAAACACCCGCCCCTCCCCTCCCGCTCCTTAAACACCCGCCCATCCCCTCCTTAAACACCCGCCCATCCCCTCCTTAAACACGCGCCCCTCCCCCTCCTTAAACATCCGCCCCCTCCCCCTCCTTAGACACCCGCCCCCTCCCCCCCTTAAACACCCCACCCTCCCCCTTAAACACCCGCCCCTCCCCCTCCCTAAATGCCCGCCCCACCCCCTCCGTAAACACCCACCCCTCCCCCTCCGTAAACACCTGCCCCTCCCCTGTAAACACCCGCACTCTTTTTCAAGGAGGTTTTGAGGGTGTCCTTGAAGCGTTTCCTCTGCCCACCTGGGGCTCTCTTGCCGTGTCGGAGCTCCGAGTAGAGCGCTTGTTTTGGGAGTCTCGTATCGGGCATGCAGACGATGTGACCCGTCCATCGGAGCTGATCGAGCGTGGTCAAAGCTTCGATGCTGGGGATGTTGGCCTGAGCAAGAACACTGACGTTGGTGCACCTATCCTGCCAATGGATTTGCAGGATCTTGCGGAGGCAGCGTTGGTGGTACCTCTCCAGTGCTTTGAGGTGCCTGCTGTACATGGTCCATGTCTCTGAAGCATACAGCAGGGCGGGTATCACTGCTGCTCTGTAGATCATGAGCTTGGTGCTGGGTTTGAGGTCCTGGTCTTCAAACACTCTCTTCCTCTGGCGACCTCTCCCTGACCAGAGATTAAAGGAGTTTATCAACTCCAAGGGGCCAGGTGTCATCCTGAGTAACCAGACACAGCTAACATATTCTGCCCATTGTCTGAAATCCATGTGAGACAAATGCCCATCCTGCCTTTCAAAGATCCATCACCCACCTCTTCAGCTCAACACCAGCCTGGTTCAAACCTGCCACCTTTCAGGCAGCTGATGGACAGAGAACATTTCAAAATTGCCAATATGTTCTGGTCTGCCCAGCAGAAGCAAAGGAAAGTCTTACCTTGCTGGTCCTGGTCAGGTCCTTCAATTTCTTGCGACACTGTTCTGGGGTCCGTGGGATTACAGAGATTGTATTGAGTTTCAGTGCCACCTCCCTCCCTCCCTCTCTCCAGGCCCCCTGGCTAATGTTACTGGGTAACTCGGCCTTCCTGTTCCTGAGCAGCCTGCCCATCCTCAGCTCGAGGTTATCAGCTTTCAGCAGTAGCCGTTGTAAACTTTAGAACTGAGCAAGTTTCAAGCTTGTTTAAATTTGATTGAGTTCTCATCTCTGCGTCAGAATGTGTAATGTTTGTATTAAAGCTTCTTTCCTGAACTGTGCTACAATCACTATCAATGGCCCGTTAGTGAAAGGCAGTGTAGCAATCTAACTCGCAGCAGGATTTACGGTTATCTGTCTGCGTGGTTATCCCACATTAGCTGATATTGTTAACGGTTCTCTCTCCTCAGGTACTGTCCCTCGCCTCTTCAAATCTGCCGTCATCACTCCCCTCCTAAAAAATCCACCATTGACCCCTCTGTCTTTGCAAACCACCACCCCATCTCCAACCTCCCTTTCCTTTCCAAAGTCCTTGAACGTGTTGTCATCTCCCAAATCCATGCCCATCTTTCCCACAACTCCATGTTTGAATCCCTTCAATCAGGTTTTCGCCCCTGCCACAGTACTGAAACGGCTCTCATCAAAGTCACAAATGACATCCTCCTGAGCCTGTGGCCGTGGTAAACTATCCCTCTTCATCCTTCGATACGGTTAACCACACCATCCTCCTCCAATGTCTCTCTGCCGTCGTCCAGCTGGGTGGGACTGCACTCGTCGGGTTCCATTCTTATCTATCTAATCGTAGCCAAAGAATCACCTACAACGGCTTCTCTTCCTGCTCCCGCACTGTTACCTCTGGTGTCCCCCAAGGATCTATCCTTGGCCCCCTCCTATTTCTCATCTACATGCTTCCCCTTGGCGACACCATCCGAAAACACAGTGTCAGTTTCCACATGTACGCTGACGACACCCAGCTCTACCTCACCACCACCTCTCTCAACCCCTCCACTGCCTCTGTGTTGTAAGACTGCTTGTCCGACTGGATGAGCAGAAATTTCCTCCAACTAAATATTGGGAAGACCGAAGCCATTGTCTTTGGCCCCCGCTGCAAACTCCGTTCCCTAGCCACCGATTCCATCCCTCTCCCTGGCAGCTGTCTGAGGCTGAACCAGACTGTTCGCAACCTTGGTGTTGTATTTGACCTGAGCTGAGTTTCCGAACACATATCCTCTCCATCATAAAGACCGCTTACTTCTATCTCTGTATCATTGCCCACTCCTGCCTCAGCTCATCTGCTGCTGAAACCCTCATCTATGCCTTTGTTAGCTCTAGACTCAACTATTCCAATGCTCTCCTGGCTGGTCTTCCATATTCCAACCTCCATAAACTTCAGCTTATTCAAAACTCTGCTGCCCATATCCTAACTCGCACCCGTTCACCCATCACCTTGTGCTTGCTGGCTTACATTGGCTCCCGGTCCGGCAATGCCTCAAATTTAAATATCTTACCCTTGTGTTCAAATCCCTCCATGGCCTCACCCCCCCCTTACAACTCTCCTTCAGCCCTACAACCCTCCGATATCTCTGTGCTCCTCCAATTCTGGTCTCTTGTGTATCCCCAATTAAATCACTCCACCATTGACAGCCGTGCTTTCAGCTGCCGAGGCCCTAAGCTCTGGAATTCCCTCCCTAAACCTCTCCACCTCTCTACTGCTCTCCTCTAAGACACTCCTTAAAGCCTACCTCTTTGGCAAAGCATTTGGTCACCTGTCCTAACATCTCCTTATGTGGCTCGGTGTCTAATTTTGTTTTGTAGCGCTCCTGTGAAGCGCCTTGGGATGTTTTACTACGTTAAAGGCGCTGTATAAATACAAGTTGTTGTTGCTCCGCCCCCCATAACATTGTCGGAAGTGAGATGGTGTAAACGGGTTCCTGCTGGTGAGGTTACAGGGGTGGAGCTGCAGCGTCTCTGAGGAGATGATCGGCCTCTGCCCCTCAATTTGTTCTGCTCATTACACCACAGTTCAATGTGGGACCTGCGTCAAATTATTCATTCATCTTAGCTAAACTCGAATTTTCAGATCTGTGATGTCAGTGTTCATTTGTTAGGTTCCCAAATTTCGAGGGAATTTAAATTGCTCGCATTGCTGGGCAGACTACAGCAGGATTGTTTCATAAAATGCTGGGAGCATGAAACTAGAGGCTTTGCAATTGTACAATAGTTATAATAAGGAGAGTTGGATGATAACGTTTCTATTAACACAGCAGAGGTGGGAGATACCACAACATATAAGGACCTTGTCATGGATTTAATGTTGCTCAGTAATAATTCTTCAGAATATTCATTGTTTCATTGAGTATCAAGAATTTATTTCAACTGTCAAACAGAAAATAGTGTTCATCCAGTTTAAGTGGAATAGGTAACTAGTTTCTCTTTAAAATAAATGGTTAACTGTAAATATCTAAAAATCACAAGTTTATTTGGACAGTATGCACTCAGCTTTGTGCCACGAATGAAAGGGGCAGATATATTTTTTTAAATTCATTTATGGGATGTGGGCGTTGCTGGCAAAGCCAGCATTTATTGCTGATCCCTAATTGCCCTTGAGAAGGTGGTGCTGAGCCGCCTTCTTGAACCCCTGCAGTCTGTAGAATTCGCAAAATTATCGCGATTTTATAAAATAAGAAGGAGACATAGAGTTTCGTACAAACAGCTTTTATTTCAGCAGAATGCTGTCAGGTTTCAAAACGGACACAAACAGCCTGTAAAATGGCCGCCACGCCTCGTGGCAGAAAGTTCTAGACTTTCAGTGGGCAGACAAGATGGCGTTCCAATAAACATTTGTGCAAGATCGTACAGGACTCAGCACATTTGAGATAATTGACAAGACATGATGGGTTTGCATTTTAAACATAAATACTGGAATCGGTCTCCCAGGTGCAAATAAGGGCTATTGTACCGAGCGATCAAGGACCCATCCAAAGACATTAATATGCAAAATCCCCACGACTCTACGATGAGAGAGCCGTTTGCGGGTACTTACAGTAAGCATTTGGAAGCCCCAAAACCCCTCCAGGGAGACTACTAGCCGGTTCCACAATAGGAGAAATATTAACGGGTACTCAGACAGTTACAAGTATCACCGAAACCCATTAAAGACTGAGATCACCCCATACAAGAAGTTTGAGCGCCAAAACCCTGACAAAAGATAGACATTAAGATTGGGCGGGAAAAGAGGAATTACAGCACTATAACTGTAAGGTACAACCGTCCATCTTTCGCTTCTTGCTCTGGCTGCTTTGACTCGCTGGAAGGCTGCTGAACTTTTATTCTCTTGCCTGACGGCTCTGGACTCTGATCCGCTAGGATCAACCTCGTGGCTTGCCGCGAAGATCTGTGAAGAACTGGGCTGTGAGGCCTGGAAGCGGGCACACCATCCCGAGAAGTCGGTAAACGGTGTTGGAACCGAAGCCCCGAGAGGAGATGAGATGAGATGAGATGAGATGAGATGAGAAGAGAAGAAGACGACAATACGTATCGCCACGGTCAGTAAGCCCCGACCGCGCCTGTAAGTCGAATAAACACTTCTTCGAATTTTATCGGCTACTCCACAACTGGCCTAGGAAGACCCTTCTTTGAGTTCTACAGACAACTGGTGTAGGGCACAGGAAGACTCTTTTTCGAGTGGTGTCCGAACTCCGAGGACAACACAGATCTTCATGACAGCAGACGGTCCAGCCTGCTAGCCGGAGCAGAAACGAGTAAACAAGTGGGGTACAGAGACCCCTGATCAACACGTGGATAGTTAGGTGCTGCGGTAAAAACATCCGAGCAGAGTTTCGGAATTCTCCGAGTTATCACGAGTGGTGAGCATGAGTCTCGATCCTACAAATCTAGATTAGGACAGGTATTGATAGGGGAGGGTTTAAGTTTTAAGGATAATTATAATGTGTGTCCCCTTTTACGATGTGTCATGCGCTCCTCGTTTCCCTAAAATTAGTTTCATAACTGTGTGTAAGATTGTACTGTCGTTAATCTGCTGATGACATGTATCTCGTAATCTTGAATAATATGCAATAAAGATTTTCCATTTCGCACTATTCAACCGGGTCTACCTGAGTCTTCCTCTGCATTATTGCTCTCGCACCTAAGTCCAGTGTCAGAACCGTAAGGGCGAGTGGGTCGAACCACTCACAGGTGTCTAGTGTTATCAGGCTGGCTGGAGACCAGAACAGGCAACAAGGCCCAACCCCGCACTAGCACCCAGGCTAAGCACAGAGCCGCAGGTCACCCCTTACAAGTCCGTGTGGTGAAGGTGCTCCCACAGTGCTGTTAGGGAGGGAGTTCCAGGATTTTGACCCAGCGACGATGAAGGATAGGCGATATATTTCTAAATCAGGATGGTGTGTGACTTGGAGGGGAACTTGGAGGTGGTGGTGTTCCCATCCCTTGTCCTTCTAGTTGGAAGAGGGCACGGGTTTGGGAGGTGCTGCCGAAGAAGCCTTGGCGAGTTGCTGCAGTGCATCTTGTAGATGGTACACACTGCAGCGATGGTGCGCCAGTGGTGGAGGGAGTGAATGTTTAATGTGGTAGAGGGGATGCCAATCAAACGGGCTGCTTTGTCCTGGATGGTGTCGAGCTTCCTGAGTGTTGCTGGAGCTGCACTCATCCAGGCAAGTGGAGAGTATTCCATCACACTCCTGACTTGTGCCTTGTAGATGGTGGAAAGACTTTGAGGAGTCAGGAGGTGAGACACTCGCTGCAGAATACCCAGCCTCTGACCTGCTCTTGTTGTCACAGTATTTATACGCTCAGTAAGATGGCAGCTTGCAGCGGAACCCAATGGTGCAATACCTAATGCTGCTAGATTGGGAGTAAAGATCAGGATCATGGGCTATTACCGTGTTAACTGCAGTAATATCCCGTGACTAGGTTCCTGAAAAAAGAAAGACTTGCATTTCTACAGCACCTTTCACAAACTCAGGATGTCACAAAGCGCTTTACAGCCACTGAAGTACTTTTGAAGTGGAGTCACTGTTGTAATGTCGGAAACACGACAGCCAATTTGCGCACAGCAAGCTCCCACAAACAGCAATGTGATAAATGACCAGATCATCTGTTTTAGTGATGTTGGTTGAGGATAAATATTGGCCCCAGGACACCGGGAAGAACTCCCCTGCTCTTTTTCAAAATAGTGCCATGGGAACTTTTACGTCCACCTGAGAGAGCAGACGGGGCCTCGGTTTAACGTCTCATCCGAAAGACGGCACCTCCGACAGTGCAGCACTCCCCTGGAGTGTCAACTTAGATTTTGTGCTCAAGTCTCTGGAGTGGGATTTGAACCCACAACCTTCTGACTCAGAGGCGAGAGTGCTACTCATTGAGCTATGGCTGACATGTTTTCACATGACTAAGACCCAAGAGAAGGATCAATATCCCATGACTTATTCCCTGCGGAGACCCTAAGATTGCATATGTAATCTCCCCCCTCCCAAACATAATATAACAGCACAGGAGAAGTTTAAGCATAAATAGTACAATAGGATGAATAGAGGTATCTAGTCATTCTGTGCTCTTCATGGTTTAATATTAATATTTGCCCTTAAATAATTGTAGTTCGACATAGATTAGAATTGAGTGGAGAGTTCTCCTACCTTGGATCCCCTTAAATACCTCCATTACAGACTAAATTATGCTTTTTGCCAGAAAGAAAAATGGATGGGAAGCAGCAGAGGCACCTAATACAGAACCAAAATGTTAAATCAAACACAGCTGTAAATCATCCCTTTTAGAAGAAGACATCAACACAACATTGATAGTTACAAATATATTCCTCTGTATAATATATTAAAAGTGGAATAGTAGTGCACATTACATGTCTGGTCTGTCACTTCCCGCGTTACATGTCTGTCCTGTCACGCTTCCTGCGTTACATGTCTGTCCTGTCACACTTCCTGCGTTACATGTCTGTCCTGTCACGCTTCCCGCATTACATGTCTGGTCTGTCACGCTTCCCACGTTACATGTCTGTCCTGTCACACTTCCCACGTTACATGTCTGTCCTGTCACACTTCCTGCGTTACATGTCTGTCCTGTCACGCTTCCCGCGTTACATGTCTGGTCTGTCACGCTTCCTGCATTACATGTCTGGTCTGTCACGCTTCCTGCATTACATGTCTGTCCTGTCATGCTTCCTGCATTACATGTCTGTCCTGTCACACTTCCCGCATTACATGTCTACCCTGTCACGCTTCCCGCATTACATGTCTGTCCTGTCACGCTTCCCGTGTTACATGTCTGTTCTGTCACGCTTCCCGCGTTACTTGTCTGCCCTTTCATGCTTCCCGCGTTACTTGTCTGCCCTGTCATGCTTCCCGCGTTACTTGTCTGCCCTGTCACGCTTCCCGCGTTACTTGTCTGCCCTGTCACGCTTCCCGCGTTACATGTCTGTCCTGTCACGCTTCCCGTGTTACATGTCTGTTCTGTCACGCTTCCCGCGTTACTTGTCTGGCCTGTCATGCTTCCCGCGTTACTTGTCTGCCCTGTCACGCTTCCCGCGTTACTTGTCTGCCCTGTCACGCTTCCTGCGTTACATGTCTGCCCTGTCACGCTTCCCGCATTACATGTCTGGCCTGTCACACTTCCTGCGTTGCATGTCTGGTCTGTCACACTTCCTGTTACATGTCTGGTCTGTCACACTTCCTGTGTTACAGTCCTGGTCTGTCACACTTCCTGTTACACTTTGCCAAAAGTTTTTGATTGGCTCAAATAAAACAGACAACATATATATTTTTGATATATATAAATGACCTGGATATTGGAATACAGAGTAGAATTTCTAAATTTGCCGATGACACCAAACGTGGGGGTGTGGCAAACAGTGAGGATGATACCATCGACTGCAACAGGACATAGAAAGGCTAGCAGAATGGGCAGTCAAGTGGCAGATGGAATTTAATACAGAGAAGTGTGAGGTGATGCATTTTGGCAGAAGGAACTGGGAGAGGCAATATATACATAATGGCACAGTTTTAAAGAGTGTGCAGGGACAGAGGGACCTGGGAGTTAATGTGCATAGGTCCCTGAACATGGCGGGACATATTGAGAGAGTGGTTAGCAAAGCATATGGGATCTTGGGCGTCATAAATAGAGGTATTGAGTACAAAAGTAGAGAAGTTATGCTGATCCTTTATAAAGCGCTGGTTAGGCCACAACTGGAGTATTGCGTCCAGTTCTGGTCACCACACTTTAGGAAGGATGTGAAGGCCCTTGAGAGGGTGCAAAGGAGATTTACCAGAATGGTTCCAGGGATGGGGGATCTTAGCTACAAGGACAGGTTGGAGAAGCTGGATTTGTTTTCATTAGAGCAAAGGAGGTTGAGGAGTGATTTGATAGAGGTGTACTCTTAGATTATGACGGGTTTCGATAGGCTAGACGGGGAAAGGCTGTTCCCACTAGTTGATGGTACAAGGACTAGGGGACACAGATTTAAGGTTTTGGGCAAGAGATACAGGGGGGGCGTGAGGAAAAACTTTTTTACGCAGCGAGTGGTGAGGACCTGGAACTCGCTGCCGACGGAAGTGGTGGAAGCGGAGACACTCAATGTTTTCAAGGGGAGATTGGATAGGCACTTGAGGGAAATAAACTTGCAGGGCTACAGTGATAGAGCGGGGGAATGGGACTGACTGGATTGCTCTACAGAGAGCTGGCACAGACTCGATGGGCCGAATGGTCTCCTTCTGTGCCGTTATGACTCTATAAGACTCTATAACAAATCAGAACTCTGTAACTCCGAATACTCAAACATGAACAATTAAGAAAAAGACACTAGACCAATCAAATCACTCAAAATAACACTTTAAATCCTTTCAGCTGCAGCAAATCACAACTCTAAGTATGAGAAGTGATAAAAAATCAACCAATCAAAAACGAATGAAACTGAGCCACAGAATTCCACAGAAGTGGTGCCACAAAATACCAACCTGGGTGGGATTTCTACAATGTGACACACAGCTTTTAGCTACTCGCTCAAATGCTATGGGAGAATGAATCCAGTCAATAGGAGGTGCAACAGTCAGACCCCTGACTGCAGGAGTTGTAGTGAGGCTTATTCCAGGGACTTGAACCTGTGACCCCAGCCTGGAGAAAAGACTCCATCAAACATTGTGCCAATTAAACTGATGATCAGAACTGAAAGAATCTATCAGGGTGACAAAAGTTAACTGTAAATTTAAGAAAGTTCTTCCGATTATTAACAAATAATATTTTGATCACATATTTTGTGAAGCCTGATTTGCTCATAGTAGCCAATGTGGGGGAGAACATCCAATCTCACGTTGGTTCCAATGTCACAGAATCTTGGTGTATCAAACAACAACAACTTGCGTTTATGTAGCTTCTTTAATGTACTGAACCATCCCAAGGTGCTTCACAGGATCATCATTTGACAAAAGTTTGACACCGAGCCACACGAGGAGATACAGGACAGGTGACCAGAAGCTTGGTCAAGAGATAGGTTTTAAGGAGTGTCTTAAAGGAAGAGAGAGAGGTGGAGTTGCGGAGAGGTTTAGGGAGGGAATTCCAGAGCTTAGGGCTTAGGCAACAGAAGGCACGGCCACTGATAGTGGGGCGAAGGGAGTGGGGGATGGATCAGTGGCCAAAATTGGAGGAGTGCAGAGATCTCGGAGGGTTGTAGGACTGTAGGAGGTTACAGAGATAGGGAGGGGCGAGGCCATGGAGTGATTTGAACACAAGGATGAGAATTTTAAAATCGAGGCATTGTTAGACCGGTAGCCAGTGTAGGTCAGCGAGCACAGGGGTGATGGGTGATTTAACTCCAAACTCCTTCAGCCATTCTGATATCTTTGGCCATACTGCCAGCAACAACAACAACAACTTGCTTTTATATAGTGCCTCTAATGTAGTAAAACGTCCCAGGGCGCTTCACAGGAGCGTTATATAACAAAATTTGACACCGAGCCACATAAGGAGAAATTAGGGCAGGTGGTCACCTGGTCAAAGAGGTAGGTTTTAAGGAGCGTCTTAAAGAAGGAAAGAGAGGTAGCGAGGCGGAGAGGTTTAGTCAGGGAATTCCAGAGCTTAGGGCCCAGGCAACAGAAGGCATGGCCACCAATGGTGGAGCGATTATAATCAGGGATGCTCAAGAGGGCAGAATTAGAGGAGCGCAGATATCTCGGAGCACAGAGAATTATCAGTAATCCTGTTTTAATTGATGAACAGAACTGTTTACAGATCTCAGAAAGATTTATTGGGAACAATTTATTTTGTCTTCCAAGATCTCCCTTTGAAACAACCGGACAGTAACACTAGAAGCCATTTAATGTCAATGTTTAGAGTCAGTACCTTGCAAAGTGTGGAGCTCGGGGTTGGGATTATTCTTCTACCTACAGGTAACACAGCTCCTATACCACATGGATATTCCAGAACATCACACAAAGGACATCCAGTAATGCTGCTGGAGAACACAATGTCCCTGTGAAAGCTCCAATCCATCAGAATGTCCACTAAAGGCACTTCACAGGCTAAGCACAAAAACAGTTCATTAAATACAATCCAACATCCCCCAACACAGAGCTTCAAACCTTATTTACAGGAAAGCCCCCTGAGCCTCACAAAAACAATCCAAATTTGTCTGATACACCACATAAAGCCAGTGACCTCAGCGAGTAGTCACGTGTGCTGGTAAGGTAAGGCTCACCATGTAGATTCTAAGGTTGTGCCATTTTGGCATTTTTGCCCAGTTTTTGTAGTACTTGGCAATGGTGGTAATTCTTTTGACACTGGCTCGTCCAATGTGGGGGGGGGGGAGGGGCGTGGTGTAGGGAGCTAGTGGATGTATGGGGGCTGGGGGGCAGAGGGTGCATGGAGAAGGGAGTGTGTACGGGGTAAAGCGTGTATCGAGGGTAATGGGGTCTGTAGAAAGAGAGCAACATGTACACACCACCTACATACCTCTGCCCCTCTAAAACAACCCCTCCCTCACACCCCCTCCCCATCCACCCACACACCCCCTCCTCCCCACACACCCCTCACCCCCTATACTCCTTTC
The DNA here is from genome assembly GCA_030390025.1 of Squalus acanthias. Classification (NCBI taxonomy): domain Eukaryota; kingdom Metazoa; phylum Chordata; class Chondrichthyes; order Squaliformes; family Squalidae; genus Squalus; species Squalus acanthias. The sequence goes on from JASTWF010000405.1 coordinate 321,522, forward strand.
CCCCCCACCCATCCACACCCTACCCCCCACACACTCCCTTCCGCTCCTCCCCACACCCCCTCACCCCTACTCTCCCTTCCCCCCACACACCCCCTACACTTCCTTCCCACCCACCCCTTCCCCCACACACTCCCCCCCCCCCAGTCCCCACACACCCATTACACTCTCTGTGCACCCTACCCCCTAGAGAACAAGTTGGGAGAAGGGGCTGTGGAGAGGAAGAAGGCTGTGTAGGTGATGGGGGTTGTATATGTCACCCTGATAAATAGGGGGGGTGGGGGTGAGGGAACAGGGTCTGTGTAGAGAGGAAGAGGTGTAGTAGGAGTAGAGGTGGGTCGAGGGGGTGGGGTGTGTAATGAATAGATGTGTATAGGAATGTGTAAGGGGTACTCCAAACCCTCGACACACTCACTACACATCCCACGCCAATATCCCAGCACACACCGCACAACCCCGAACACACCCACCAGGACTTACCTGCTGCTGGATTAATATAGAATGTAATGAAACACTGACATTTCTGAATGGATTGCGATATTTCCACTCGCTCCTACCAGGACTCTCTGACCTACCACTTAGCATATTGAAGCTCCAAAGACACCAACACTGGAATCGGAGATAATGAGTTTCAGCAAAGATCAATCAGCTCTTCCACAGTGATGACATCTCAGACTAACAAAGACCAGATCATTTAATTTAAATGTTGCCACTAGGTGTCAGCCGTGGTTCAGTTGGCAGCACTCTTGTCTGAGTCAGAAGGTTGTGGGTTCATAGTCCCTCTCCAGAGATTTGAGTTATCTCTGGTGTCCTGGGGCCAATATTTATCCCACAACCTACATAACAAAAACAGATTATCTGGTCATTAACACATTACTGTTTGTGGGAGCTTGCTGTGCACAAATTGGCTGCCGCGTTTCCCACATTACAACAGTGACTACACTTCAAAAGTACTTCATTGGTTGTAAAGCGCTTTGAGACGTCCTGAGATCGTGAAAGGTGCTGTATAAATGCAAGTCTTTCTTTCCATGTCCAAAAGGAAGGACAAAAATGAGAAGTCGCACAACACCAGGTTATAGTCCAACAGATTTATTTAAAATTACAAGCTTTCGGAGCTATCCTGCTCCTTCTTCAGGTAAAGTTACACTGAGTGAATCTACAAAAGTTCACAGAATATAAACACAGATACTACAGAGATACAATCTTTCCTTACATCAAAGAACCACCAAGAGCACAGCCAAGACAATGAGATGTGTCCCAGGGGGTCCAACGTGTCAAATCCTGCTGTCTGTAGCAGATCTCTCTCCATATCCCTTCCTCTCTCTCCGTCCTTTTTGGGGTTTGTTTTTTGTGTTTGTTTTTTTGTGTTTGTTTTTTAAAAACTGGAAAGACAGACAACGATGTCAAGTCACGTTCTGTAGCGTGACATGAACCCGATATCCCTGTTGAGGCCGTCCTCATGAGTGCGGAACTTGGCTATCAGTTTCTGCTCAATGATTTTGCGTTGTCGTGTGTCTCGAAGGCCGCCTTGGAGAACGCTAACCCGCAGATCCGAGGCTGAATGCCCTTGACTGCTGAAGTGTTCCCCAACTGGGAGGCAACTATCCTGCCTGGCGATTGTTGCGCGGTGTCCGTTCATATGTTGTCTCAGTGTCTGCATGGTCTCGCCGATGTACCATGTTCTGGGGCATCCTTTCCTGCCACGTATCAGGTAGACAACGTTGGCCGAGTCACATGAGTATGTTCCATGTACCTGGTGGGCAGTGTCCTCACGTGTGATGACAGTATCTGTGTTCATGATCTGGCATGTCTTGCAGAGGTTGCCGTGGCAGGGTTGTGTGGTGTCGTGGTCACTGTTCTCCTGACAGCTGGGTAATTTGCTGCGGACGATGGTACTTTTGAGGTTAGGCGGCTGCTTGAAGGCGAGTAGTGGAGGCGTGGGGATGGTCTTAGCAAGGTGTTCGTCGTCATCGATGACATGTTGAAGGCTGCGAAGAACATGGCGTAGTTTCTCCGCTCCGGGGAAGTACTGGACGACGTAGGGTACTCTGTTGGTTGTGTCCCATGTTCGCCTTCTGAGGAGGTCTATGCGGTTTTTCGCTGTGGCCCGTCGGAACTGTCGATCGATGAGTCGAGCGTCATATCCCGTTCTTACGAGGGCGTCTTTCAGTGTCCGTAGGTGTCCATTGCGTTCCTCCTTGTCTGAGCAGATCCTGTGTATTCGCAGGGCTTGTCCATAGGGGATGGCTTCTTTAACGTGGTTAGGGTGGAAGCTGGAGAAGTGGAGCATCGTGAGATTGTCCGTGGGCTTGCGGTAGAGTGAAGTGCTGAGGCGTCCGTCTTTGATGGAGATTCGTGTGTCCAAGAATGAAACCGATTCTGAGGAGTAGTCCATGGTGAGTTTGATGGTGGGATGGAACCTGTTGATGCTATTGTGTAGTCCTTTCAGTGATCCTTCGCCGTGGGTCCAAAGGAAGAAGTTGTCGTCGATGTATCTGGTGTACAGCGTTGGTTGGAGGTCCTGTGCAGCGAAGAAGCCTTGCTCGAACTTGTGCATGAAGATGTTGGCGTATTGGGGTGCGAATTTGGTCCCCATGGCTGTTCCGTGTGTTTGGGTAAAAAACTGGTTGTCGAAGGTGAAGACATTGTGGTCAAGGATGAAGTGGATGAGTTGTAGGATGGCGTCTGGAGATTGGCTGTTGTTGGTGTTGAGTACTGAGGCTGTCGCAGCGATGCCGTCATCGTGGGGGATATTGGTGTAGAGTGCCGATACGTCCATCGTGGCGAGGAGTGTTCCTGGTTCCACCCTAACCACGTTAAAGAAGCCATCCCCTATGGACAAGTCCTGCGAATACACAGGATCTGCTCAGACGAGGAGGAACGCGATGGACACCTACGGAAACTGAAAGACGCCCTCGTAAGAATGGGATATGACGCTCGAATCGTCGATCGACAGTTCCGACGGGCCACAGCGAAAAACTGCATAGACCTCCTCAGAAGGCGAACACGGGACACAACCAACAGAGTACCCTACGTCGTCCAGTACTTCCCCGGAGCGGAGAAACTACGCCATGTTCTTCGCAGCCTTCAACATGTCATCGATGACGACGAACACCTTGCTAAGACCATCCCCACGCCTCCACTACTCGCCTTCAAGCAGCCGCCTAACCTCAAAAGTACCATCGTCCGCAGCAAATTACCCAGCTGTCAGGAGAACAGCGACCATGACACCACACAACCCTGCCACGGCAACCTCTGCAAGACATGCCAGATCATGAACACAGATACCGTCATCACACGTGAGGACACTGCCCACCAGGTACATGGAACATACTCATGTGACTCGGCCAACGTTGTCTACCTGATACGTTGCAGGAAAGGATGCCCCAGAGCATGGTACATCGGCGAGACCATGCAGACACTGAGACAACGTATGAACGGACACCGCGCAACAATCGCCAGGCAGGATAGTTGCCTCCCAGTTGGGGAACACTTCAGCAGTCAAGGGCATTCAGCCTCGGATCTGCGGGTTAGCGTTCTCCAAGGCGGCCTTCGAGACACACGACAACGCAAAATCATCGAGCAGAAACTGATAGCCAAGTTCCGCACTCATGAGGACGGCCTCAACAGGGATATCGGGTTCATGTCACGCTACAGAACGTGACTTGACATCGTTGTCTGTCTTTCCAGTTTTTAAAAAACAAACACAAAAAAACAAACACAAAAAACAAACCCCAAAAAGGACGGAGAGAGAGGAAGGGATATGGAGAGAGATCTGCTACAGACAGCAGGATTTGACACGTTGGACCTCCTGGGACACATCTCATTGTCTTGGCTGTGCTCTTGGTGTGTCTTTGATGTAAGGAAAGATTGTATCTCTGTAGTATCTGTGTTTATATTCTGTGAACTTTTGTAGATTCACTCAGTGTAACTTTACCTGAAGAAGGGGCAGGATAGCTCCGAAAGCTTGTAATTTTAAATAAATCTGTTGGACTATAACCTGGTGTTGTGCGACTTCTCATTTTTGTCCACCCCAGTCCAACGCCGGCATCTCCGCATCATGACCAAAAGGAAGGACAGTGCATTGATCCCAGGATTCTGGAGGTACCTTTTCAGAGTCGCTCACTGAAGTTGTGCAAGATCAATTGGGTGAACTGGTTTTCTTTCCTCTCTTCCTGGGTGAATTGCCCAGGACAGGATCAACTGCATTTCCCATGTCTGTAACATCTTCAAAAAAACATTCTCAGTTTAGTTAAATGTGAGCTCCTTGTGCAGAAGCTCTTGATGCTCTCTCTAACAGTGGGCACCTGTTCTATGGAGAGTCTGCAATGCCATACCCTCCATCAGGGATTATTTTCTTGCCAAAAACAAGCAGCACCAGTGGCAGCATCTGGGTTGCCAACTCTCCTGGGTTGTCTGGGAGTCTCCAGGAATGGGAATGGGAATAGGAGCCGAATCTGCTGCTCGGAGCCTGGGAGAAAGGTCGAGCTTTGCGCTTTTGGTTTGTGCTGGAGTACTTCCTTCGCCTCCCGGTTCTCGGAACTCAATTACAGGGGCCCCAATCTGTATACAGTAAATGTAATAACATCAGATGTCAAGTGATAGGATATCACATGATCAAACGCCACATGATTAAGCGTCAAGTGATCACATGATCAAATCTCCAGGAATATGTCCAATCAGGAGGAGCCTTACGTGGTTGCAGGGAATCTGATGCTGCTTTGAGAGCCATTCAGCAAGATTCCATACAGGAGACCTACTCCTAATGTTAACGGCTGCATCAACAGTGCTGTCTACATCTTCCCATACCCTCCACTAATCTGCTTTCACTTACAGTGCCTTAACTCTCTCACTGATCTCCCCAAATTCCCATTCCTGGCAGTTGCTGAAACATGAATCAAAACATTACAAAGAACTCTCATTGCAGTATAGCCAAATTTTGTATTACCCTACATGTGTGAGTGCTGACGGTTCTGTTCTCTGGTACTTCACTATTGTGACAGTGTGTGATGTATACTCTTAAAGCTGATCTGGGCTTTATCACGATCTCAGGGGCATGAGTGGGTGAGGAGGTTGCCTGATATGTGTCTATAGAGTTACTTGGGATAGAGCTAGCTTTTGACCCCTGATATCTGAGATTGGAAATGGACCACATTTAGGCTCTACCATCTCCACAACTGTGTGGTCAACCTGTGTGCTTCCTGGAGGGCACTGGTGTTGCCGTTCTGAAAGACAGCACCATATCCATGCCCATTGTAGCCAGGCTGCTGGGCACAGATTGGCATGACTACAGACCTAAAGGCAGCGATGAGATCGTCAAAGTCTGTCTGATGGTTCTCTCTAGTCAACCCTAAAGCCTGGCAGAGACAAAAGATAGAGCTTCCACTTTGGAACCTGAGCCCGCTACAGCAGCAATCTGATTATCCATGAGAAACACCAGCAGCCATTAGGGCCTCGGAGACCACTGCAGATGCCCTTGGAGATGCTACACACTGGATTGTAATATTGTAGGACTATCATGTAAAGCTGTGCTCCAGCAGCAGTGGACCCAAGCTGCCATCTGTAGCAAGCTACTTTGAAATTCCCTCCCCAAATCTCTCGACCTCTCTCTCCTCCTTTAAGATGCTCCTCAAATCCTACCTCTTTGACCAAGCTTTTGATCAACTGTCCTAATGTCTCCTTATGTGGCTCAGTGTCAATTTTTGTTTTATAACGCCCCTATGAAGCACCTTGGGACGTTTTACTAGGTTAAAGGCGCTGTATAAATGCAAGTTGTTGAATGCAATAACTGCATCAATACTCGATGCTCAGAAAATATGTGGCTTTTAAAAACATTTCAGTCTCATAAGAAATAGGAGCAGGAGTAGGCCATTCGGCCCCTCAAGCCTGCCCCACCATTCAATAAGATCATGGCTGATCTCATCTTGGCCTCAACGCCACTTTCCCGCCCGCTCCCCATAACCCTTGACTCCCCTGTAGCTCAAATATACGTCTATCTCTGCCTTGAATATATTCAATGACTCCGCCTCCACAGCTCTCTGGGGTAGAGAATTCCAGATTTACGACCCTCTGAGAGAAGAAATTCCTCATCTCCGTTTTAAATGGGTGACCCCTTATTCTGAAACTATGCCCCTAGTTCTAGATTCCCCCACGAGGGGAAACATCCTCCCTGCATGTACCCTGTCAAGCCCCCTCAGAATCTTATGTTTCAATAAGATCCCCTCTCATTCTTCTGAACTCCAATGAGTATAGGCCCAACCTTTCCTCATGACATCCCCTTCATCTCAGGAATTAAGCTAGTGAACCTTCTCTGAACTGCCTCCAATGCAAGTATATCCCTCCTTAAATAAGGAGACCAAAACTGCACGCAGTACTCCAGGTGTGGTCTCACCAGCGCCCTGTACAGTTGTAGCAAGACTTCCCTACTTTTATATCCCCTTTGCAATAAAGGCCAACATTCCATTTGCCTTCCTAATTACTTGCTGTACCTGCATGCTAACTTTTTGTGTTTCATGTACGAGGACCCCCAGATCCCTCTGTACCGCAGCATTTTGTAGTCTCTCTCCATTTAAATAATAATTTGCTTTTTTATTTTTCCTACCAAAGTGGATAACCTCACATTTTTCCACATTATACTCCATCTGCCAAATTTTTGTCCACTCACTTAACCTATCGATATCCCTTTGCAGACTCTTTGTGTCCTCCTCACAACTTGCTTTCCCACCTATCTTTGTATCATCAGCAAATTTGGCAACAGTACACACAGACCCTTCATCCAAGTCATTAATATAGATTGTAAATAGTTCAGGCCCCAGCACTGATCCCTGTGGCACCCCACTAGTTAGTTTGCCAACCGGAAAATGACCCATTTATCCCGACTCTGTTTTCTGTTAGTTAGCCAATTCTCTATCCATGCTAATATATTAACCCCGTGAGCTCTGATCATCAGCCGAGGCTGGACATAAGCCCTGAAAAGATGCTCCTCTGTCACCGCCACCTGCTCCAGCTCACTCGTGTCTCATCCAGTGCACTTGCCTTTACCTCATGTTCTAAATCCCCTGGTGTGATGTCTCTGAGCTGATGTTTGTGAGTGGCAGAGTGTGTTGGGAAGGGTTAGCTTGGATCTTTTTAGATTTGCTCTTGGGATGTGGACGACACTGGCATTTATTGGCCATCCCTAGTTTCCGAGAAGGTGGTGGTGAGCCTTCTCCTTGAATCGCTGGCAGTTCTTTGGTGTTCCCATGGCATTGCAGCTCTTACCCTTCTAGGTGGTAGAGGTCGCAGGTGCTGTCAAATTAACCTTGTTGAATCACTGCAGCACACACACTGCAGCCAGTTTATCAGTGGTGGATATGAATCCAGTGATGGGGGCAGTGATCAAGCAATCTTGGATGGTGTTATGCTTATGGGCTGTTGTGACTGCACCCGTCCATATTATTCCAACACATTCCTGACTTGAGCCCTGTAGATGGTGGAGAGGCTCTGAATGGTCAGGATGTGAGCCACTCATCAGACTACCCAGCCTCTGCCCTGCTCTTGTTGCCATAGTGTGTGCCCTGGCTCAACTGACTGGAACATGTCAACAAACAGAGGCCACATTGGTGCCTCATAAGCAGCCTTCACATAGAACGTGCATTCAACAATAACTTACATTTATATAATGCTTTTAATGTAGCAAAACATCCCAAGGCGCTTCACAGGATAAATTTTATTAATCTGAGCTCTTGACCCTTGGCCATGAGGAAATAGCAGGGGTGACCCCCACCAGTTTCTGCCCATTGTGGAATATCATAGGGAGTGGCCCACCATGTACTCGCAGTGGTCGAGGCGTCTTGGAATTGATAACATTTGCCCAATAGCTTGCAGTAAAAAGTTTGAATGGTGAAGTGCTATTGGCTTATGTTTTGTTGGCAGTGATTCGAGGATGACATGAAAGAGAACATTACAACCCCTGAGCTGGGGCCAGTCCTCCTACTTCCCATCTCCAAACCCCCTCCCCAAGATTTACAAGGTTCACTTCACTCCCCCTGAGGGGCAACAGGATAAATGTTAGGCATCCAGATAAATATACCAACCATCATACAGCTGGAATGCCTTTCTTCACACCCCCACCGGACATCTCTTTCCCTCGCTGTCTTTGATATCTTTCCCCATCAGTGTCTCTTTCCCCCGCTGTCTTTGATATCTTTCCCCATCAGTGTCTCTTTCCCTCGCTGTCTTTGATCTTTCCCCATCAGTGTCTCTTTCCCCCGCTGTCTTTGATATCTTTCCCCATCAGTGTCTCTCTTTCCTCCTCCGAGTTATCTCTGGGTGTCTCATGCTCTCCCCCACCTTTCTCTGGGTGTCCTGCCTGCCCACCCCACACCTACCTCTGGTTGTCTGTTTCTCTTCCCCCTCCTTTATTTGGGTGCCTTTTTCTTTCTTCTCCCCACAGCAAGTCACCCAGCAATTTCCCATTACTCTCCAGGCCTAACTCTTCCTTTTTTTAAAATGGTAATTTCCACACCACCTGCTCAACAAGCATAACAACCCAACTCTGCAGTCTGATGGAGGGTTATGCCTGAAACATTAACTTGTCTGTTCCCTCCTGACTTGCTGTGTTTGCAGCATTTTCTGGTGTCATTTTAGACCCACTCACCAGTCCTTGTGTATCGCTCCAAGATCTTTCACACCAGAATTTGCAGTAGGTCCTCTACACGGACAACCACTGGACTCTCCTGGCTAAACCCATGAGAGTGCCTGCAGATTTCCTTATGCCTTCACTTCTTTGGATTCATGGAATGCAGATTGGTTAACAGACAGAAAAGAGTAGGAATAAACAAAACCTTTGGGATGGCAAGCTGTAACTAGTGGAGTGTCGCATGAATCAGTGCTTGGGCCTCCACTATTTACAATCTACATCAATAATTAGACCGAGTGTAATATATCCAAGTTTGCTGACAATACAAAGCTAGAAAATAAGCTGTGAGATGGATGTAAAGGGATATAGACAGGTTAAGTGAGTGGGCAAGGAGGCAGATGGAGTATAATGCGGGGAAGTGTGAAATTATCCACTTTGGTAGGAAGAATGGAAAAGCAAAACATTTTTTAAAAAGGTGAAACGAGTAAATGTTGGGATTCAGAAGGATTTGGGGGTCCTTGTACATGAATCACAGAAAGTTAACATACAGGTACAGCAAGCAATTAGGAAAGCAAATGGTATGTTAGCCTTTATTGAAAGGGGGTTGGCGTACAAGAGTAAGGAAGTCTTGCTGCAATTATAGAGGGCTTGGGTGAGACCACATCTGGAGTACTGTGCAGTTTTGGTCTCCTTACCTAAAGGATATACTTGCCTTAGAGGGGGTGGAACAAAGGTTCACTAGATCAATTCCTGGGATGAAAGCACTGTCCTATGGAGGAGAGATTGAGTAGAATAGGCCGATATTCTTTGGGGGTTAGCAGAATGAGAGGAAATCTCACTGAAACACATACAATTCATAGAGGGCTTGACAGGGCAGATGCGGAGAGACAGTTTCCCCTGGCTGGAAAGTCTAGACCTGGGGGACAGACTCAGGCTATGGGGTCAGCCATTTAGGAGTAAGAAATTTTTTCCACTCAGAGGGTTGCGAATCTTTGGAATCCTCAATACTAGCAGCAATTGATGCAAGATCAATTGTTAATTTTAAATCTGAGATTGATAGCTTTTTGTTAACCAAAGTATGTGGAATTAGATTGCAGATCAGCCACGATCTCATCGAATGGTGGAACAGATTTGAGGGGCTGAATGGCCTACTCCTGTTCCTATGTACCAGATGGCTGTGGATGCTCAATCGTTGAGTATATTCAAGACCGAGATCGACAGATTTTTTTGGACACTAAGGGAATCAAAGGATAGGGCAGGAAAGTGGAGTCGAGGTAGAAGATCAGCCATAATCTTACTGAATGGAGGAGCAAACTTGAGGGGCCATCTGGCCCACAGCTGCTCCTATTTCTTATGTCCTAGATCAAAAAGGATATACAGACATTTAAGATGGAAAGGGTGGGGGGGGGAAGAGGAAAAGAGAGATAATTGACAAAACTAGTCAAACTGGAGGGGATAAAACCGCTGGTCCAGATGGATTGCATCCACACATTAAAAGTTAGGGAAGAGATAGCAGAGGCACTATATATAAATCATTAGAAAAGGGAATGCGGCCAGAGGACTGGCATACAGCTAATGTTATTCCTATAATTGAAAAGGGAGCTAGTAAAAGTCCAGGGAACTATAGACCAATTAGCTTAACATCGGGTAGTAGGAATGATGACACAATCTTTACTCAAAGATGTAATAGAAAAACATCTAGAAACCAAATTATAGTCGTCAGATTTCAAAAAGGGAAGGTTATGCTTGACTAACCTTACTGAATTCTTTGAAGAACAAAAGAGTAGACAAGGGTAATGCAATAGATGTAATATATTTGGATTTACAAAAGGCCTTCAATAGTAGATTCATAAGGTCAGAACATGTGGAGTCAGGGGACAAGTAGCAGAATGGATAACATGGTGGCTACAAAACAGGATAGGGGTGAAAGGTATTTACTCAGACTGGTGGACGGTAGGGATTGGTGATCCAAGAATTGGTGCTGGCCCCACTGTTGTTCACCATTTACATGAACGACTTGGACTCAAGTCATCGGAAGTGCAATTTCAAAATTTGCAGATGACATGAAATTGGGGGGTATAGTTAATACTGGAGGACTGCAACTAAATACATATCAACAAACTTGCAGAATGGCAGTGTAAATGGCAAATTTCAATATAGATATATGTGAGGTGGTACCTTTTGGTAGGAGAAATAAGGACACATACTCCTTGGAAAATGAGTCTAAATGGGGTAGAGAAGCAAAGGGATCTAAGGGGTACATATACACAAATTAAAAGTAGCAACATATGATAAAAATACAAACAAAACACTGGGGTTCATTGTTAGTGGAATAGAATTAAAAAGCAGGGAAGTTATGTTAAACTTGTATAGACCTTGGTTGGACTACTGTGCCCAGTTCTGGTCTCCACATTACAAAAAGGATATGGAGGCACTGGAGAAGGTGCAAAAAAGATTTACAAGGATGATGCCATAACTGGGAGTTTAGAACTATCAGGAAATACTGCTGGGGCTCTTTTCTCTGGAAGAGAAGGCTGAGGGGTGACCTGCTACAGGTCTTTAAAAGGGGTTTGATACGGTAAGATGTAGAGAAAAGGTTTCTGCTTGTGGGAGTCCAAAATTACATCATAAATATACTACTAAATTCAATAGGGACAGCAGGAGAAATGTCTTTACCCAGAGAGGTGAGATTGTGAAACTCACTACCAGAGAGTAGTTGAGGCAAATAGCGTTTATACATTTCAGGGGAAGCGAGACAATTACATGAGGGACAAGGAGTTGTTTCGATGAAGGTGGGAGGCTCATGTGGAGCATAGACCAGTTGTGCCCAATGGCTTGTTTCTGTGCTGCGAGTTCCATGCAATGCAATAATATTCAGCCAATGGGCCTGGGCCATTATTACACTCAGCTTGTTCCCAGTCCTGCAGAACCTCAGCAGATTCACTCTCAGCGACGCAATGAACTGGAAATCTCCTTTGGTCTTTCAGAATCCCAGCATTTGGATTAGACAGAGTTTATTAACTCAAGTACCTCTGCTACACTGACAAAATCAGCCAGGATATTGAATGCATTACCAAAAAAAAAAAAATCAGCTTGCTCTCTGGATAACTCCCACTGCTCTAACTTTCCTTCTCCCAGATTCTGTGTCTTGGTGCCCAGACTTTCCAGTTCGACCACCCTAACCCCTTACAGTAGGTGAATGGAACAAGTAACCAGTGACTGTGCCAGGTTCCACTCCTGGCCTGCGCTGAGTTGGCCAATCTCAGTTGTTGGGATGCTATAATTTACTGCCCTGGGCTAAGTAAGGTATAGGAACAAGAGGGGAAAAAAAAAACAACTGACCTCTGCAGCCAGGCTCAGCTGTCTGATAGCATGAGGACACCCAGTTACAGCCCACACGTGATAAAGACAGCTGCACAAGGTAAACGAGTGCAACACTGCCTGTGGAACTATACCCCAGCAAGGAAGTTAACACCTTCAGGACGGAATAAAATTGGAGAAAAAAATTGATTGTGCAAATATTCTTTAATGCTTACTGACCCAAATAATCAAAACCCAGAGTGGAACAAACTATAATACTAACATATACAAAGGAGTGTCTCGGTTCCATGTTAATGGCAGCTCCAAGTTAAGCCTATTTAACACTTTTAATACGTTTGAAATGTCAAATGTAAAAACATTACGGGTAATTGCAATGTTACAGCCATTCTTTTGATCGAGTGCTTAAGCAGGATTTTACTGATGCTGGTACTTCCATATCAAAACGGTCATTTAGCATAACTGGCAATTTTTCGTCATGGGGTCACTAAGCAGCTAGAAAAGCTTGCGAACATCTCACCACATTTTAGTGCAATATTTAAATCAGATTGATTTGATAAACATGTCCGCAGAGCAGCAAAGTCCCGATGGTAGGAAACAGCCTGCAGTAATGCAGGCCATTCACATCGGAACAGAGGGGCTACTCTGCAGGTATATTACTCTTACACGCCAATGACTCAAGCACCTTCAACTGTACAACCACTAAAGTTGATGAATGTTACCTGCCAGCACACTGGAGAACCCAACACCGGGGTGCAAAGATCTACCAGCAAGGCAGAACAGATACATCCCAAAGGTGGATCTAAGGAGCGTGTTTTATTTTTTTTAAACTTTCCCAACCGACTCTCCAACTACTAGCATTCAAATGTACAAACTAGCTTGATAATTTAGTCACAATCACTAACATTTACAAGAAGCTCTAAATATTTATTTGCTGATCGGAGTGAAAAGCTGTGGTGAAACAAATACGCAGTAGCACAAGATTTGTCAAAGGTACCTCTGCTTAGCTGACTACCAATACGGAGTATCCAGAATGAAATGACGAGAGAGTTCTTTCAAACCAAACGTTTTAATCTGAACTATTTTTAAATAGATTGTGGTGAACTAGACCTGCAAATAAAACAATTATAAGTTACACATCTAAAACTTGGGTAATTGTTCTTTATTCAGAATTGGAGTTGATGAATACTCTGCACCCACTCTGCCAGGGTTCACCAACATGACATTACAGACATGATACTTTCAGTATTAAATAGAACTTTTTCCATGTCTTATGGATGCAACATCTCTGGTTTAGCCAGAGCAACAAGCCAAGTCCATGCGTTCTTACTTATCCAACCCAAGCTTCTTCTTCAGCGACTCTGGCATCTCAGGGGGAGGTGGGCGAGGAAGCTTGAAGTAGACCTTAACCGAGTCATAGATAAACCACTGCAAGGCAGTCAGAGTGCCGATCATGATAATACGAGCAACCAGCCCCTTCCACACTCCTGCAAAGCAAAAAACATTTCAATGGAGTGGTCACATGTTTAACTTGGGAGCGTGGCACATCATCTGGAAAGTAGAATATGGCCTACCGACAGGTCCAAGCCTCTGCAGAACCTGAACAGCAGAGCTACCCTTTTCCTTGTTCAGCACCGACACCACCGAATCAGCAGGGTGAGACACGATAGCACAAAACACACCAGCTGAAAGGAACATAAAAATCAATTGTACAAAATAGTAAGTGTTGCACTTCATTAAAAACCGACGGACAATTGCTACGTACCAAAGGACATGAACAAATTATTTTCAAATGTATTGAAATAACTGAATACGGAACTTGCGTTCCATCAGAAACCTCCCACGAAGCCTGTAGTACCCAAGCCATGCCACTAGACAGCACTGTGGCACCAGTTGAACCGTCTCAGCAGCTAACATGGAGGCCGACTACAATTAGCCATGTCCAGACTCTAAGCAAAGACTACCCGACTACCCAATGCTTCAAAGTGAGAATTTCAAAATAAAAATCCACTTCACTGATGTTTGATTCTAAATTACAATAAATGTTCACACCCGAGTACAAGCTCCATTAATCCAGAGATCAAACAGAAGACCGACTCTGAACTAACTGCTGAAACAGAATGATACAGCACAGGAGGCCATTCGGCCCATCATGCCTGTGCCGACTCTTTGAAAGAGCTAGTAAATTAGTCCTACAGCCCTGCAAATTTCTCCTTCAAATATTTATCCTCCTCCTTCTTAGGCAGTCCCTCGGAACCGAGGATGACTTGCTTCCACACTAAAAATGAGTTCTCAGGTGACTGATGAGTCCAATGCAGGACCTAGTCTCGGTCACAGGTGGGGCAGACGGTGGTTGAATGGGTGGGTGGGGTGCTTGGGTTGACGTGCGCTCCTTCCACTGTTTGCGCTTGGCTTCCGCTTGCTCCCGGCAAAGAGACTCTAGGTGTTCGGCGCCTTCCCGGATGCTTCTCCTCCACTTTGTGCGGTCTTGGGCCAGGGATTCCCAGGTGTCGGTGGGGATGTTGCACTTTCGAGGCTTTGAGGGTGTCCTTGAAGCGTTTCCTCTGCCCACCTGTGTCACTCTTGCCATGTCGGAGCTCTGAGTAGAGCGCTTGTTTTGGGAGTCTCATATCGGGCATGTGGACGATGTGGCCCATCCATCAGAGCTGATCAAGCGTGGTCAAAGCTTCGATGCTGGGGATGTTGGCCTGAGCGAGAACACTGACGTTGGTACGCCTATCCTGCCAATGGATTTGCAGGATCTTGCGGAGGCAGCGTTGGTGGTACCTCTCCAGTGCTTTGAGGTACCTGCTGTACATGGTCCATGTCTCTGAAGCATACAGGAGGGCGGGTATCACTACTGCTCTGAAGAACAAGGCCTCAGGAGCAGATGGAATCCCTGCCGAGGCACTAAAACATGGTGGAGAAGCACTATTGGCGCGAATACATGAACTCATTTCTCTTAAATATTTATCTAATTCCGTTGTGAAAGTTATTTTTCAATCTGCTTCCTCCACTCTTTCAGGCAGTGCATTCCAGATCACAACTCACTGCAAAAAAATCTCATCTCCCCTCCGGTTCTTTTGCCAATTATCTTAAGTGTGTGTCCTCTGGTTACCGACCCTCCTGCCAATAGAAACAGTTCACTTGGACAGATACGAACTGATGAGATGAGAGCCAGCATGGATTTGTAAAGGATAAGGCGGCATTCGAAAAGGTCCCATGCAAAAGACTTCCAGGGATCTGTACCGGGGGCTCAGCTTTTCACTATATTTATAAATAACTTGGATGAAGGAGCAGAGCTGTATATCCAAGTTTGCTGGAGACACTGAGTTAGGTGGCACAGCAAAGTGTAGATGGGAGCAGAAAGTTGCAAAGGGACATTGACAGATTCAGTGAGTGGGCAAAACTGTGGGAAATGGAGTTCAGTGTGGGGAAGTGAGTAGTCATCCCTTTGGACCCAAGAAAGATCGATCAGAGTATTTTCTAAATGGTGAGAAGCTGGAATACAAATGGGTGGAAGTTATGCTACAGCTGTATTAAGCTCTGGTTAGACTGCATCGGGAGTACTGTGTTCAGTTCTGGGCACCGCACCTCACCTCAGGAAGGATATATGGACCTTCGAGGGGGTGCAGCGCAGAGTCACCAGAACAAAACGGGTTAAAATACAAGGAATGGTTGGAGACTAGGCTTCTATTTCCTTGAATATAAAAGATTATGCGGTGATCTAATTGAGGCAATACATAGTACTTGCAGCACAGAAACAGGCCATTCGGCCCAACAGCTCCATGCCACTGCTTCACACCAGCCTCCTCCCACCCCTCTTCATCTGTCCCCATCAACATATCCTTCGATTCCTTTCTCCCTCGTGTTTATCTAGCTTCCCCTTAAATTCATCTATACTATTCGCCTCAACTACTCCCTGTGGTAGCGAGTTCCACATTCTCACCACTCCCTGGGTAAAGAAATTTCTCCTGAATTCCCTATTGGATTTATTAGTAACTATCTTACATTTACAGACCCAAGTTCTGGTCTCCCCCACAAGTCTGCTCTACATCTACCCTAGGGAAATGAGCCCTAGCCTGTTCAATCTCTTCTGATAGGTGACAGGTATAGCCTCCCAGTTCTGGGATCATTCTAGTAAATCTTTTTTGCATCCTCTATATCCTTTTTATAATATGGAGACCAGAACTGTTCACAGTATCCAAGTGTGGTGTAACCAAGGTTCGATACAAGTTTTAACAACTTCTCTGCTTTTCAATTCTACTCCTCTAGAAATGAACCCCAGTGCTTTGTGTGCCTGCTTTTTTATCCCCCCACGACCTTATTAACCTGCATTGCTACATAGTGATTTATATATCTGTACCCCCACTATTTCCTCTGGTGGGGGACGGACAGAGATTAATCTTAAAATTAGAGCACGGCCATTTAGGGGTGATGTCAGGAAGCACTTTTTCCCCCACACAAAGGGCAATGGAAATATGGAACCCTCCCTCAAAAAGCTGTTGAAGCTGGGCCGGGCAGGGGGGGGGGGGTCGTCAAGCAGTTCTTCACACAAGTCAGTGGAAATCTGGAAAACTCTCCCAAAAAGCTATTGATGCTAGGTCAATTGAAAATTTCAAAACTGAGATTGATAGACGATACAGAACCACGGCAGGTAAATGAAGTTAAGATACAGATTAGCCATGATCTAATTGAATGGCGGTACAGACATGAGGGGCTGATGTTCCTATGTTGAGTCCGACAATTGCTAACTGACTTCCGCAACATGGGAAAGGTTTGTCACAAACTAATACGCTGGGGCGGCTCCTGACAACTGTCATTTGAGAAGTTACACACATTAGCGCCACCCAATGATGTAGACAGAGCCTAAGGGAGCAACCATGCACCAGACATTAACTGGTCTACAAAGCCACACAAATGTACAAACGGTGCATATAAACCAAGGACGGCTTAAATATTTCACTCTCCCCTAGATGTTTCCAAATAATTTTCTTACCAATATAACCAGCAATAAAAGTCACCACCAGCTGCTCAGATTTGGTACAGTCACCGCGAGGTTTAGGCACCACATATCTGTACAGAGCTTCAACCGTGCGCTCAAAGCAAGCAAACTTCATCATTGTGTAGGGGATCTGTCTCATCCACAGAGGGGCAACACCTTTGTAGAATCTGTTGAACAAAAGTAATGACGATATACGTGAAGCCTTTAACTTACTGAATCTCTCATGCCATACAGGTTTGAGTTTAGAATGTGTAGAAGACAGAATCATGCAGTTGGAATAATTTCTTGCAAAGTCCACACTCCACTAAGTCTGTCTCATAACCAAAAGCACACTATCAAAAAGGGCATAAAACAAAAGTCAAGAATTTCAAGTGAGTTCCACCCACTATTTCAGCATTATACTTTAGGGTCCAGGTCTTTTCAGTCAACCTCTACATTTTTCAGCTCTTGTACTTCAGCTCACTCGAGCCCCACCTGCCTGCCTTTGAGTATCTTTACTAATCTGGATATCTATTTAAGCTGTGGATAACAAACCGAACTTGACGTCGTCAATTATTTTAGGTACTACAATTACTCCATCGGCTTTCTCCTCCTACCTTCAATGGGTGGCAGAGCATCAGGTTACACCAAAATATCAACTGGCAAATACATATTTGCAGTAGAAATCTTTGTATTGAACTCAAAGCTGCAATCTAAATGCCAAAATTCTTCTGAAAATGGCTCTTTCATATGCAGCATTTTTGCACTAGCCTGAACTATATCTCAAAGTTCAAGCAGCTACATCTCCTTAAATATCCCCAGTTACTGAGACTTCCTGGATTTGAATGATGCTCTGGTACATTTTGTCCATTTCTGACAATGAACAAGTCCTACAGTCTGTGTTTGCTCAAGGGTAGCTAAGCACCTCCTCCTCGAGTTTGGCAGACAATCGGAAACTTGCACAAGTCAGGTCAAGTTAAGCTTGGGACAAGATTTTTTTCCCCCCTAACACTCCTCAGGTGAAACTAAAGGTACTTCGACAAAAGCCGAAACAAGACAGAACAGGACAATTGCATCCAAAGCCAGAATTCAGACATGTTGAAACAATTTCCTTGAAGGCTCTTTCCATTTTCAATATTCTGACATGCAAATCAAAACCTTAAAATTGGATGATGTGGGAAACCAAATAGGGCTGATTGAGCACTGGGCTCACAAACATACACATTCTTGTTTTAAAACCACGGTTTGTATCTTTTGCTGCTGTCATCTTCAGATTGCTGAAGGTAGTACCACAGGGGCTAGCAGATGAAAAACTATTACACAGGCTGTGAGGAGCAGGCACAAGCACCTGAATACTGAAGTCTCAATGATCAGAAACATGGTGCCTCTAACAAGCATTTTCTCCTATCAGAAGTGAGTGTGCTCCTGGAAGCCCCATGAAACTTCTGTATCCCACTCCCATGTTTTAATTCAGACATGCCTTCCACTCGCCCACCTACCGTATCTGATATAGAAATTCTGATTCCCATACTGGGGGTTATTAGTTCACAAGACAAAAAGGACTTTAAAACACCAAATAAGCAAAATTATAGTTTTCATGTCCGCAAACCAGCCAAGTCCCAATGGCAGAAAACAGCATGTAGTACACAGGCCGTTCACATTGGAACAAGCAAGGCTAATGTGCAGGTATGTTATTCTCACACATCAATGACTCAAGCACCTTTGACTGTACAACCACAAAAGTTGCGGATTATCTGGTAACCATACAGGAGAACCCACCACGGTGCAATGAGGTCTGCCAGCACAGCAAAACAGATACACCCCAAAGGTGGATCTAAGGAATGTGTTGGTAAAGTTTTATCCAATGAACACGACACATACTTACGCCCAAATGCCTTCCTCACCATACATCTTAGGAAAAGCTTCTCTCAGAGTGTTTGCGTATCCAGGTTGCGTCTGAATACGGACCTTACAAGCTTCCATCGGACAAAGTGCAATATCAGCAAAGAATTCAGCACTGGCAGATGCAGCAAGATATAGAGATGTACGCCACAGGTATGCATTTTCCTATAATGAGATAGCAAGATTATATCTTTTCTGATGAAAACTTAAATCATTGCTTCCTAATTCTCAAAAGAAAGTCCTTTCACTTTCAAACTGCGCTATCTGCTGAGTACTTTAAAGGATTGACCAAACTACCCACTTCCAGCCGCTATATTCAAGTCAGGTGGAGAAATGAGCAAAATAGTGACAGATCACTGTACCACTACTGGCTACACAACTTGCTGGCTGGAATTCTGGGAATTCCTTAATTCCAGTAGCAAAATGGATTTTATCAAAATTGCCCAATTAAGGATGACAAATTTCCTGAAAGCAGCAATACTATAAACAAAGAAAATGCTAAAAGAAAATACTGCCCAGAAATTTAAAGTGATCAACATCCATTCTACTAATTCTGCAGAATGGTTCACCAAAAACCCACAACACATCCAGTTATCCCTCCTGTCCTACAGACAGCAAAGCATGCTGACATACCATACACAAGTAGGGGCAGCTCCACAATAGTGCACCCAAGAGTGGAGAAATCCA
This sequence comes from Squalus acanthias, assembly GCA_030390025.1. Taxonomy (NCBI): domain Eukaryota; kingdom Metazoa; phylum Chordata; class Chondrichthyes; order Squaliformes; family Squalidae; genus Squalus; species Squalus acanthias. The sequence continues at coordinate 341,030 of JASTWF010000405.1, forward strand.
AAATCAGAAGATCTGTCTGTATCAGCTTGGGATGTGTAGGTAAATGGAACGTGGATTTAAACTTTATGCACAGTCCCATGCATTATAACGTCAAAGACATAATAGCTTGGACATCCCTTGATACCAGAAAGGTTTGTGTGGGGGGAGGGGGGGGTGCGGGCCTTACAACCAAGCTGACCCTGCATCAATTGTCAAAAAGGACTGGGCACTGATCAGAAATGGAAACCCAGGCTAATCCTCCCTTCCCAAGTCAGTGGACACCAGAGCCAACTGCAGAAACCCCACCACCTAAGCCAAGATCAGCAAACCTCAAAGACAAGGGATTGAAACCACATACTTCATTATGGCTCTAGTCTACAGCCCGGTCCCACACTCTGCTATCCCGCGCTCGCTTTAAGCTCACGTAGCTGTCTGGACCTCCCACACAGCCGGCTCACCGGCTTCTAAATGCAAAAACCGCACGGCCAAAAGAAATTAGAGGGAACATTGCCCACGCCCCAACTACAAAATCTTCAGACTCAAAATCCTCCCCGAGCTCTGCGCAGCATTTCAAGTGCTCATCTCCACCTGTATATGTCTGCTCACATTCCCAGTCCCTCATGGTCACTGCTTCCCCCACCCGTTCTCCAATTTATCATTACTGCTTGCTGCCCCTCGGCCCTGCGGTTACCACTTACCCCCCACCCCCCAGAGGCCAATCAGCCATTATGCCCTAGTGCCATGGAACTTTCTCCCAAGGAGCACCTCACCCCTCTACCTTTAAAAGACTTCTTAATAACTTAACTCTGACCAGGCTCTCCCTCTCCCCTAAATACTCCTTTACCTTAAATGGTGCTCATGTCTCCATATGTAAAATCCCCAGTTCTACGTGTGCAGCTCAAGCTAAAAAGTTTATACATAGAAGCACAATAGAAACCAGCAGACTTGTGTAAATGCTCACTACAACCCAGCGCACCCGTGTAAATGCTCACTACAACCCAGCGCACCCATGTAAATGCTCACTACAGCCCAGCGCACCCGTGTAAATGCTCACTACAGCCCAGCGCACCCGTGTAAATGCTCACTACAACCCAGCGCACCCGTGTAAATGTTCACTACAACCCAGCGCACCCGTGTAAATGCTCACTACAACCCAGCGCACCCATGTAAATGCTCACTACAGCCCAGCGCACCCATGTAAATGCTCACTACAGCCCAGCGCACCCATGTAAATGCTCACTACAACCCAGCACACCATTGTAAATGCTCACTAGCTGGCTACAACTCTTAGAAAGTTATTTAAAAAAAAGCTTACTTCACCCAACATGTCACCATAAACATTCTTGAAGACTTCATAGAAACCAAATTTGCACAGCCCTTGCATTGAATAACCAATGAAGGTTGGAGCCCATCCTTTTGCCAGGCCACGAACACCATCTTCTTTCACCGTGATTGAAAACCCTTTGAAGATGCTCTGGTATTTGCCAGGATCCACCTGGACACAATAATGGAAAAACAGTTACTTTTTTTTTTATAATGAAACACGGAGTCCACATCCCAGAATAGAACCAGACACCAACACTCCTGTGGTAATTAGCAAGACGGTCCACATGCTGTTGAGGAGCTAGGTTCAATGAACTCAATCTGGCAAACTGCATTAAATGGCATGCACACATTGATTTACTAGCCAATGTCAGCAAATATTTATATCATGTGAATCAATTAATCTCCTCCCACTTCTCAGGTACTATAGCTGGGACTTGCTGTGCAGTTTCCATCAGAACTGTTTCAACTCATATGCTGTTCAAATAATTTCAAAGATTCCTGAGAATAGCTTCGATAGGCGGTTAAATGAAGGGAATAAAGGGAGATGGAAACTGGGCAGGTACACGCACTTGGGACAACTACTCATAAGCCCAACAGTTTGGTTAGGTTGAATGGACTGCCTGTCTTGTAATTTCCAAGTACCGTTCTGAACGCATTGACAAATGAAAAAGGGATGTCACTCAAGAGATTGCAATTTTTACTCCACTGCTACAAAAGCAGTAAGCTTAACAACCACTTAGGCTCTGTCAAGTCTGTGGTCATGCATTTAAAACAATCAAATCAGACCAAGACTGAATGGCCACCTTTGGTGCTGCAAGTGTCAGCGTGGCTCAGCACCAACACTCATCTGAGGCAGAAGATCATGGGTTCAAGCGCCACAACAGCACACAATTTAGACTGACACTGCTGAGCAGTACGGAAGATTTGCTGTATTGGTGATGGTTGAGATGAGATGTTAACAAGTCTAACTGTTCAGGTGGACATAAAAGGGGTTATGCTATTTTTCTAAGAGCAGAAACCAATGGAGCATTGCGAGGTACTGATGTAATCAGACTCACATGTAATGGCTCCATCTGCAATCAGGGTTCCATTTATTAGTTTCCTATTTTGCTTTTGTTTGGGGACCAATTACTATCTCTTGGAAGTTTAAGCCAATGATCTCCCACAGGAAAAGTTTGACAAACCACTGATGTAACTCTAGTCACCAGAGGGGGCAGCATATTAAAACAGCTCAGCAGGAATGGTTGGGGTCAGCTCTCCTGCATAAGTTAGAAACTCCATTGCAAGTCCCAATGGGCAGTCAAGCCACTGGGGAAAATAAAAAAAATATTCACAAGGACAGCCTAGTGTAAACATACATTTTTCCCTGCTGAAGCTAGGTTGGCCAACACAAGTTTTTTTTTTATTTGTTCCTGGGATGTGGGCGTCGCTGGCAAGGCCAGCATTTATAGCCCATCCCTAATTGCCCTGGAGAAGGTGGGTGGTGAGCCGCCTTCTTGAACCGCTGCAGTCCGTGTGATGAAGGTGCTCCCACAGTGCTGTTAGGGAGGGAGTTCCAGGATTTTGACCCAGTGACGATTAAGGAATGGCAATATACTTCCAAGTCAGGATGGTGTGTAACTTGGAGGGGAACTTGCAGGTGGTGGTGTTCCCATGCGCCTGCTGCCCTTGTCCTTCTAGGTGATAGAGGTCACGGGTTTGGGAGGTGCTGCCGAAGAAGCCTTGGCGAGTTGCTGTAGTGCATCTTGTAGATGGTGCACACTGCAGCCACAGTACGCCAGTGGTGGAGGGAGTGAATGTTTAATGTGGTCAATGGGAAGCCAATCAAGTGGGCTGCTTTGTCCTGGATTGTGTCGAGCTTTGTTGTGTTGTTGGAGTTGCACTCATCCAGGCAAGTGGAGAGTATTCCATCACACTCCTTACTTGTGCCTTGTAGATGGTGGAAAGAATACCTAGCCTCTGACCTGCTCTTGTTGCCACAGTATTTATGTGGCTGGTCCAGTTAAGTTTCTGGTCAATGGTGACCCCCAGAATGTTGATGGTGGGGGATTTGGCGATGGTAATGCTGTTGAATGTCAAGGGGCAGTGGTCAGACTCTCGCTTGTTGGAGACAGTCATTGCCTGGCACGAATGTTACCTGCCACTTATCAGCCCAAGCCTGAACGTCGTCCAGGTCTTGTTGCATGCGGGCATGGACTGCTTCATTATCTGAGGAGTTGTGAATGGCGCTGAACACTGAACATCCCCATTTCTGACCTTATGTTGGAGGTCATTGATGAAGCAGCTGAAGATGGTTGGGCCTAGAACACTGCCCTGAGGAACTCCTGCAGGGATGCCCTGGGGCTGTGATGATTGACCACCACAACCATCTTCCTTTGTGCTAGGTTGACTCCAGCCAGTGGAGAGTCTCCCCCCTCCCCATTTTGACTTCAGTTTTACTAGGGCTCCTTGATGCCACACTCAGTCAAATGCTGCCTTGATGTCAAGGGCAGTCACTCTCACTTCTGGAATTCAGCTCCTTTGTCCATCTTTGGACCAAGGCTGTAATGAGGTCGGGAGCCGAGTGGTCTTGGCGGAACCCAAACTGGACATCAGTGAGCAGGTTATTGGTAGCTTTTTGTGGACAGGACATACCTGGGCAGTTTTCCACATTGTCGGATAGATGCTAGTGTTGTAGCTGTTGTTGGGACCCACAGCCTTTGCTGTATCCAGTGCGTCAGCCGTTTCTTGATATCACGTGGAGTGAATCGAATTGGCTGAAGACTGGCTTCTGTGATGGTGGCGACCTCAGTAGGAGGCCGATATGGATCATCCACTCTATACTTCTGGCTGAAGACTGTTGCAAATGCTTCAGCCTTATCTTTTGCACTCACGTGCTGGGCTCCACCATCTTTGAGGATGGGGATATTCATAGAGCCGCCTCCTCCTCCCGTTAGCTGTTTAATGGTCCACCACCATTCACAACTGGATGTGGCAGGACTGCAGATCTTTGATCTGATCCGTTGACTGTGGGATCTGTTAGCCCTGTCTATAGCATGCTGCTTCCAACTTTTAGCATGCATGTAGTCCTGTGTTGCACCTTCCCCAGGTTGGCACCCCATCTTTAGGTACGCCTGGTGCTGCTCCCAACATGCCCTTCTACACTCCTTATTGAACTAGGGTTGGTCCCCTGGCGTAATGGTAGAGTGAGGGATATGCTGGGCCATGAGGTTACAGATTGTAGTGGAATATAATTCCGCTGCTGCTCATGGCCCACAGTGCCTCATGGATGCCCAGTTTCGAGCTGCTAGATCTGTTCTGAATCTATCCCATTTAGCACGGTGGTAGTGCCACACGACATGGAGGGTGTCCTCAGTGTGAAGACGGGACTTGGTCTCCACAATGACTGTGCGGTGGTCACTGCTACCAATACTGTCATGGACAGATGCATCTGCGACAGATAGATTGGCGAGGACGAGGTCAAGTAGGTTTTTCCCCTCGTGTTGGTTCTCACCACCTGTCGCAGGCCCAGACTGGCAATTATGTCCTTCAGGACTCGGCTAGCTCGGTCAGTCGTGGTGCTACCGAGCCACTCTTGGTGATGGACATTGAAGTCCCCCACCCACCAGTACATTGTGCCCTTGCTACTCCGTGTTTCTCCAAGTGATGGTGATAACTTCACTGCAGCATTCCTAAAAAACTCAAAAACTACCTGCAATTAATAACCCATCATTCTTATATTACCATTCTTCCACCACACCCTAAAAAATCCAATCACCAGTACCCCACACAGTTTTTTAGGCAACATTATGCTGGGAACAAAATGTTGGATATCTTCATGCTTTTCCCTAGAAAGAAAGGTTTCCTGGTCGGAGGCCGCGTGCTTGGGCACTACTGGAACTCAGGTACAGCTCGTGTTGGTGAAATACAAACCTGGATGCGACACTTCACCAGATCCAATGGCACAACAGCAGTGTGTGTAAGACCACAACTCAGGATGCCTCCAAATCCACACAAAGCATAAAACTTGTTGGAGCCATACTCGCAGCTGTATTCCTCTGCAGCACAGTAAAGAAAGACACACCATGCAGTTAGTTGGCTATACGTGCAACATGACGAGGGCTGTCTTCCTGTAATGTTAATGCAAAGCTGCTCACCACACACAGCAGGCCCGCCAGCATTTGCAACAGGTGGTGTCCCGGGACGGAACCTGCCACTCCACTGTCCGGATGCTGCCGGGCCGGTACGTGCAGTTACCCTGCCCTCTCCGTGCGGGCAGGTGCAGACCATGCACCACACAACAAACCTGAATCCTGCATTTAACCAGATCCAAGGGCACCACTGCCGTGTGCGTCGTACCGCAGCTGAGGATTCCGCCCAGGCCACACAGGGCAAAGAACTGAGTGGAGCCGTACTCACAGCTATACTCCTCCTCGCCTGTGTGGGAAAGGGCAGAATGTGAATGGGAGGGCCAAAAGGAGCAAGTGTGGGGGAAAGAGGAGAGATCTGGGGTCTGAGAAACTGGGGGGCGGGGAAAGAGAAGGTCTGGGGTCTGAGAAACAGGGGGAGGGAGTCAGAGACAGACAAAGAAAGAGATCTGCGGTCCAAGAAACCAGGGAGGGAATTTGGGGGCCGGGGGGGGGGGGGGAAGAGAGGAGAAAGGCAGGGCCCGGAGAGGGAGAAGCGAGGCAGGGCCGGGTCCCGGGGCGACGGCGCGGGTATAGAGGTCACCGGGTCACGCGGTCAAGGGCGGCCGAGGCCCGAGGCCCACGGTTGGGGGGGGGGGCGGGGTGAGCGGCTCATCCCGCGCCGCGGCCGCCAGCCCTCCTACCCCGCGGCCGGCCTGTCCCGGAGGCCCAGAGAGAGAGAAAGCGCGGCCTCCACCCCCCGCTCTTACCTGAGGCGGCGGAAGCGGCGGCCAGGCGCCGGCGGGCGGGAGCCGCTGAGACGTCGCTGTGTCGGGCGGCCTCGGTCCTGTGGGTCTGGCTGGAGCCGTCGTCCCGGAGCAGCTGGAAGCGGGGCGCGTTGAAGGGGTTGGCGCCGGCCAGGTGCAGCACGGCGGAGTACATGGCGGCGGGCTGACTCTCGGCACCAAAATGGCGGCCCACTCCGCGGGCGACCCTGCGCTAATTAAAGCGTCCTTCGCTGACGTCACCGTGACGCGCGAGCCCAGCGCCGCCTGCTGATTGGCGGGGCTGGCGGGGAGGGGCGGGGCCTGCGGGGAGCCTTGGCCTGTGTGTGGGGGAGGGGCCTGCAGCTCCAGGCTCAGGGGTGCCTGCTGCTGCTGCTCCTGCTCCTGCTCAGGACATGTGCGTTCACTGGGGGCCACTTCCCAACTGCTGTCTGCAGGCACAGCCACAGCCCAGTGCCTGAAGGAGGGTTCCCCAGATTGCAAAGGGCAGGCTTCTGCCCTTGGGCAATGTCAAGAAAGTCAAGGGCCTTGCTTTCTCTTTTTGCAGCAGATTGATTTTGCATCTGCAATAAACTGTGACACTTCTGATGCATTATCTCACTCTTAAAAAAACCTTAATATATTTAAACCTTTGTTTCACTCTTTTAGTCAGAAAGGTCACTTCTTAGAGACTTTCTTTGAAAGCTTCGTAGTCTATCAGGTTAAGCATTGAACAAGAACAGACCGGGCTGCAGAAAGGTCGAGGAGTATGCAGAGGGCTCATGCACCATGGTCAGTCACAGCAGTTTGGGTGAGACAGGTGCTGCAAAGTACAACCAGGCGAGCTGGTTTCGGTAAGGGTCAAGGTGTCGCCACCCGTGAACCAAGTTTCAGTCAGGGTGGGGGCACCGAGTGGGACGGGAAGGAGGGTGGTGAGGTTAGCTCCCAGCGGGCATGCTGGGCGGGGAGGTTGTCGGAGAGGAGAGTCGGGATTGCTGCTCATAAGCCCACGAAAGTGCATTGATGGGCCTTTCGGTGAATGGCGAGAGAGGCCAAGGGAAAGTTGTAGAGTTATTTGAGGGGGATTCAAGCCTGGGACAGTGGCAGGAAAGTAGGTGGGTCAAGGAGAAGAGAAATGAAAGGTGGCATGACCAGTGACAGGAAGGGGAGGAAAGAGAGAGAAGGGCCCAAGATGGGTCAAGAGAATAAAAAGGGAGATAGAAGTAATGGATTCAGGTCCAGAGCAGCAGCAAAAATGTGCATGTGAATGGACACAGCGGGAATTTAGATTATTTAGGCGTGGCAGAGATTAGGAGACATGGAGCAGTAGAATGGAAAGATTGTAGTTTATAGGGGATTCGCTAATTAGAGGGATAGCATCCTTTGCAGTCAGGAGTGAGAGTTTCGAATGGTGTGTTGCCTACCTGGTGCCAGGGTAAGGGATATCTCGCAATGGCTGGAAAGGGAGGGGGAGATCCAGTTATCGTGGTCCATGTCTGGACCAATGACATAGGAAAGAACAGGGAGGACCTGCTGAGGGAGTACCAGGAGACGAGAACTAAATTAGAAGACAGGGCCTCGAGGTTAATAATCTCGAGATTATTACCCAAACCACATGCTAATTGGCATAGGGACAAACAGATTAAGACCGTGAATGGTGTGGGAAGAAGGGGTTCCATTTTATTGGGAAAGGAAGGAGCTGTACCGCTGGGACTGGCTGCACCTGAACCAGGCTGGGACCAAGGTCCTAGCTTAAAGGATCAATAGGGCTATAGAAAAGACTTTAAACTAATAAAGTGAGGAGGAGAGGATTCAGGCAGAAATAATAATATAGCCAAAAGGTAAAAGGGATGAGAGTAAAGTCCAGATCATCAATAGCGATAAAGGTAATATAAATACTTCAGGAAATAACTTGCATTTATATAGCACCTTTAACATAGTAAAACGTCCCAAGGCACGTCACAGGAGCGTTATCAAACAAAAATGACACCGAGCCACATAGGAGATATTAGAGCAGAGGTAGATTTTAAGGAGCGTCTTAAAGGAGGAAAGAGATAAAAGAGGTGGAGAGGTTTAGGGAGGGAATTCTAGAGCTTAAGGCCTAGGCAGCTGAAGGCCCAGCTGTCAATGGTTGAGCGATTAAAATCGGGGATGCTCAAGAGGCCAGAATTGGAGTAGCGCAGAGTTATCGGAGGGTTGTAGGGCTAGAGGAGGTGACAGAGATAGGGAGGGGCGAGGCCATGGAGGGATTTGAAAACAAGGATTAGAATTTTAAAATCGAAGCCGGACCGGGAGCCAATGTAGGTCAGCGAGCACAGGGGTAATGGATGAGCTGAAGTTTATGTAGGGTGGAAGATGGGAGGCTGGCCAGGAGAGCATTGGAATAGTCGAGTCTAGAGGTAACAAAGGCATGGATGAGGGCTCCAGCGGCAGATGAGCTGAGGCAGGGGCGGAGTCGGGCGATGTTATGGAGGTGGAAGTAGGCGGTCTTGGTGATGGAGTGGGTGGGTATGTGGTCGGAAGCAAATTAAACATTTATATAATAAATCAAACACTTAAATGTAAGTCCTTGGGTTCTGCTGTTCCACCCTCTGCTCTGGAGTCACTTTTTTCAGATTCTGATTCCCCCCCCCCCCCCCCCCACCCCCGAGATTATTCCCTGCATTTGTTTTACTGCTGCTGATCTTGTGCTGTTTAAGAAAGAGAGGATATCAGTATGGGTGAACAGGCAGTAGGAAGTCTCTGGGTAGAATTGAGGAATAGAAGAAGAGCCAAGACTGTGGTGGGAGTTGTGTATAAACCTGATAGCAGTGATAAAGTAGCAGGATGCATAAACGCAGAGATCAGAGAAGCTTGTTGCAAAAGCAGAGTGGTTATAATGGGAGTTTCCAATTTTCACACAGACTGGGAGAAGCAGAACAGCTCGAGTCCCAAAGGCAGTGAATTTCCTGAGTTTATTCGGGACAGTTTTCTGGAACAATATGTTCTTGAACCACCAAGTGGGCAGACCATACTAGATTTAGTGATGAATAATGAGCCTCAATTAATCTACAATCTAATAGTAAGGGAAAAGCTAGCTAACAGTGATCATAATATAGAATTCAATATTAAGATTGAGAGGGAGAAGAGTGAGTCACAAACAAAGTGGTAAGAGCGGCAAAATGGGAATACGAGAAAAAGCTTGGGCTAACCAAATTAGTAACAATACTGTGGAGGAGGAATTCCTGGAGTGTATACAAGATGGTTTCCTGGACCAATATGTCGAGGAACCAACTAGAGATCAGGCCATCTTAGACTGGGTATTATGTAATGAGAAAGGATTAATTAGCAATCTTGTTGTGCGAGGCCCCTTGGGTCGGAGCGATCATAATATGGTAGAATTCTTCATTAAGATGGAGAGTGAAGTAGTTGACTCAGAGACTAGGGTCCTGAATTTAAATAAAGGAAACTACGATGGTATGAGGCGCGAGTTGGGTAGGATTATTTGGGGAATGTCACTCAAAGGGTTGACGGTGGATAGGCAATGGCAAACATTCAAAGATCGCATGAATGAACTACAGAATTTGTTCATCCCAGTTTGGCATAAAAATAAAACAAAAAAGGTGACTCAACCGTGGCTAACAAAGGAAATTAGGGATAGCATAAGATCCAAGGAGAGGACATATAAATTGGCCAGAAAAAGCGGAAAACCTGAGGATTGGGAGCAGTATAGGATTCAGCAACGAAGGACAAAGGGATTAATTAAGAGGGGGAAAATAGAGTATGAGAGTAAGCTTGCAGGGAACATAAAAACTGACTGTAAAAGCTTTTATAGATATGTGAAGAGAAAAAGATTGGTGAAGTCAAGCGTAGGTCCCTTGCAGTCAGAATCAGGGGAATTTATAATGGGGAACAAAGAAATGGCAGATCAATTAAATACATACTTTGGTTCTGTCTTCACAAAGGAGGACACAAATAACCTCCCAGAGATGTCGGGGAACATAGGGTCTAATGAGAGGGAGGAACTGAAAGAAATCAGTATTTGTAGGGAAATAGTGTTAGGGAAATTGACGGGATTGAAGGCCGATAAATCCCCAGGGCCTGATAATCTACATCCTAGGGTACTTAAGGAAGTGGCCCTAGAAATAGTAGATGCATTGCTGGTCATCTTCCAAAATTCTACAGACTCTGGAACAGTACCCATGGATTGGAAGGTAGCTAATGTTACCCCACTATTCAAAAAAGGTGGTAGAGAGAAAACGGGGAATTATAGACCGGTAAGCCTGACATTGGTAGTGGGGAAAATGCTAGAGTCCATTATAAAAGATGTAATTGCAGAGCACTTGGAAAACAGTGACTGGATCGGACAAAGTCAACATGGATTTACAAAAGGTGAATCGTGCTTGACTAATCTACTGGAATTTTTTGAGGATGTAACTGGTAAAATAGATAAGGGAGAACCAGTGGATGTGGTGTATTTGGACTTTCAGAAGGCTTTCTATAAGGTCCCACATAAGAGATTAGTGTGTAAAGTTAAGGCACATGGGATTGGGGGCAAGGTTTTGACTTGGATAGAGAACTGGTTGGCAGACAGAAAGCGAAGAGTTGGAATAAATGGGTCTTTTTCCGAGTGGCAGGCAGTGACTAGTGGGGTACCGCAGGGATCGGTCCTAGGACCCCAGCTATTCACAATATATATTAATGATCTAGACGAGGGAATTGGATGTAATATCGCCAAGTTTGCAGACGACACAAAGCTGGGTGGGAGTGTGTGCCGAGAAACTCCAGTATGATTTGGACAGGTTGGGTGATTGGGTAGAAGCATGGCAGATGCAATATAATGCGGATAAATGCGAGGTTATCCACTTTGGTGTCAAAAACAGGAAGGCAGATTATTATCTGAATGGCAATAGATTGGGAGGAGGGGAAGTGCAACGAGACCTGGGTGTCCTTGTGCACCAGTCGCTGAAGGTAAGCATGCAGGTGCAGCAGGCGGTTAAGAAGGCAAATGGTATGTTGGCCTTCGTAGCGAAAGGGTTCGAGTACAGGAACAAGGATGTCTTGCTGCAGTTGTACAGGGCCTTGGTGAGACCACATCTTGAGTATTGTGTGCAGTTTTGGTCGCCTTATCTGAGGAAGGATGTTCTTGCCATGGAGGGAGTGCAGCGAAGATTCACCAGGCTGATACCTGGGATGGCAGGAATGACGTATGAGGAGAGATTGGGTCGATTGGGCTTATACTCGCTGGAGTTTAGAAGAATGAGAGGGGATCTCATTGAAACTTATAAAATTCTAACAGGACTAGACAGACTGGATGCAGGAAGGATGTTCCCGATGGCCGGGGAGTCCAGAATCAGGGGTCACAGTCTAAGGATAAGGGGTAAGCCATTTAGGACTGAGATGAGGAGGAATTTCTTCATCCAGAGAGTGGTGAACCTGTGGAATTCTCTACCACAGAAGGCAGTAGATGCCAATTCATTAAATATATTCAAGAAGGAGTTAGATATATTTCTTAAAGCTAAAGGGATCAAGGGATATGGGGAGAAAGCAGGGACAGGGTACTGAATTTGGATGATCAGCCATGATCTCATTGAATGGCAGAGCAGGCTCGAGGGGCTGAATGGCGTGCTCCTGCTCCTATCTTCTGTGTTTCTATGATATCACGGGCAACACTAGAAGTTTTCACTGTATATTAAGAGAGAGGGTGGCTCAGGGTAATGTGGGCCCCTTAAAGACAGACACAGGTGATATTGTAAATGAAAATAAGGAAATGGCAGAATGGCAAAATAATTACTTTGTATCGGTCTTCCAGTAGTGGAAGAGGATAAAGTAAAAGAAAAGACTTGCATTTCTATAGCGCCTTTCACGACCACCGGACGTCTCAAAGCGCTTTAGTCAATGAAGTACTTTTGGAGTGGAGTCACTGTTGTAATGTGGGAAACGCGGCAGCCAATCTGCGCACAGCAAGCTCCCACAAACAGCAATGTGATAATGACCAGATAATCTGTTTTTGTTATGTTGGTTGAGGGATAAATATTGGTCAGGACACAGAAATACGAGGAAAACTAAAAGTAAATCAAGGGAAGGAACAAACTAGATTCAATACAAATGAAAAAAAAGTTAATGTAGAAAATAATAAGACTGAAGATAGACAAATCTCCAGGACCCGATGGATTCCACCCCAGGGGATTAAAAGTAGGTGAGGAAACTGTTGATGCTTTAGTCATGATCTTCCAAAACTCTCTCGATTCAGGAATTGTCCCATTGGATTAGAAAACTGCCAATGTCACGCCATTATCTAAGAAGGGTAGGAGAGATGAATCAGGAAATTACAGGCCTATTAGTCTAATCTCTGTCATGGGGAAGTTACTAGAATCTGTTATTAGGGACAGACTGACTGAGCATTTGGACAAATATGAGCTGATCAGAGAGAGCCAGCGTGGATTGTAAAGGGCAAGTCATGTCTAACGAACCTAGTTGAATTTTTTGAGGAGCTCACTAACGTGGTAGATAAGGGAATGTCAATGGATGTTATTTATATGGACTTCCAGAAGGTATTCAACAAGGTTCCACATAAGAGATTGTTGACCAAAATGGAAGTGCATGGAATTGGAGGCAACCTATTGGCTTAGATAGGGAATTGATTAGGAGGTAGGAAACAGAGGGTAGGGATAATGGGTATGTACTCTAATTGGCAGGATGTGACTAGTGGTGTGCCCCAGGGATCTGTACTGGGGGCACAGCTTTTCACTATATTTATAAATAACTTGGATGAAGGAGCAGAGAGCCGTATATCCAAGTTTGCTGGTGACACTTAGTTAGGTGACACAGCAAAGTGTAGATGGGAGCAGAAAGTTGCAAAGGGGCATTGACAGATTCAGTGAGTGGGCAAAACTGTGGCAGATGGAGTTCAATGTGGGGAAGTGAGGTCATCCATTTCGGACCCAAGAAAGATCGATCAGAAATTTTCTAAATGTCGAGAAGCTAGGAATTGTGGAGGAGCAGAGGGGTTTAGGTCCATGTGAAGAAATCATTAAAAGCGATTGGACAGGTACAAAAAATAATTTAAAAGGCTATTAGAATGTACCTTTATCCAGCATGCTTTGGGAAAATAGACCAAATTAGACAGCAAAGGCTCATGGGGTGTATATGACCAGTTTTCTCAATGGAAAAAAGGAAGGTTTGGTGTGTTATCAGCTCAAGGTCTGTTCTCTGTAACTTAACTCAATTAATACATTTTGTAACAAGCAGGCCCTGTGGTTGTAAGGATTCATTGGCCTGGCGGGTGAGATCTTCATACATCCAGACCCAGTACACAGAATTACACACAAGAATCAGAACGAATATCTCCATATTAAAGAATAACACTGTATAGGGCCGAAAGGGAAGTGGGAAATTGTGCAAGACATACAGAAAAACCCAATATAAGAAAAGCCAAGCCCAAGGTGAGGAAGAACTCGCTGGGAGATTCATGGCACCAGTGCCATTGGAGGAAGATTGATCACATTTGTGTCCAAGGCACAGATGAGTATTTGAGATTGTACTTTGTGTAATCTGTAGTAACATTTATATTTAAGTAGGTTATTAAAACTATAGAGTCCAGTGGCCGAAAAATCAATATGGAGTGGGCAAATAAGATTAAACCACTCCACACCTTCATCTCAAGGGGGCTGGAACACAAAGGGGTGCAAGTTGTATAAAGGTCTGATTAGACTGCACTGGGAGTACTGCGACAAGTTCTGGGCACCCTTTGTCACAGACCTGAAACGTTCACTCTGTTTCTCTCTCCAGGGATGCTGCCTGGCCTGCTGAGTGTTTCCAGCATTTTCTGTTATTTGTCATTAACTATATAGCTTGTATTTCTGTCGCTTCTTTTTAAGCATAGCTATGTGCTGTATGTAACATTTAGATGGTTTACACTTACACTGCATCCTTCTGGAGTTGCATGTTTCACTACATTATATGTACACGACTCACGTTTTATAGAAAGTAAGTGCTTCCTTCAGTGACGGTGGTGGTTTCTCTCCCCATTCCTCAGTTCCTCTTGTGCTGACACGCTAACAGTTTCCAATGAGTCCTCCTTATTCCCGCAAGTGGACTGAAGCTAGATCTAATGTTGTGGGTGGGCATACTCCACCCCAACTTGCCTGGTGAGATTATGCTGGCTCCTTTTGACCACCTCCTGTCAGTGTACTTCCAGCTGACTATTACACCGCCTGTTTTTCTCCTCTTGCATACACTGCAATCCTCCATCGTCTCTTCTGTGTTGGAGCTGTGTTTTCTACCACCAGTTCCAATTTGTGTACTTCCAGTTGGAATACGCTTTCATATCTCATACATACATCAGCTTTGTCTGCACTATTCTCACATTGTATTGTGTTTTTGCTTAGATTGGTTCAAGTTAATAGTTAACGGTCTGCCTAGTCTCCCAAGTATATCTCACTGCACTTCCCTCAATTATTACAATTTGGGGTATTTTCTGAAATTGCTCAACTTTTACAGCATTTCCATTAAACAGGTGAAAGCTGTATCTTTACAATAACCTGCCCTTGCAAAGTTGTACAACCCAGAGGATGAACAATTCCCCACTTACAAACATCTGTTCACTGGACTAAATGTAGTCTCACTCTACACTATATACTCTCTTTTAAAGGACAAACATTACATACAACCAAAGCAGCTACTGTATTTATTAAATTGAAATGAAACATGAGAATTGGGGAAATACTATTAAGTAAAATATCAAACTGATTGATTAATTACTCCTTTTAATAGCTTAACAAAATGCAAGCCTATTTAAAAAGACCCATAACCAGCAAGGTGAATTGGGTAAATTCAATAGGTTTCATTAACTTCTACAACATCAGTGTTGATCAGAATTGAAATGTGTGGTTAATACATACCACACTTTACAGATCCTCCATCTGACTAAATTCCAGAACTAATGAACAGCTGAACTTGGAAAACTCCCAGTTTTTAGCACACTATAGATAGAGCATACTTTCTGCTGATAGCAAATTGGGATCAAAGGACAACTTATTTTTAGCATTTGAACTGGAGTCACCTGAACTGAGCAGACACAATCCTGGCAGGTTTGGAGGTCCCGCGCAGGCCACTCAGCAGCTTTTCAATGTAAGAAACCGCACTTGCGCGAAAATAACGCAGCCAATTAAAGGGCCCGCACGCCAAAAAAAAATTACTGGGAACACTGAATCCTGGTATTTATAGTAACTGGATCAACGGTCCTCAACTCATCTTTAAGCCCCATAGGTGCCAGATATGTTTCTCCATTCTTTCTTGTGTCTCTTTCGGTGTTCGATGATCTCTCAAATTCCTATGCACTTCTCTTAATTCTTTCCCAGTTCGGAGCTTTCTAGTCTGTTTTACCTTTGAACTCTTACTGAGTGAATGCCCCATAACCAAAATGTAAAAATACTATAAAGTGTTGAAAGTTCATCGACCCAAAACGTTCACTTTGTTTCTCTCTCCACAGTTGCTGCCTGACCTGCTGAGTGTTTTCAGCATTTTGTTTCTATATCAAAAATGAAATGTTGCATCTGTTTTTGCAATTTTACCCATGGTGACTGACTCCTTAGTTCGTCTAATTTTGATTAGTTTAATAATGTGGACTTTATGTAGTTCAGATTGCTGTTCACTTTCATATTTGAGATACAGAAAAAGCAAACTTATTCCAGTTTTTGTTACTTATACTTTAACAGCACCTCCCTCCCCTGCGACCTCTACCATCGAGAAGGACAAGAGCAGCAATGTCATGTGAACACCATCACCTCTAACTCACGGACCAGCCTCACTTGGACATTTATCAATGTTCTTTCATTGTTGTTGGATCAATATCATGGAACTCCCTAGCCACCACCACTGTGGGAGCGCCATCAGTTCAAAGCGAAGGCCCACCACCACCTTCTCAGGCAACAAATGTAGCTTCGTCAGTGTTGGCCGTATCCCGATAACAAATTAAAAACACACACACTTCCTGCTATCCTTTTTTTTAAATAAAAGAAACCTTTGTTGTTCTTTAAATGTTTCCAGATCCTAGTCCAATTCAAGTTCAAGAACAAACAAACTTGCATTTATAGAGCGCCTTTCATGACCTCAGGTCGTCCCAAAGCGATTCACAGCCAATGAAGTACTTTTGAAGTGTAGTCAGTGTTGTAATCTAGGGAAACGCAGCAGCTAATGTGTGTACAGCAAGCTCCCACAAACAGCAATGTGATAATGACCAGATATTAAGTAGTGTTGTTTCCATTTACCAGCTGAAGCAGGAGCATGTTGAAGCTACTCCCTTGCATATAAAAAGGTCATTTATTTTTCTCTGTTCCACGATTTCATAAACTATATTACTTGATTTCTGAAGATGTGCTAAATACTTTTCAGCCCATCTCTACAAGTTCCTCAAAAGTTTTTTTTCTTAAATCTCAAATATCAAAGATCCTAATCTTTCATCAAATCACCCAATTGGTGAAAAGTTTAATAAGTAAATCCTCGTGACATGTGTCACCAATATATCTTAACATTGTGTGCAGTTTTGAATGCAGGGCAGTCACTGTTTATGATGTTATTTAAATTAAATTTTATTTCTAGTTAAAAGTTCCAGCTTTCCCCATAATACAGACCACATCCCGAAGACAGAAGTTGCACTATCTCTTTCCAGACCTACATCTTGTGCCCCCTCTAACCAGCTGGTAGGAGGTGCAAGTGAGTGGACCAGCAAGGACTTTACTTTCACGTCACAAATTGGGAACTCCCCAATAAGAAGGGGTTCAGAAAGGGCCAAGAGCAAAAGCCCATTTGCTCGTCACTCTGAGGTACAGAGAGTTAGAACACCAACACGCTACATCCACGTTGATTCTTCGACTGCATACAAGCAGAGATTTCAACAACTTTGTTTCAGAGATCTTTAGTTTGTTATGTAATTACTGAAACGTTAAAATAATAGATCATGTACTGGCAAGTTCTTCAATCGAAGGAGCATAGCTTCGCTGGATAGATTTTGTGTAAACCATACGCAGAAGTGGCAAGGTACAGCATGAAGATTCTACAAGGAGACAGCTGGGGAACTGATGGAATGACTTAACCACCCCCAGGGCTTCACCCCTGCGAGAACAACAAACTGGCACAATGACCCAGGTGCTGGTGCTTTAGATAGTGTTAGAACAGAAGACAATATGCAGTATATACCTCGTGTGCATGCTCAGCACGCAGCACTCCAGAACCACTCAGTGTGCAGAGGACGTGAAGTTTAGAAGAGTCTCAAAATAATGCCACCCCGCCTCCTTTGGAAACTTCTCGACTGCAGCGGTTCTCCTGCATCGCCTTCACACCACTAGATATGTGGCTGAATTTACAGATAAAGCTGCTCTGAGATTTTAGTTAATGAAATTCTCCCAGTTATATTCAGCGTTTTAAGTGGGGGGTACACATCAGGCTTTGGATGGGCTCCTTTCAGTAGGTCCTCAAACCATTGGACCACTTGTATAATCCATTATTATTTTGAAGTAATATGTAGTTTAGGAATGAAGACATGAGTACTTACATTGCTAACCATTTATTCTCCTATATCACAATATAATGCTCATTGCTATTTTGTGACAATTGTACGTGTACGAAAACTGGCCAAATTTATTGCAACAAAAAGGTAGGTTCCAATGTAAGAATGTATATCACCGTTATTTGTTCCCAAACACATTACAAATAGGTTAAAGCTAAAATATAGAGACTAACACCGGATACTGCCAAATAGTTGGCTAAGCCAAAGCACACTGCTCAAAACAGACAGTCGACGGGAATTTCCGTGGGGTTCTCCCGATCTGCCACCGTAACCTCGGCAGAAACCAGAGTATCCGTATAAACAGGGTTCCGGCGATCAAGCGGGAGAATCCCCAAGGAGTGCATTGGAATGCTGACTGCTGTGGCAGACGATGCCTTGCTCGTCAATAGTTGGCAGGAAAGAAAAATGCTGTCAGCAAGACGTATACGAGCTCCATAGTCATCACCATTTTAGTCATTTTATTTCAATATGAACATTTAGTATTGCTAATAAATAGGTCTTCTAAAAAGACATGGTTCTAGACAATTAAAATACACAAGCCTACATTAGGACTGTAAAGGACTATGATCTAACACTAAACAAGGAAAACATCATAGTAAAGATAGCAATAAACAAACAGTGAAGAATATTGATGCCACAGAACAATATAATAGTATGTGCCAAGGCTCATGATGCAATTTGTACTTCTATCCAATTAAATTCTTTACTGAAAAATGCAATGTTTTTCAAACAAATTCTGCTGTAGATGTACTTCCTGCTATAAGCAGTAATGCAGAAAACCTTTAATCTATTTTAATCCTCATTTTACCAGACCAACACAATTCAAAGTAACATTATCTGGATCACAGCGCTACTTTTCGAACACTGATCTTGACCCCATGCCTAAAGAATAGTCTAACCATGCCTCAACGGTAGAAAAGATTCAACATTACTACAGACTTCATATACAATCCTTATTGATCACTACACAAACATATCGTAGCATCACACTGTACTTTTATTACCCTCATTGTGCCAATTGTGGCATGATCAGTTTTTAAAAAGGTGAAGAAAGTCTCAATTTAGAAAAATAGTTTACAAAAAAGTTTGAGGTTGCAAATTTTAAATGAGTTGATCCTTGTATGGTATGGCACAGGGACCTGATATAGTCCATTCCTAAAGCAGAAGTCAGATGTCCATTTTCCTTTTCTGCCATATTATAAAACGGTTCCACATGATCACTTTCCTCCCGCCAACCCCCCACCCCCAGACTCTGTTCCGATGCAAAAACAGAACTGCTTGTTCAGACCTGTACTCGAGGATGTACCCATGGTTAAGCTTGCTGCACCACCCGGCTCACTGGTGACCGCCAGCTGCCGACTTAGTGGAACCTTCAGGGATCATGGGGAATGGATTCCCTTTGTTTGTTTCCATGGCTTGATAAACCAAGAACAAGAAGAATGCCACGATGAGGAACACCATAATCTGCATCCAGATGGGCACAGAGCGCCGGCTTTTACTCTTCTCTGGTTTGATCTGCGTCACTGGCTGGAGTTTGGGCAAAGGCCTCCTCGGAAGTGCATCCTTGAACGTGAACTCAATCGGTCTCCCAGCAGCCCCTCTGATTGGTCTACGGCAAGTGGCACTATGAAGAGTCAGGTAGAATGGAGTGAATAAAGCAACATTAGGATATTTTAAACAACAGATAGAATCATAGAAAGTTACAGCACGGAAGGAGGCCATTTCGGCCCATCTTGTCCGTGCCGTCCAACAAAGAGCTATCCAGCCTAATCCCACTTCCCAGCACTTGGTCCTCAGCCCTGCAGGTTAGAGCATCCCAAGTGCACATCCAAGTACTTTTTAAATGTGGTTAGGGTTCCTGCCTCTACCACCCTTTCAGGCAGTGAGTTCCAGACCCCCACAACCCTCTGGGTGAAGAAATTTCCCCTCAAATCCCCTCTAAACCTTCCACCAATTACTTTAAATCTGTGCCCCCTAGTTTTTGACCCCACTGCTAGGGAAATATGTCCTTTCTATCCACTTTATCTAGGCCCCTCATAATTTTATACACCTCAATAAGGTCTCCCCTCAGCCTCCTCTGTTCCAAGGAAAACAAACCCAGCCTATCCAGTCTTTCCTCATAGCTAAGATTCTCTACTCCCGGCAACATCCTTGTAAATCTCCTCTGTACCCTCTCTAGAGCAATCACATCTTTCCTGTAATGTGATGACCAGAACTGCACGCAGTACTCTAGCTGAGACCTAACTAGAGTTTTATACAGTTGAAGCTCTTGTATTCTATGCCATGGCTAATAAAGGCAAGCATTCCGTATGCCTTCGTAACCACCTTATCTACTTGGCCTGCTACCTTCAGGGATCTGTGGATATGCAGTCCAAGGTCCCTTTGTTCCTCTACACTACTCAGTGTCCTACCATTTAATGTGTATTCCCTTTCCTTGTTAGTCCTCCCCAAATGCATTACCTCACACTTCTCTGGATTGAATTCCATTTGCCACTGTTCTGCCCACCTGACCAATTTATTGATATCTTCCTGCAGTCTACAGCTTCCTTCTTCAGTATCAACCACAGCGCCGATTTTAGTATCATCTGCAAACTTCTTAATCATACCCCCTATATTCAAGTCTAGATCATTGATATATACCACAAAAAGCAAGGGACCTAGTACTGAGCCCTGCAGAACCCCACTGGAAACAGCCTTCCAGTCACAAAAACACCCATCAACCATTACCCTCTGCTTCCTGCCTCCGAGCCAGTTTTGAATCCAACTTGACACTTTGCCCTGGATCCCATGGGCTTTTAACTTCGTGACCAGTCTGCCATGTGGAACCTTATCAAAGGCCTTGCTAAAGTCCATATACACTACATCAAACGCACTACCCTCATCACCTCATCAAAAAATTCAATCAAGTTTGTCAGAGATGACCTTCCCTTAACAAATCTGTGCTGACTATCCTTGATTAATCCGTGTCTTTCGAAATGAAGATTTATCCTGTCCTTCAGAATTCTTTCCAATAATTTTCCCACCACCGAGGTTAGGCTGACTGGCCTGTAATTACTCGGTCTATCCTTTTCTCCCTTTTTAAACAAGAGTACCACACCTGAAGCCAAAGAGGATTGGAAAATGATCGTCAGGGCCTCTGCTATTTCCTCTTTTGCTTCGCTTAACAGCCTGGGATACATTTCGTCCGGGCCTGGAGATTTATCCACTTTTAAAGCTGCTAAACCCCTTAATACTTCCTCTCTCACTATGTTTATTTCATCTAATATTTCACACTCCTGCTCCCTGATAGCAATGTCTGCTGCGCTCCTCTCCTTTGTGAAAACAGACGCAAAAGTATTCATTAAGAACATCTTTGGGTTATCCTTGATTTTACTTGCCAAGAATTTTTCACATTCTCTCTTTGCTTTCCTAATATCCTTTTTAATTGCACCCCTGCACTTTCTGTACTCCTCTAAAGGTTCTGGAGTATTTAGCCCTCGGTATCTGTCATACGCCTCCCTTTTTTTCCTTTATCCTACCCTGTATGTCCCTAGACATCCAGAGGGCTCTAGATTTGTTAGTCCCACCTTTTTTCTTTAAGGGCACATATTTGGTATGAACCCTCCGGATCTCCTCCTTGAATGCCTCCCACTGCTCTGACACTGATTTACCTTCAAGTAGCTGTTTCCAGTCCACTATGGCTAAATCCCCTCTGAGCTTAGCAAAATTTGCTTTTCCCCAATTTAGAATTTTTATTCCTGGTCTATCCTTGTACTTTTCCATAATTACCTTAAATCTAACTGAATTATGGTCACTAGCACCAAAATGTTCCCCCTTCTACCCTTCGGATATGCCTTCTACCTGCCCAGCTTCATTCCCTAAAACTAAGTCCAGAACCACCCCCTCCCTTGTTGGGCTTGCTACATACTGGCTGCATTTTAGGAATTCCGCACCTTAACACATTCAGCTGCACTTTGGGTAGAAGGTTTTTAAGAAGAGCATCGTCCCTCTTTTTTGTGAAAACAGACGCAAAGTTTTCATTAAGAACCATACCCATGTCTTCTGCTTCCTTAAAGTGTGTGTGAAAGTGGAAGACATGGGTATGGTTCTTAATGAATACTTTGCGTCTGTTTTCACAAAAGAGAGGGATGATGCAGACATTGCAATCAGGGAGGAGGAGTGTGAAATATTAGATGAAATAAACATTGTGAAAGAGGAAGTATTAAGGGGTTTAGCATCTTTGAAAGTGGATAAATCCCCGCCCAGATGAAATGTATCCCAGACTGTTAAAAGAAGTAAGAGAGGAAATAGTAGAAGCTCTGACCATCATTTTCCAATCCTCTCTGGTTACAGGTGTGGTGCCAGAGGACTGCTAACGTGGTACCGTTGTTTAAAAAGGGAGAAAGGGATAGACCGAGTAATTACTGGCCAGTCAGCCTAACCTCGGTAGTGGGAAAATTATCGGAAAAAATTCTGAGGGACAGGATAAATCTTCATTTAGAAAGACATAGATTAATCAGGGACAGTCAGCATGGATTTATTAAGGGAATGTCGTGTCTGACTAACTTGATTGAATTTTTTGAGGAGGTAACAAGGAGGGTCGATGAGGGTAGTGCGTTTGATGTAGTCTATATGGATTTTAGCAAGGCTTTTGATAAGGTCCCACATGGCAGACTGGTCACAAAAGTAAAAGCCCATGGGATCCAAGGGAAAGTGGCAAGTTGGATCCAAAGTTGGCTCAGAGGCAGGAAACAAAGGGTAATGGTTGAAGGGTGTTTTTGTGACTGGAAGGTTGTTTCCATGTAGGGTTCCGCAGGGCTCAGTACTGGGTCCTTTGCTTATCATCAATGATTTGGACTTGAATGTAGGAAGTATGATTAAGAAGTTTGCAGATGATACAAAAATTGGCCGTGTGGTTGATAAGTGGTTGATAATGAAGAAGAAAACTGCAGACTGCAGGAAGATATCAATGGACTGGTCAGGTGGGCAGAACAGTGGCAAATGAAATTCAATCTGGAGAAGTGTGAGGTAATGCATTTGGGGAGGGCTAACAAGGCAAGGGAATACACTATAAATGGTAGGACACCGAGAAGTGCAGAAGATCAGAGGGACCTTGGAGTGCATGTCCACAGATCCCTGAAGGTAGCAGGACAGGTAGATAAGGTGGTTAAGAAGGCATACGGGATACTTGCCTTTATTAGCCGAGGCATAGAATATAAGAGCAGGGAGGTTATGTTTGAACTGTATAAAACACTAGTTAGGCCGCAGCTAGAATACTGCGTACAGTTCTGGTCACCACTTTACAGGAAGGATGTGATTGCACTAGAGGGGGTGCAGAGGAGATTTACGAGGATATTGCCTGGGCTGGGGAATTTTAGCTAGGAGGGAAGATTGGATAGGCTGAGTTTGTTTTCTTTGGAACAGAGGAGGCTGAGGGGAGACCTAATTGAGGTGTAAAAAATTATGAGGGGCCTTGATAGAGTGGATAGGAAGGACCTATTTCCCTCAGCAGAGAGGTCAATAACCAGGGGGCATAGATTTAAAGTAATTGTTCGGAGATTTTAGGAGACATTTTTTCACCCAGAGGGTTGTGGGGGTCTGGAACTCACTGCCTGAAAGGATGGCAGAGGCAGAGACCCTCATCACATTTAAAAAGTACTTGATATGCACTTGAAGTGCCGTAACCTACAAGTGCTGGAGAACGTAGGATTAAAGGTGGATAGCTTTTTGTCGGCCGGCACGGACACGATGAGCCGAATGGCCTCCTTCTGTGCTGTAAATTTCTACGATTCTAAAAGGCACATGAAAAGAAACCCCTCGCTATATTTGCTTGATCCCGGATGGCTCAGTGTTCCCAGTGAGTAGCTGTGCAGCCCAGGATCAATCCCTAGCCTGGGCAAGGGAATCAGTACCAACATTGGCCAGCACACCCCCAGGTTATGGAGATGAGCAGTTCTCGATCCCCATCCAATGTCTCCTGCTGCAAATGTGCCAGTGTGGATTTTGGGCAAGGACAGAATTGGGCTTGGCTAGGATGGTCCCGACAATAAACAGTCCACCAGTACCAAGCACCAAGGATTACAGCCAATTCCGCAAGACACCAGAGGATGATGGGTGCCTGTGGAACTGTACCCTGGGGGTGGGGGGGGGGGAAATCAGCAGACACCTTTATGCATTTATTTCAATGTTAAAGTTAATTTTATTTTTAAATGGAGAAAGGTTCCAGGAATCTTTTGGAAAATGGAATTGGATAAAAGTTACCATCCTAATCAATGAAGGCGACATGAGGGAACTTTTTTTAAAAATAAACACAGCGAGTTGTGATCTGGAATGCGCTGCCTGCAAGGGTGGTGGGAGCAGATTCAATAGTAACTTTCAAAAGGGAATTGGATAAATACTTGAAGGGAAGACGTTTACAGGTCTATGTGGGGGGGGGGGGGGGGGGGGGGAAGAGCAGGGGGAGTGGGACTAATTGAAGAGCTCTACCAAAGAGCCGGCACAGGCACGATGGGTCGAATGGCCTCCTTCTGTGCTGTATTATTCTATGAATGGATGTCATTATTCTGCAGAAAAACACACCCATAATCACAGGAGGGATTTGAAGGTAGTAAATCCACACAATTATCAGTTCTACAATCAAGACATTTAGTTGAATCATAATAAATGAAGAGGAATGGAGGGAGAAGGAGGAAAGGAAAGGGGGTGTGGGAGCAAAGAGGAGGGAGGGGGGGAATTACAGAAAAGGTGCTGTACAAGTGATAGTCTTTCAAATAAAGTTCTACTGCCACAGGCTGATGCCAGTTGGTTGAGTTGCTTGGGTTTCATTTGGCAATCAATGCACAGGTGAGGGGAAAGCAGAAGAGGTGGCTCCAGAAGGGAAAGGCAAAAAACCCGATTTGACTTAAATTGTAAAGTTGCAAGAACAGGGCGGGGGCTGAGAGAATGTATGAAAGGAAGACTTGCATTTCTATAGCACCTTTCACAACCACCGGACGTCCCAAAGCGCTTTACAGCCAATGAAGTACTTTTGAAGTGTAGTCACTGTTGTAATGCTGGAAACGCGGCAGCCAATTTGCACTCAGCAAGCTCCCACAAACAGCAATGTGATAATGACCAGATAATCCGTTTTTGTGATGTTGGTTGAGGGATAAATATTGGGCAGGACACCGGGGAGAACTCCCCTGCTCTTCAAAATAGTGCCATGGGATCTTTTACGACCACCTGAGAGAGCAGACGGGGCTTCAGTTTAACGTCTCATCCAAAAGACGGCACTGCTGACAGTGCAAGGCTCCCTCAGTACTGCACTGGGAGTGTCAGCCTAGATTTTTGTGCTCAAGGCTCTGGAGGGGGACTTGAACCCACAACCTTCGGACTCAGAGGCAAGTGTGCTACCCACTGAGCCACTGGCTGCATGACAAAACCCAATTAAAATTAACTTGTTAATAAAACCCGAAGTTTTCGCTAAAACTTGAATGAAAAACTTAACCGAAGGAAGAAACAAGATGGGGCCCAAGACTCTGGACTTTTCCAGAGGGACTGTGAATCTATTCACAGCCTGAGCAGAACATCAAGAGGCCAGACTGTGTAATTACAGCATGACAAGTTTACATAGGCAAAAGCCAGAATAAATATGAACACAAAGTGTGACAACAGGAAGTGCGCATAGACATAAGATTTTTAATGTATTAGCGATATAGTTGCAACTAATTTAAAATATATGCAGTTACAAATGTGTGCATCAGCGAACCATGACATGAGGATGTGGTGCAGTCTGTACTGAAATACATGTTTAAAAAAGTTACACAACACTGAACATAAGAAATAGGAGCAGGAGTAGTCCATTTGGCCCCTCGAGCCTGCTCTGCCATTCAATAAGATCATGGCTGATCTTCTACCTCAACTCCACTTTCCTGCACTATCCCCATATCCCCTTAATATCCAAAAATCTATCGATCTCTGACTTGAATATACTTAACGACTGAGCCTTTACAGCCCTCTGGGGTAGAGAATTCCAAAGATTCACCACCCTCTGAGTGAAGAAATTTCTCATCTCAGTCCTAAATGGCCGACCCCTTATTCTGAGACTGTGACCCCTGGTTCTAGACTCCCCAGCCAGGGGAAACATCCTCTCTGCATCTACCCTGTAAGAATTTTGTATGTTTCAATGAGATCACCTCTTATTCTTCTAAACTCTAGAGAATATAGGCCTAGTTTACTCAATCTCTCCTCATAGGACAATCCCCCCATCCCAGGAATCAGTCTGGTGAACCTTCGTTGCACTCCCTCTATGGCAAGTATATCCTTCCTTAGGTAAGGAGACCAAAACTGTACACAATACTCCAGGTGTGGTCTCACCAGGGCCCTATATAATAGCAGTAAGACGTCTTTACTCTTATACTCAAATCCTCTTGTAATAAAGGCCAACATACCATTTGCTTTCCCAATTGCTTGCTGTACCTGCATGTTAACTTTCAGTGATTCGTATACAAGGACACCCAGGTCCCTCTGAACACCAACATTTCCCAATCTCTCACCACTTAAAAAAAACTCTGCTTTTCTATTTTTCCTACCAAAGTGGATATCTTCACATTTCTCCACATTATATTCCATTTGCCACGTTCTTGCCCACTCACTTTGCTTATCTATATCCCCTTGAAGCCTCTTTGCATCCTCCTCACAACTTACATTGTCACCCAGCTTTGCATCATCAGCAAACTTGGATATAATGGCCCGAAAATTAAACCTAATACGCGAGAGTACGCACTGTGTACTCTCGCGTATTAGATCCCGAATTGCCGGTTTCCTGCATGCACGGGAAACCGGCACTTCGTGAATTGCAAAGGGGGCGGTTCCTAAGTGAACCGCGTGCGCGCTACAGGCTGTGCGCACGCAGTGCACTAGTTTTTTTTTCAGCTTTGAACGCGCAGGTAAGTGGTGAAGATTTTACACAAAGAAAGCAGGCGTAGGACCCCCTTTTAACAAGGTAAGTAGTTAATTGTTATTTTAAATTTTTTTCAACAGGTTTATCTTTTTTAGAGACTTTAAAGAAAGGTAAGTTTATTTTTATAACTTTTAAAAAGATTTTAAATTTTTTGTTTCAAGTGGTTAATTTATTTAACTATACTTATTTTATTAATGTGATGGCTTTTTAAAAAAAATTTAATTGAGGTTTAGCTGTTCTTTTGGGGGTTTGTAGTATTCATAGCTTTGACA
Source organism: Squalus acanthias (assembly GCA_030390025.1). Lineage (NCBI taxonomy): Eukaryota > Metazoa > Chordata > Chondrichthyes > Squaliformes > Squalidae > Squalus > Squalus acanthias. Next base: position 367,945 of record JASTWF010000405.1, read on the forward strand.
GCTCTTGCTGTCAAAACTATGAATGAAAGATGGTGTGCTGCCATTGGCTCTAACTGAATCACGTGATCCCAGAGCTCGCACGAACTAATTGCGCCTCTGGGATACACACACACTGCGCGGTTGCAACAAGAAGAGGCTCTGAAACTAAAGTTCGTGTGGGCCCCAAACAAAAAGGTAGGCGCGGAGTGCGATATCGCGGGGAATCCTTACCCCCGCGGGAACCATCCATGTTTAATTTCTGGGCCATTACATTTGGTCCCCTCATCCAAATCATTGATGTAGATTGTGAATAGCTGAGGCCCAAGCACTGATCCTTGTGGTACCCCACTAGGTACAGCCTGCCAACCCGAAAATGACCCGTTTATCCCTACTCTCTGTTTTCTGTCCGTTAACCAATCCATGCTAGTATATTACCCCAATCCCATGAGCCCTAATTTTGTTTAATAACCTCTTGTGTCGCACCTTATCGAATGCCTTCTGAAAATCCAAATACACCAAATCCACTGGTTCCCAATTATCTATTCTACTAGTTACAACCTCAAAAAACTAACAGATTCGTCAAACACAATTTCCCTTTCATAAATCAGTGTTGACTCTGCCCAATCCTATTATTATTTTCCAAGTTCCCCGTTACCACGTCCTTAATAGAATCTAGCATTTTCCCGACGACTGATGTCCATTTGAACTTAGAATCATAGAAAGTTACAGCTCAGAAGGAGGCCATTCGGCCCGTTGTGCCTGTGCCGGCTCTTTGAAAGAGCAGTTGTGCTCAGTCCCACACCCCCGCTTTTTGTCCGTAACCCTGTGAGTCCTCATCCTCCAGTCCCTGTCCAACTCCCTTTTAAAATTATTGATGGAATCAGCTTCTACCGGCTTTTCAGGTCGAGCAACAACTCTCCTCTCCGTCTAGATCTTTTGCCAATGATTTTGAACCTATGGCCTCGAGTTATTGACCCACTCGCCAGATGGTGCTAGAACCATCTGGTATATCCTTTCTATTTAGAACTGTAAAATCATCCTTAATCAATGCTGCCATGCCCCCCCCATCTCTTTTTCCTTCTCGATCATTCCTGAATACGTGGTAACCAGGAATGTTAAGAACCCATTCCTGGCCTTGAGTGAACTGTATCTGCTGTGAGGCTCCAGTGTTGGGGAGAGGAAGTCATTTAAAGTATTACATTAAACTGTAAGGTTTAATTAAAAATGGTTAACCAATAGTTATGTTGAGGTTACAGTGGGTACATGAAGAATAACTGTTTTTTTTTTAAAGAAAGGTTTAGTAGTTGATTTTAAATGTTGAAAGCTCCAAGTAAAATCCCAGTTAATCACAGACCAGAGGTCCATCCCTCAGTGTTACTATCATCACTCACATCTACTAAATACTGGAAACGTCACAGCACAGCACACAGCTTAGTGCGATTCGGAGGCCGTAATGATGGCGATGCCAGCCGACAGCTCCACAATAATGTTCGGTAAAGTCCCCGTGGTACTCGCCCGCTGAGGCAAGAAAACCAAACACAAAATTCATTTGCACAACACATTCTTTAATGCACAAAACGGTCTGTGGCAGCAGCCACTTGGCGTTTTCTTGCTGGTGTGTCCACCTGTTTGAGACCACAAACCCGCACTCAATTAGTGTAGTGACAGTATGACCAAATTTCCAAGTTCAATGCAAGGTACATTTCGTTGGGATGGCAGGAATGACATATGAAGAGAGATTGGGTCGATTGGGCTTATACTCGCTGGAGTATAGAAGAATGAGAGGGGATCTCATCGAAACATATAAATTCTGACAGGTCTGGACAAACTCGATGCAGGAAGAATGTTCCCAATGGTCGGAGAGTCCAGAACCAGGGGTCATAATCTAAGGATAATGGGTAAGCCATTTAGGACAGAGATGGAGGAATTTCTTCACCCAGAGAGTGGTGAACCTGTGGAATTCTCTACCACAGAAGGTAGTGGAGGCCAAGTCATTAAATATATTCAAGAATGAGTTAGATATATTTCCTAAAGCTAAAGGTATCAAGGGACATGGGGAGAAGGCAGGTACAGGGTACTGAGTTTGAATGATCAGCCATGATCTCATCGAATGGCGGAGTAGGCTCGAGGGGCCAAATGGCCTACTCCTGCTCCTATCTTCTATGTTTCTATGTTGCATAGAATCCAGAAAGTAACCCATTGACCGGCATTTGTACAGTGAATCGCACCTTCTGAGCGAATATTTGGATAGGGAATTGGTTCGGAGGTAGGAGACAGAGAGTAGGGATAATAGGCATGTACTCCAGTTGGCAGGATGTGAATAGTGCTGTTCCCCAGGAATCTGTATTGGGGCCTCAGCTTTTCACTATATTTATCAATGACTCAGATGAAGCAGGTGTATATCTAAGTTTGCCGACGACACTAAGTTAGGTGGCACAGTAAATAATATAGACAGCAGTTGAAAGTTGCAAAGGGACATTGATAGATGAAGTGAGTGGGCAAAACTGTGGCAGATGGAGTTCAATGTGGGAAAGTGTGAGGTCATCCACGTTGGACCCAAGAAAGATCGATCAAACCCGCAACATCTACCATCTAGAATGACAAGGGCAGCAGGCGCATGGGAACACCAACTCCAAGTTCCCCTCCAAGTCACACACCATCCGGACATGGAAATATATCACCGATCCTTCATCGTTGCTGGGTCAAAATCCTAGAACTCCCTCCCTAACAGCACTGTGGGAGCACCTTCACCACACGGACTGCAACGGTTCAAGAAGACGGCTCGTCACCACCTTCTCAAGGGCATTCAGGGATGGGCAATAAATGCTGGCCTTGCCAGCGATGCCCACATCCCATGAATGAATAAAAAAAAAGTATTTTCTAAATGGCGAGAAGGTCGGAACTATGGACGAGCAGAGAGATTTAGGGCCCCCCCACCCAAAAAAAAACCTGCTGAGGCTGGGGGTCAATTGAAAATGTTAAAACTGAGATTGATCATTTTTGTTAGGCACGGGTATTAAGGGTTACAGAACCACGGTGTTAATGGAGTTAAGATACAGATCAGCCATGATCTAATTGAATGGCGAAACAGGCTCGAGGAGCTGAATGGCCTATTCCTGTTCCTATTCTTACCAGCCAACTGTGCTGCAGAAGTGGTTTACAGCACAGAAGGAGGCCAATCGGCCCGTCGAGTCCGTGCCGGCTCTCTGCAAGAGCACTTCAGCTAGTCCCACTCCCCCGCCCTTTCCCCATAACCCTGCAAATTTTTCTCCTTCAGGTACTTATCCAATTCCCTTTTGAAAGCCACGATTGAATTTGCCTCCACCACCCTTTCAGGCAGTGAATTCCAGATCCTAACCACTTGCTGCGTAAATAAGTTTTTCCTCTTGTCGCCTTTGGTTCTTCTGCCAATCACCTTAAATCTGTGCCCTCTGGTTCTCGACCCTTCTGCCAATGGGAACAGTTTCTCTCTATCTACTCTGTCTAGACCCCTCATGATTTTGAATACCTCTATCAAATCTCCTCTCAACCTTCTCTGCTCCAAGGAGAACCACCCCAGCTCTGGATTACTACCTGAGCCACGAGCAAATTTGGCTAGGGTAAATAAAATCAGGGAGTTGAATGCGTGGCTCAAAGACTGGTGTGGGAAAAATGGGTTTTGCTTCTTGGGACACTGGCACCAGTACTGGGGCAGGAGAGAGCTGTTCCGTTGGGACGGACTTCACTTGGCCAGTGCTGGGACTAGTGTCCTGGCGAATCGAATAACTAGGGCTATGGAGAGGGCTTTAAACTAATTAGTGGGGGGGGGGGGGGGGGGTGGGGGGAGGTTTCAAGAGAGCAAAAAATAAAAATGACAACAGAGAGGGTCATAGACATAGGTAGCAGTAGGGGAATCACAAATCAGAGCGTGGCAGGAAGGGACAGAGTGTGTGGAGTAAAAGGTAAAGTGGTAAAAAGTGACAAAGCAGGAACTAAGTGCCACAAAGCATATTTGAAAGTTCTCTATCTGAATGCACGTAGCATTCGTAACAAAATAGACGAGTTAATGGCACAAATAATTACATATGGTTATGATATTGTGGCCATTACAGAAACATGGCTGCAGGGTGACAATGCCTGGGAATTAAACATACCAGGTTATTTAACGATCAGGAAGGACAGGCAGGAAGGAAGGGGAGGTGGGGTGGCTATGTTAATAAAGGAAGGAATCACTGTAATACAGAGTAATGATATTGGGTCAAAAAATCATGATAATGAAACAGTTTGGGTGGAGATAAGGAATAATAAGGGGAAAAAAACACTAGTGGGCGTAGTCTATAGGCCTCCGAACAGTTGCAACTCTGTTGGACGGAGTATCAATCAGGAAATAGTTGTGGCTTGTAATAAGGGAACATCTATAATTATGGGGGATTTTAACTATCATATTAATTGGACAAATCAAATTGGGCAGGGCTGCCTTGAGGATGAGTTCATTGAGTGTATTAGGGATGGGTTTCTTGAGCAGTATGTAACTGAACCGACCAGGGGGCAAGCAACCTTAGATCTGGTCCTGTGTAACGAGACAGGATTAATTAAAAATGTCCTAGTAAAGGATCCCCTTGGAATGAGTGACCATAACATGGTTGAATTCCATATTCAATTAGAGGGTGAGAAGGTTGGATCTCAAACAAGCGTGCTAAGCTTGAATGAAGGTTGGATCTCAAACAAGCGTGCTAAGCTTGAATAAAGGAGACTATGAAGGTATGCGAGCGGAATTGAGTAGAGTGGATTGGGAAAATAGAGTAAAGGGTAAGACGACACATGATCAGTGGTGTACATTCAAGGAGTTATTTTACAACTTCCAAAAAAAATATATTCCACTGAAAAGAAAAGGGTGTAAAAGAAAGGACAGTCATCCGTGGCTAAGTAAAGAAATTAAGGATAGTATTCGACTAAAAACAAGGGCATATAAGGTAGCGAAATCTAGTGGGAGGACAGAGGATTGGGAAAACTTTAAAAGACAGCAAAAAATAACAAAAACATTGATTAAGAAAGGGAAGATAGATTATGAAAGTAAATTAGCAAAAAATATAAAAACAGATAGTAAGAGTTTTTATAGTTATATAAAAAGAAATAGGGTGGCTAAAGTAAATGTTGGTCCCTTAGAGGATGAGACCGGGAAATTAATGGTGGGAAATATGGAGATGGCAAAAACACTGAATGAATATTTTGTATCAGTCTTTACAGTAGAGGACACTAAGAATATCCCAACACTGGACAAACAGGGGGCTATAGGGGGAGAGGAGCTAAACACGATCAAAATCACTAAGGAAGTGGTACTCGGTAAAATAATGGGACTCAAGGCGGATAAATCACCTGGACCTGATGGCTTACATCCTAGAGTCTTGAAGGAAGTGGCGGTAGGGATTGTAGATGCATTGGTAATAATTTTTCAAAACTCCCTGGATTCCGCTAAGGTCCCGGCAGACTGGAAAACTGCTAATGTAACACCCTTATTTAAAAAGGGCAGTAGACAGAAGGCTGGTAACTATAGACCGGTTAGCCTAACATCTGTGGTAGGTAAAATTTTGGAGTCCATTATTAAGGAAACAGTAACAGGACATTTGGATAATCATAATTTAATAGGACAAAGTCAGCATGGTTTTACGAAGGGGAAGTCATGTTTGACAAATTTGCTGGAGTTCTTTGAGGAATTAACATAGAGTGGATAAAGGGGAACCAGTGGACATAGTGTATTTAGACTTCCAAAAGGCATTTGACAAGGTGCCACACAAAAGATTATTGCTTAAGGTAAAAAATCACGGGATTGGGGGTAATATTCTGGCATGGATAGAGGATTGGCTATCTAACAGAAAGCAACGAGTTGGGATAAATGGTTCATTCTCAGACTGGCAATCAGTAACTAGTGGTGTTCCACAGGGGTCAGTGCTGGGTCCCCAACTCTTTACAATCTATATTAACGATTTGGAGGAAGGGACCAAGTGTAACATATCAAAATTTGCAGATGATACTAAGATGGGAGGGAAAGTAGTGAGTGAGGAGGACATAAAAAACCTGCAAGGGGACATAGACAGGCTAAGTAAGTGGGCAGAGATTTGGCAGATGGAATACAACACTGGAAAGTGTGAGGTGATGCACTTTGGCAGGAAAAATCCTAGAGCAATTTATTATCTTAATGGCAAGAAACTGGAGAGTACTGAAGTGCAAAGGGATCTGGGGGTCCTGGTGCACGAAACTCAAAAGGTTAGTATGCAGGTGCAGCAAGTGATTAAGAAGGCAAATGGAATGTTGGCTTTCATTGCTAGGGGGATAGAATATAAAAATAGGGAGGTATTGCTTCAGTTGTACAAGGTATTGGTGAGACCGCACCTGGAATACTGCATACAGTTTTGGTGTCCTTACTTAAGGAAAGACATCCTTGCTCTCGAGGCAGTGCAAAAAAGGTTCACACGGTTAATCCCGGGGATGAGGGGGTGGTCATATGAGGAGAGGTTGGGTAGATTGGGACTCTACTCATTGGAGTTCAGAAGAATGAGAGGCGATCTTATTGAAACATATAAGATTGTGAAGGGGTTGGATCGGGTGGATGCGGGGAGGATGTTCCCGATGACGGGTGAGACTAGAACTAGGGGACATAGCCTTAGAATAAGGGGCTGCTCTTTCAAAACTGAGATGAGGAGGAACTACTTCACTCAGAGGGTGGTAGGTCCATGGAATATGCTGCCACAAAAAGCTGTAGAAGCTACATCATTAAATAAATTTAAAACAGAAATAGACAGTTTCCTAGAAGTAAAGGGCATTAAGGGTTACGGGGAGCGGGCAGGAATTTGGACATGAGTCTAGGTTCGGATCGGTCATGGCCCTGTGGGTAGTGGAGCGGGCCCAGGGACCGTGTAGCCTGATTCTGCTCCTATTTCGTGTGTGCAATTCTGTTAGATGCAGGAGATGGTTCTGTGATAGTAGATAGGCGGTTAGGATCAGATCAGCCATGATCTTATTGAATGGCGGAGCAGGCTCGAGGGGCCGATTGGCCTACTCCTGCTCCTATTTCTTATGTTCTTATGTTCTTCTCCAGTCTATCCACTTAACCGAAGTCCCTCATCCCTGGAATCATTCTCGTAAATCTTTTCTGCACCCTCTTGAAGGCTTTCACATCCTTCCTAAAGTGCGGTGCCCAGAATTGGACACAATACTCCAGTTGAGGCCGAACCAGTGTTTTATAAAGGTTCATCATAACTTGCTTGCTTTTGTACTTTATGCCTCTATTTATGAAGCCCAGGATCCCGTAAGCTTTTTCAACCGCTTTCTCAACCTGCCCTGCCACCTTCAACGATTTGTGCACATATACCCCAAGGTCTCTCTGTTCATGCACCCCCTGTAGGATTGTATCTTTTAGTTTATATTGCCTCTCCATGTTCTTCCTACCAAAATGTATCACTGTGCACTTTCCTGCGTTAAATTTCATCTGCCACGTGTCCACCCATTCCACCAGCCTGTCGATGTCCTCTTGAAGTCTATCACTGTTCACTATACTTCCAAGTTTTGTGTCATCTGCAAATTTTGAAATTGTGCCCTGTACACCCACGTCCAAGTCATTAATATATAGCAAGAAAAGCAGTGGTCCTAGAACCGACCCCTGGGGAACACCACCTTCCTCCAGTCCAAAAAACCGTTCACCACTACTCTGTTTCCTGTCACTTAGCCAATTTCGTATCCTTGCTGCCACTGTCCCTTTGCTGGCAAGCCTGAATGTGAACGCTGTGATTATCCACATGACCATTTTTGTGGCCTTGTGCGCATGCGTGCGGTATCCCAGAGCCGCGCACGTGCATTACCCAACAGTTGCGGCCTTGCAGTGTGGTCACATTTTCTTCAGCTCCCTGGGAGAACTGGATCCATTGGTGGCTGGGGGGGGGGGGAGGAGAGGCGATCGAAAGGGGAAGAGAGAGAGAGAGAGAGAGATTTCTTTCAAAAGTATACTGCTTATACCGCCTGTGACATTGTTTATATTTATTTTTGATTTTAAAATGGCCTGTGTTATTCAGGTGCCAAGGAGGACAAGAGTCAGGATGATCAAAGCAGGGAGTGAGGCAGGACATTTAACAGCTAGCAATGTCCAGGGACTCTGGGTTCTATCTGCTTACATTCATCAACCAGCCTGTCTCTGTACATGATTACTGATTCATTTAAATTACTTTTCGTTTGCTGACAAATTTTAAAGCAAATACTAAATTTCCTGATCGTAACTAAATGCAGATTCAAACAGCCACTGGCACCATTTCAAAGAAAACTAGTTGACAGCAAATGCATCTACATGAAAGCAGTCACGTTTAACCAGGTAATTTATCTAACTGAACCCACTAGTCATATTAAAACAGCCACAGGCATCACATCAAAGAAAACTGGTTGACAGCATGTTTGACAAGGTACGTTATCTGACTGCACCCTCTACACCACACATACAATATTTATATATGAATGAAGCAGAAAAATAGTCAGACAATCTTTTGTACTAAAATGAATATTCACACTAGAATACTGTAACGATAATTCAGTACTTGGATATGAAGGATTGCTGTAAAGAACATAACATAAGAAATAGGAGCTGGAGTCGGCCATTTGGCCCCTCAAGCCTGCTCCACCATTCAATAAGATCATGGCTGATCTTCTACCTCAACTCCACCTACCCGCACTATCCCCATATCCCTTGATTCACTTAATATTCAAAAACATTGATCTCTGACTTGAATATACACAACAATTCAGCATCCAGAGCCCTCTGGGGTAGAGAATTCCAAAAATTCACAACACTGAGTGAAGAAATTTCTCCTCATCTAAATCCTAAATGGCCAACCCCTTATCCTGAAACTATGACCCCCTCGTTCTGTACTCTCCAGCCAGGGGAAACAGCCTCTCAGCATCTACCCTGGCAAGCCCAAGAATTTTATACATTTCAATGAAATCACCTCTCATTTTTCTGAACTCCAGAGAATATAGACCCATTCTACTCAATCTCTCCTCATAGTACAACCCTCTCATCCCAGGAATCTCCTCTAAGGCAAGTATATCATCAAGCCCTATATAATTGCAGCAAGACTTCCTTACTCTTATACAGCAACCCCTTTTCAATAAAGGCCAACACACCATCTGCCTTCCTAATTGTCTGCTGTACCTTTCTGTGATTTGTGTACAAGGACACCCAAATCCTTCTGAATACCAACATTTATTAGTCTCTCATCTTTAAAAAAAAAATTCTGCTTTTCCATTCTTTCTACCAAAGTGGATAATTTCACACATTATACTCCATCTGCCACCTTCTTGTCCAACCACTTAACCGGTTATATCCCTTTGCAGGCTCTTTGCATCCTCCTCACAGCTTACTTTCCCACCTAGCTTTGTATCGTCAACAAACTTGGATATATTACACTCGGTCCCCTCACAGAATCACAGAATCCCCACAGTGCAGATAGAGGCCATTTCGGCCCATCGAGCCTGCACCGACACATATCCCACCCTATCCCCGTAACCCCACGTATTTAATCCCCCCCTAACACTAAGGGTCAATTTATCATAGCCAAATCAACCTAACCCGCACATCTTTGGACTGTCGGAGGAAACCGGAGCACCCGGAGGAAACCCACGCAGACACGGGGAGAATGTGCAAACTCCACACAGACAGTCACCCGAGGCCGGATTCGAACCCGGGTCCCTGGCACTGTGAGGCAACAGTGCTAACCACTATGCCACCGTGTTGCCTCATCCAAGTCATTGATACAGATTGTAAATAGCTGAGGCCCAAGCACTGATCCTTGTGGCACTTCACCAGTTACACCCTGCCATCCCAAAAAAGACCCATTTATTCCTAGTCTGTTTTCTGTCCGTTAACCAATCCTCATCCATGCTAATATATTACCCCCAATCCCATGAGGCCTAATCTTGTGTAACAACCTATTGTGTGGCACCTTATCAAATGCCTTCTGAAAATCCATATATACTACATCCAGATTACTCCTCATCTACCCTGCTAGATACATCCTCAAAAAAACTTGTCATACACGATTTCTCTTTCATAAAACCGTGTTGACTCTGCCTAATCATAGTGATTTTCTAAGCACCCTGTTACCACGTCCTCAATAACAGATTCCAGCATTTTGCCTACTATTGATGTCAGGCCAACTGGCCTATAGTTCCCGGTTTTCTCTCTCCCTCCTTTCTTGAATAGCGGAGTTATATTTGCTATCTTCCAATCCACGGGGACCGTTGTAGAATCTAGGGAATTCTGGAAGATCAAAACCAATGCATCCACCTTGTTTAAAACCCTAGGATGTAGGCCATCAGGTCTAGCCACGGTTGTACCACTTTTCCAGTGCAGTTTTTATTCTTCAAGGGAATGCATATTCATCACAGAAGATAGGAGCAGGAGTAGGCCATTCGGCCCCTCTAGCCTGCTCCGCCATTCAATGCAATCATGGCTGATCATCCAAATTCAGAACCCTGTCCCTGCTTTCTCCCCATAGCCTTAAGAAATATATCCAACTCCTTCTTGAATCTATTTAATGAATTGGCCTCTACTGCCTTCTGTGGCAGAGAATTCCACAGGTTCACCACACTCTGGGTGAAGAAATTCCTTCTCATTTCTGTCCTAAATGGCTTACCCCTTATCCTTAGACTCTGACCCCTGGTTCTGGACTCCCCGACCATCGGGAACATCCTTCCTGCATCTAGTTTGTCCTGTCCTGTCAGAATTTTATAAGTTTCAATGAAATCCCCTCTCATTCTTCTAAACTCCAGCGAGTATAAGCCCAATCGACCCAATCTCTCTTCATACGTCATTCCTGCCATCCCAGGTATCAGCCTTGTGAATCTTCACTGAACTCCTTCCATGGCAAGAACATCCTTCCTCAGATAAGGCGACCAAAACTGCACATAGTACTCAAGGTGTGGTCTCACCAAGGCCCTGTACAACTGCAGCAAGACATCCTTGTTCCTGTACTCAAACCCTCTCGCTATGAAGGCCAACATACCATTTGCCTTCTTAACCGCCTGCTGCACCTGCATGCTTACCTTCAGCGACTGGTGCACAAGGACACCCAGGTCTCGTTGCACTTCCCCTTCTCCCAATCTATTGCCATTCAGATAATAATCTGCCTTTCTGTTTTTGACAACAAAGTGGATAACCTCGCATTTATCCACGTTATATTGCATCTGCCACGCTTCTGCCCAATCACCCAACCTGTCCAAATCATCCTGGAGTTTCTCGGCATCCTCCTCGCAGCACACACGCCCACCCAGTTTTGTGTTGTCTGCAAACTTGGAGATATTACATCTAGTTCCCTTGTCTAGATCATTAATATATATTGTGAATAGCTGGGGTCCAAGGACCGATCCCTGCGGTACCCCACTAGTCACTGCCTGCCACTCGGAAAAAGACCCATTTATTCCAACTCTTTGCTTTCTGTCTGCCAACCAGTTCTCTATCCAAGTCAATACCTTGCCCCCAATCCCATGTGCCTTAACTTTGCACGCTAATCTCTTATGCGGGACCTTATCAAAAGCCTTTTGAAAGTCCAAATACACCACATCCACTGGTTCTCCCTTATCTATTTTACCAGTTACATCATCAAAAAATTCCAGTAGATTAGTCGAGCATGATTTACCTTTTGTAAATCCATGTTGACTTTGTCCGATCCCGTCACTGTTTTCCAAGTGCTCATCTTTTATAATGGACTCTAGCATTTTCCCCACTACCGATGTCAGTCTGTAATTCCCCGTTTTCTCTCTACCACCCTTTTTGAATAGTGGGGTAACATTAGCTACCCTCCAATCCATGGGTACTGTTCCAGATTCCATCAAATGTTGGAAGATGATCAGCAATGCATCTACTATTGCTAGGGCCACTTCCTTAAGTACCCTAGGATGTAGATTATCAGGCCCTGGGGATTTATCGGCCTTCAATCCCTTCAATTTCCCTAACACCATTTCCCTACAAATACTGATTTCTTTCAGTTCCTCCCTTTCATCAGACCCTATGTTCCCCAACATCTCAGAGGTTATTTGTGTCCTCCTTTGTGAAGACAGATCCAAAATATGTATTTAATTGGTCTGACATTTCTTCGTTCCCCATTAGAAGTTCCCCTGATTCTGACTGCAAGGGACCTACACTTGATTTCACTCATCTTTTTCTCTTCACATATCTATAAAAGCTTTTACAGTCAGTTTTTATGTTCCCTGCAAGCTTACTCTCGTATTCTATTTTCCCCTTCTTAATTAATCCCTTTGTCCTCCTTTGTTGAATCTTAAACTGCTCCCAATCCACAGGGTTACTGCTTTTTCTGGCCAATTTATATGCCCTCTCCTTGGATCTTATGCTATCCCTAATTTCCCTTGTTAGCCACGGTTGAGTGACCCTTTTTGTTTTATTCTTATGCTAAACTGGGATGAACAAATTCTGTAGTTCGTCCATGCAGTCTTTGAATGTTTGCCATTGCCTATCCACCGTCAACCCTTTGAGTGACATTCCCCAATCAATCCTACCCAACTCGCACCTCATACCATCGTAGTTTCCTTTATTTAAATTCAGGACCCTCGTCTCGGAGTCAACTACTTCACTCTCCATCCTAATGAAGAATTCTATCATATTATGATCGCTCTGACCCAAGGGGCCTCGCACAACAAGATTGCTAATTAATCCTTTCTCATTGCATAATACCCAGTCTAAGATGGCCTGATCTCTGGTTGGTTCCTCAACATATTGGTCCAGGAAACCATCCCGTAAACACTCCAGGAATTCCTCCTCCATAGTATTGTTACTAATTTGGTTAGCCCAATCTATATGTAGATTAAAGTCACCCATGATGACTGCTGTGCCCTTATTGCACGCTTCTCTAATTTCCATTTTAATACCATCCCCAACCTCCGCATTACTGTTTGGAGGTCTATATATCACTCCCACTAACGTTTTCTGCCCCTTGTTATTTCTCAGTTCAACCCATACAGATTCCACATCAGAGCTAATATCCTTCTTTTCAATTGTGTTAATCCCCTCTTTAACCAGCAATGCTACCCCACCTCCCTTTCCTTTTTGCCTATCTTTCCTGAATATTGAGTACCCCTGGATGTTGAGTTCCCAGCCTTGGCCACCCTGGAGCCATGTTTCGGTAACCATCAAATCATATTCGTTTACCTCTATTTGCGCAGCTAATTCATCCACCTTGTTCCGAATGCTCCTTGCATTAAGACACAAAGCCTTCAGGCTTGTTTTTTTAACGCTCTTAGACCTATTAGAATTAGTATTTACTGTGGCCATGTTTGATTTAAACCGTTGTTTTCTCTGACTGCCACTTTTGATTTTCTCCTTCCTATCTTTTGCTTTTATCCTTGTTTCCCTTCCTCTCTCCCTGCTCAGGTTCCCAAACCCCTGCCATTTTAGTTTAAACCCCCCCCCAACAGCACTAGCAAACACTCCCCCTAGGACATCGGTCCCGGCCCTGCCCAGGTGTAGACCGTCCGGTTTGTACTGGTCCCACCTCCCCCAGAACCGGTTCCAATGCCCCAGGAATTTGAATCCCTCCCCCTTGCACCATTCCTCTAGCCACGTATTCATTTGAAATATCCTTCTATTTCTACTCTGACTAGTACGTGGCACTGGTAGCAATCCTGAGATTACTACCTTTGAGGTCCTATTTTTTAAATTTACCTCCTAACTCCCTATATTCTGCTTTTAGGACCACATCCCGTTTTTTTAAATCTATATCGTTGGTACCTATATGTACCACGACAACTGGCTGTTCACCCTCCCCTTCCAAAATGCTCTGTAGCCGCTCCGAGACATCCTTGACCCTTGCACCAGGGAGGCAACATACCATCCTGGAGTCTCATTTGCGGCCGCAGATACGCCCATCTATTCCCCTTACAACAGAATCCCCTATCACTATAGCTCTCCCACTCTTTTTCCTCCCATCCTGTGCAGCAGAACCACCTACGGTGCTAGGAAGTTGGCTGCTGCCATCTCCCTCAACAATATCCAAAGCGGTATATCTGTTTGAGAGGGGGATGGCCACAGGCGACCCCTGCACTACCTGCCTGCGCCTACTACTCTGCCTGGTGGTCACCCATTCCCTTCCTGCCTGTACACCCTTTACCTGCGGTGTGACCAACTCCCTAAACGTGCTATCCACGATGTCCTCAGCATCACAAATGCTCCAGTATGCATCCATCCGCAACTCCAGCGTCGCAATGCGGTCTGTCATTAAGAATTAGGAATTTTTTTTAAAAGTTTGCCATTGCTTATCTAGTCACATCTTTTAAACTAATTTCCCAATCTTCCTCAGCCATCTCGCCTCATAGCTCTGTAGTTTGCTTTGTTTAAATTTAAGACCCTAGTTTCAGACTTAACCACATCACTCTCAAACTTATAAAATTCTATCATATGATCAGTCTTCCCCAGAGGATCCTTTACTAGAAGATTACTAATTAACTTTGTCTCATTACACAATACTAGATCTAAAATAGCCTGTTCCCTAGTTGTTCCTCAACATATTGTTCTAGAAAACCGTCTTGAATGCATTGCATGAACTCGTCCCCCAAGCTACTTTTGCAAATTTGGTTTGCACAGTCTATATGAAGATTAAAGTTCCCCAGGATTATTGCATTACCCTTGTTAAATGCTCCTCTAATTTCCTGATTTATATTCTGTCCAACACTATGATTACTGCTATGGGGCCGAAAACTACTCCCACTAGTGTTTTCTGCCCATTGTTATTTCTTAGCTCCACCCATACTGATTCTACATCCTGATTTTCTGGTCTAAGATCATGTCTCACGACTGCATTTATTTCATCATTACCAGGTCTACCCCACCAATGTTCCCTCTAAGTTTTTTTGACCCGCGCGACCCCTTCATAATTCCGCTCATGTGCGTTTTTTTTCTATTTAAAAGCTGGCTTACCGGCTGTGCGGGACCGGCAGAGCGCTGCACCACCACGCAGCTTAAAGGGAACGGTGCACCCCACTTCCTTTTCCATTTTGCCTATCTTTTCTAAGTACCCTGGAATAATTAGTTCTCAACCTTGGTCACCCTACAACCACGTCTCGGTAATGGCTACTAGATCAAACTCATTTATCTCTATTTGTGCCATTAATTCATCTATCTTGTTACGAATATAGCAGCTCTAATTTTAACTTTTTACTATTTTTCCTGATGTGGCCTTAGTCGCTAATGTCCTATTACCACTGTTAAACTCTCTGTCCCTTCCTGACACAATTTGCTTGATTTTACCCAAATCACTACTCTGCTCTACAGACTTTTTTCTTCAGACTTATAGATTTACCCTTATCTGAACCCCCCCCCCCTCCCTCCCTCCCTTATTAGTTTAAAGCTGCATCTACCACCCTAGTTATTCGATTCGCCAGGACACTGGCCCCAGCCCGGTTTAAGTGGAGTCTGTCCCAACGGAACAACCCCCTCTTTCCCTCGTACTGGTGCCAATGCCCCACGAATTGAAACTTGTGAAGATACTACATTTTAGGTACAGTTGACTTTGAACTTTTTGTGGTATAACTGAGTGGAGACCACAGCAACCAGCTCCCAATGGATTACTGAAGAATATAAAAACAGCGACCCCCTGTCCTACCTGATCCCTGTAGGTGTCGGTGCCTCATTGGGGAACATTTCTTCCAGCAAACTGTCCTTCACTACTTCTTTTTGTTCCACCTATAAAATGAAAAATCATCAATATAAAGCTTTCACTCCAAGTTTGGTTGTAGTGAGTGACTTTGAAACAATAGAAACGAAAGACCCACAACTCCAGAGGGAGGTGCAATTAAAGAAAGAGTCCACTCTGTGCGGTACAGGAGGCGGCAACTTCCCTGTTTTTTGCTCTGCATTCTCATTTGCTGGGACGGCTGGTTATGCGGTGTACAGCAGTTCAGCAGTTCCTCTGCTCTTTGTTTCTCCTGCATAAAACATTTATTCAGATTTGCAGAAGTTACACCCCATACCACTCAAGAATTTTGGTGCAAGGAAGACAACAAAAATCAAACCACTTTACCTCTAACAAGGCGGTCGGTGTTCAACAGCTGCCTGTCTACAGGACTAGCATTAGTTATGGCAGCTGCAACTGCGAGAGTGATTGGAACTCTTCCATTTTACTGCAGCAAAATATATATACAGACACATTTTAAAAAGCTCTGTGCAGATATGTTACTGTAACTTCTGAACGATACAAGCACTTCACGGAGAACCTTTAGTTAAGTGATCACCAATGGGTTGCTAAAGACCACACACTGCTTTCCCTGAACGCACCACGACAGCATTCTATGATCAAAGGGTCTCAGTTTATTTTTCACCTCAGTTCCAGTGTCCTCTATGTAATTAACTCCAATCCCAGCAAAAGACTAAACAAATTTATATAAAAGAATGTATTCAAAACAAAAGGCAAACAAAAATGCACACACATCCTAGCAAGGTTAGAGAAATTAAAATAAGACAATGGCACAAAAAAAACATCCAAGGTTAAAGGGATGGATGATGAAAGATAAAGGAAACAATGATTGCATGCAGTTAATTTAACACCCAATTAGAACTTCTAACAAAAAATTCAAGGGGTACTTACTAGCAGTGGTTTCAAGATTACTAAGTGATGCTGAAACTGGAATCATTGACAGGTTTCCCTACTTGCTTTTAAGTGGTTACCTGTCAATCACAGTTAAACATTTAAGTCCCTAAAAATGGACAGTTTACTGAAAACCCTCGAGCATCACAGCCTCCCATTCAAGTACAGTATAAATAAAGCGTGGAGCTTTGCAGTGCCCAAACCAGCAACAAATAATCAATGGTGCAGGGTGGAAACAAACACCACCAACAACAGACCATAACAAAATACTGCGGATGCTGGAAATCCGAAATAACAACAGAAAACGCTGGAAAAACTCAGCAGGCCAGGCAGCATCCGTGGAGAGAGAAACAGAGTTAACGTTTCAGGTCGAAGACCTTTCGTCAGAACTGGAAAAAAGCAGGACATTAAATAGATTTAAAGCAAGGATAAAGCTGGGAAAAGGGGGAGGGGAGGAAAGAACAAAAGGAGAGATTAGGAGACCTTGAGAGACATTAAGAGATAATCAAGGCAAGAGGGGGTGTTAATGTGACAGGTTGAGGCTAGACTGGCAGAATGAAGGACAGCTGCCAGCTTCTGGGAGGGAAAAAAAAGGGGGGGGCCAAACAAAAGGGTGGATGAAAAAATAAAATATAAATGTGATAGACCTGAAACGTTAACTCAGTTTCTCTCTCCACGGATGCTGCCTGGCCTGCTGAGTTTTTCCAGCGTTTTCTGTTGTTACCACCAACATCATCTTACACTTGACAAAACAAGCAGACAGGAGGGAAGAGAAAGGGAGGAAACAAATCTATAAACAACTTACTCAAATCGAATGTGCTGTCATGATCTAATTTTCAAAAATATAAACTTGTTACCTGCAGGATTGGTAGATGTACCAATTTAAGTCAGGACTAAATATCAAATTTATACTTGGGAGTTCCAGTGAGACACCGGAAAGAATGGTATTTAAATGATGCAAGTATCTGGTGCAGTTCAGGGGTAGTTACACTCACATGGGTGGGATTCAATCCATCCTCAATCTGATTCACATCTCCCAACCACTATTTGGCATAAGAAGATAAAAGGATTCAGCTTAATTTATACAGAGCAGAGAAAAGAATTGGTATCAGTTTCTGAATTTTGTCACTATTTTCAATAGAAACACAGAGAATGAATGCAAAGTTTTCAAACAAACATACACGGATTATTTTTTTAAATTACAAGAATGAAATGAGGCGTAACCGATTTTCAACTCTAACGATCACAAGAAGCCAGGACAAGAATTCGCTTTTCACCGGTCTAATTAGATTGGAAGTGGTTACTACTACATATCAGATACAATTGGTAATATGGAGAGAATCAGAAAGTATTACAGTGCAAAACTGTTTCATGAATAATGATGTTGCCAAGTAATTTTATTCCCTTAACCATTCTATTCTTTTATGCGTTTTAACTTCTATCAAATTTGGCAAGAAATTTGATTGAAATTATTGTACTGTCGCATGGGTAATTTAGAAGCAGCACAAAGCTTGAGCATTAGCACCTCATGAGATGGTTTTTCTACCTAAACAAAAGCGCCCGTCACACTAATTGTCAAAGTGTTTGGACCCTAGCACCAAGGAGGTTAAAAAAAGACTCAAACATCACAGATACGAAAGCAAAATACTGTGGATACTGGAAATCTGAAATAAAAACAGAAAATGCTGGAAATACTTAGGTCAGGTAGCATCTGTGGAGAGAGAGAGAGAGAGAGAGAGAGAGAGTTAACATTTCAGCTTGATGACCTTTCATCAGAACTGAAAAAAGTTAAATATAACAGGTTTTAAGCAAGTTCAGGGGCAGGAAAAGGGGGGTGGGGTGGGGGGAGGGGAGGAAAGAATAAAAGGGAAGGTCTGTGATAGGGTGGAAGGCAGGAGAGATTAAATGACAAAAGGGATGATGGTGCGAGGCAAAAAGGGGCTGCAATGGGATAAGTGGAAACGTTAAGTCTGTTTCTCTCTCCACAGAGGCTGCCTGACCTGCTGAGGTTTCCCAGCATTTTCTGTTTTTATTTCAAACATCACTGAATTGGTTAGTGGACTATTTTCACACCCAGACACAAACACTTGTTAAAAGAGCTCAACACCTTGATTGACAAGTGCGCAACACAGCTAATACAACACTTCAATCAATAAATCCAGATTCCTGCGATTCATTTCAACATTTTATTAATTTAACAGGGACAGCTATCATTAGAAAAGGGATTTGAGCATGGAGATTTTATTCTATTTAATGTTTTATTCTTTTATCAGTTATTCATTTAAGTGGGCTTGACTGCAGTAAAAAGAAAAAAAAATTGCAAATGCTGTAAATGTACAGATTAGTTGACACTTATAAAGAGAAGTTAATGAGTCAGGTGTCTATCCTTTAGAACAGTATACATCGAATCAATAACCGGCCTCTCTGCTTTACAGATGCAGACCGACTTGCTGTGCATTTCGAACATTTTCTGTTTTATTTCAGAGAGTACGAGTAGCCTTTTTAACAGGTTACAGACCAAGTAATTGTTCGAGCCAATATTTATCCCTCAACCAACACCCTAATTTATTTCATTGCTGTTTGTGGGAGCTTGCTGTGCCCAAATTGGCTGCCACGTTGGCTACATTACAACAGTGACTGCACGTCAAAAGTACTTCATTGGTTGTAAAATGCTTTGGGACGTCTGGAGGTTGCAAAATGCGAGATATACACACACTCACATTACTGGGAGAAATCTGTCCTCTCCCCTGTTGTTGGGGGTCACCCATGTAACATAATTACCCTCCTCGTGTAACATGCCCACTAGTGGATTACCCTCCTCGTGTAACATACCTACTAGTGGATTACCCTCCGCGTGCAACATACCCACTAGTGGATTACCCTCCTCGTGCAACATACCCACTAGTGGATTACTCTCCTCGTGTAACATGCCCACTAGTGGATTACCCTCCTCGTGCAACATACCCACTAGTGGATTACCCTCCTCGTATAACATACCCACTAGTGGATTACCCTCCTCGTGCAACATACCCACTAGTGGATTACTCTCCTTGTGTAACATACCTACTAGTGGATTACTCTCCTCGTGTAACATCCCACGAGTGGATTACCCGCCACATGTAATTAATCTACCAGTCACTGTGTGATGTGCTGTATATGTTTACAGCATAGCTGCATTTAAGGGGAAGCTAGATAAGTACACGAGGGAAAAAGGAACAGAAGGACACACTGATAGGGCGAGATGAAGTGGGGTGGGAGGAGGCTCAGGTGGGGCATAAACACCGGCAGAGACCAGTTGGGCCAAATGGTCTGTTTCTGTTCTGTACATTCTATGTAAATTGCTCAGGTTACCAGATGAATGCTGAATGGTACTCTAATGACAGTCCCCTCTGCTATTTTAGCGAAAGCTGATTCAATTAAAACAAGCGGGTGAACACCTGTTGAAATAGAAGACGAATGTCACAAATGCATTCACTGCTCGTCTGCGAAGATCACCAAGAGTAATTTCTAGGCTCTTAAGACCTATTACATCAGGAAGTCTTTATAAAAATTATACGCTTTAGCAGCCAAATCCCAAGTGTTTAAAAACTGCTCAGTTCTGTGAAAGCATCCGGATATAATTTCCGAACTATACCCGAGAGAATCTTCTACTTGTGAGTTGCTCCATCAAACCGTCCAATTACAACTTCAAAGAATTTAATGCCACATTAAGACTTCAGTAAAACAATCTGGATTCATTTTAATAGACCGCTTTTTTTACAAACTGCTGCAAGATAGTTAAATGAGAGTTTATTTCACACTTTCATTCATGGATAGAACAGGATGTGAAACTTGGACGCACAAAATTTTTGAAAATGCCACTATACAAATCTGAATACAATCCTCTCAATTCAAATGATCTGAAAGGTCAATTCTTTCAGCACTAAATTCCCATTCTGCTGTTATTTATGTTGCTCAATTCAAATTATTAGATAATCAATTTTTATGCCTATAAACAACAGAATTATCAGGAATAGATAGTATAGAATTTTGTTTAAAACTGTATTCAGATTTTTGACATTGAAAGGATCAAAACTGAAAATGTTATGGAATAATCGATCTAAATCACTTACCCAACTGTACTCGGTTTTTCTTTGCCTGGTTATTACAGGAGTCTTGGTCTTGCTTGTAAACAGCTCCTTCTTTTCAATTATGATCTCTGAACATTCAAAAGGCAAGTACGAAGGGATGTTACTTACTAAGTTCAAGAGCTGCTCTCTGATCACAAAAACAGTCCAATGTACAGTGCGCTGGGGCTCCAACACACATGGTGCCACTAATTCCTAATCCTGACCTCACTCAGACGGATGGGGAAAACAAGCAGGATCTTAAGAGACCGGTTATACAGCATAGAATCAGTCGAACCCGGGACCTGGGTAACTAACAGGGAGAATTAAAAAACATTTAATTGACTTTTAACACAAAATTGGTAGTGCTAATGTAAACTGGGCAATGGGAAAGCTTGTAGTAATACACTAATACATCCAATTAAAACTGTTCCTTTACAGAATCTGCTTACCAAATTATTATTTTTTTTTTTTAAAAGGCACCATAAAAGTAATAGTAATTTCCATTTTTACTGAGCATCAGTCCCCCAAAACAACATTTTTAGCTTGATTCTGTGTTATGCAAGCCAAGAGTATTAGTATTTGTGGCAAACCAATCTACACAGAGCGAGGTGGGTTATTGTGGGTTGTGTCACCCTCTCGCTCTAAATTGGCCCAGGAGATTGTGGGGCTACTGGCAAGGGCGGGAGATGATGTGCAGGGGTTACACCATGCTAGGATGGGACTGGCTCGATGGACCAGCTGGTCTTCTCCTGTCCTTCTTTATTGAATGTTCTTAAGTGGATCTACTTTTAATAAACAAATGTTCCATGGTGTAAACCTGCTAAAATTACATCAAAATAGGTCACTCTTCACATCGTTACCCTCTACATACCAGGCTTCAGTCATCACTGAGGGATACCTGCACCTTTGCCTCCCCTCTCCAACCCTCTATGGGTCACCCATGCTTGGGTAAGCTCCCAGAGGTCATAATACGGAATAAAACTATATAATCACATAGAGACACGGGGTAATTAAGAACTGCCAGCATCAACTTATAAAAAGGCAATTCATGTCCAAAAAATTTAATAAGAGTTATTTGAGGAAATAATAGTGTACGGATAGAGGAAATGCACTGGATGTTGCGTATATGGATTTTCAAAAGGCATTGGATAAGATGCCACACAAGAGGCTGGTTGATAAAATTAAGGCACATGGTATTAAAGGAGATATGGTAGCAGGGATAGCAAGTTGGTTAAAGGACAGAAAAAAAAGTAGTTGTTAATGGATGCTTTCCGGCTTGAGGGATATATATATATAAAAATGATCTGGACTTGGGTATATGGGGCACAAAAATAGTGAGCATGGTTAACTGTGAAGAGGACCGTAAGCGATTTCAGAACAGAGGCAGGTTAGTATATCGGGCATAGATATCGGATGACATTTAATGCAGAGAATGCATTTTGCAAAGAATGAGAGGGAATATGCACTAAATGGTAAAAATGTAAAAAGGAGTAGAGGAGCAGAGAGCCTTTGAGGGTTCAGACACAGAAGTGGGAGGACAAGTTGCTTCAGCTTTTAAAAACAAAACAACACGTGGTATCCTAGGTTTTATAAATGGGGCATGGAGTACAAAAGCAAAGAGGTAATGCTAAACATGTACAAATCATTGGTTAGGCTGCAGTTAGAATACTGTGCCTAGTTATTGGCACCTTACTTTAGAAAGGATGTCATGGGGAAGGTGCAGGAGAGATTCACTAAGACAATACCAGGGATGAGAGGTTTTAGTTTTAAGAGATTAGAGAAAATGACACTCTTTTCATTACAGCAGAAAGGGGCAAGAGGTGCACAAACCCATCTCTGCCCGCAACACAATCGCTGCATCATTCAATATTGGGGTAGTTAAAGTCTCCCATTATCACTACTCTATATTCATGCACCTCTCAGTAATTTCCCTGCAAATCTGCTCCTCTATCTCCTGCATAAATTGAAGATCTTCAAAAGAGTCGAGTGGTTAGAAGAATGTTTTTATGCAGAGGGTTGTTAAGACATGGAACACACTATCAGAAACAGTGGTGGCAGAATAGCAAGGAATAGCTTTTAAAAGGGAATTGAATAAATATTTGAAAGAGATATATGTAAAAAGGATATGGGGAAAGGGTAGGGAAATAGGACCAAATGCAAAGTTCAGTCAGAGTCAGCACATTACAATGATTCTATGGAGTTCAGATTAATGGGAATTCACACTTGAACCACCAGTTTAAACTGAACAGCAGCCTGCTGTTCCACTGCCAATCCATTAATTGGTGGCTAGCGTCAGCTGAGCACCATTATAAATAACATCGTTAAAATTAAACTTCAGAAATATTCTAACAACTTTTGTTTGAACAGAAAGGCAAGATTGCAACGGAAAAGCTCTTGCCCTGCCTATTAGGATTAGCTGTCCTAGTGTGTCATGCTACAGCCGAGTGTCACAGTGTACGACAACTGACCTGGGCCCTGCTGGTTTCCTGACACAAACTGAAACTCCAGCTTCTTTTGGTCTGATTCAGATAATTACAAACTCGATTCACAGGAGGACGGAGAACCAGAGAGAAGGGATTGAAGAATGTGTTTGGGGGGGGGGGGGGGGGGGGGGGAAGCAGGTTTTTCGTGGTGGAGATCAATCAGAAGTGGTTGGACCCAATGGCTTTTCTGGTCACCATCTGGAGTTCACATTTCAAATACAGAACGCAAGAACTAAAACTAATGCTAATCGTTTTCATTTTGAATGAAAATCCATCAATACTTAAATTCAGTATTAGTTGTATTGTAACAATGCAATACAGCACCTCTTGCTTTCTTCCTATAATCTGGAAAGAATCTCCAGTAAACTGGGCTTATTCACCTTCTTCCGTGTCACTGTACTGATCAGAATCCGTGCTCCCGTTCGGCTGGTTTTCCTCAGTTACTGACCCCTGGTCCATCAACTGCTCCAACTTCTTCTCGTAGACCTTCCTGGTGGAGGCTGCACAACGGTGAGGGAGAGAATTAGGACACATTACTCATCTCACCTGCAACTTATCAATCTCAATACTTTAAAGGATAAGAAAATGGGAAGAGAGAGACATGAGAAGGCCTATAACAAAAGGGTATCGACTTGTACAACACTGATCAGCACATATAGAAGAGTACAACACAAAAGTACAAAGTGACTGGGAAGAGTAACTGCACAGCAATCAGGAACTTTGCTTATTTTTCTCTTTACTCAGCCCAGGTTAATAGACTCCAGTATCTCCACAAATTAGGTGTTTTTTTCCACCCAGCGAGCCATTAGTAACTCTCTGTGATTGCTTCTTAAAAAAAAATACACCCTGGTTTGTCTGCACTATTCCCATATTCAGAGGCTGTTCTTGGAGGGCAGCACATTACTTTGGAGCGCCAATGTACAGCGTGATGAAGCAGAGTTCCCAATCTCAACCACATAACACGAGGTGACAGTGACTGGAGACCGAGCATCTCCAACAAAGGGCACAGGCCGTTTCCATCAGGCTGCTCTTAATCAGCTCTTGGCAACTAGCTCGTGGAGATATGTGGGCTGGGGTCTTGCTTTGTGGGATAATGAAACAATTCGCTTATACCCTAACAAAAATCCATTTTCAGCTTTCCTGATTACTAATTAAATCCCAGCATTCAAATTCAGCACCATCCCAGGATTGTGACGTGTGTTCCTAACGGCAAGACCACCCTATTGTTACTTGCTCCCTCAGACTGACTATGACACAGTGTGTTGGAGTATTAACATGCAGTGCCACAGAGAGATGAGATATGCGCTGGGTTCAGCACTTTGCTGTTTCCCCCCACCAAACTTTGTAAAAGTCCGGATACCAAACACAAACATCGAACAGCAAAACAGATCTACCGAAGGTACTAGAGGGACGACAGATAGGAATCTTTACACCGACTTACTGCTGTTTGGAAAATGGGACTCCAGACTTCAAGTCTCATTTGGATCCAGTTACACAAGTTCACATTTCCCTGGCAGGTTCTGTTCTACTGGTGGATTTTGTTTTGGGGAGGGGAGGGAAGTGGGGAAGAACAGGTCCCCATTGCATTGCATAATGCAAACATGGAGGTATGAATCACACTGGAGAGTGGGATTGAATTGGGTGCACAGGGAGTTACCAAACAATTTGTTTGCTGCCACAGTGACGACCGTCGTCTGAAAAGAACCAGGACAGAGCAATGGCATGGACACACAAGGAAAGCAAGAAAAGCAGAAGACCCTGGCTGAGGGAGAAGGAATACAGGCATTGCATATCCTAACAGGAGTGGTGCACAGAGATCGAGACTACCCAGGGAGCTACTTAAAGGGCTGTATAATGAATTAAAGTAGATGATTTATAACTATAACTGCTGTGCCTGGTGGCATATATGGAAAGTCATATTAAAGGGCCACCTACAGGAATCTCAGGGAAATGTCACAGGTAATGGTGGACATCTGAACATGCAATTCCCCATAGGAAATGTTTACATAGCAGTTTTCAGTGGAACGCACAACTCGTACTGATTATTGATGTGTTCACCAAGTGGAGAGTAATAGTGTCAGGAGTCTGAGTTATAAGGAAAGGCTGGGAAACACTGGGCTTTTCATGCTGGAAGGGAGGTGCCCGAGAGGTGATCTTATAGAGGGATACAAGATAGTCAAGGGAGTGGAAAAGGAAAATCCTGAGTATCATTTTAAATTAAATTGCGAGAGTAGGACGGAGCGGTCACAGATTCAAACTAGTAACAGGTAAATTTAGGTCTTGTATCATGAAACAGCTCCTGGATACAGTGGAGGTGAAAGCTCTGGATAATTTAAAATGCAATTGGATGGGACGACTTTCAATGTCTTTCTGGGTGGATGAACTGATTATGTTGAATAGTTTTCCTCACCCATAATTACTGTGAATCAAAGGTATTTGCTGCCAACTATCTGTGTCAAGGTCCTCGACGCTTGGAAGCGAGAAAGTCAGCCTTTTCGTGCTGTGCCGTGCGTGATTTGGTATCGATACTCACCCACAATAGGACCCACAGAAAACCCGTATTTTATAAGCTGCTCTTTTAAATCTTCATCTGTCAACTCAGTCACATCTATGAAATCTTTTTCTTCCACACTAGTTTTATCCGTCTTCCTTGTGGCTTTCTGTGCAAGAAAGGCAATATTAAAGCCAAGAAGCTGATACAAGTGGAAAATTTGAAGTCATATATTCTTTAAATGGCCAACTGTGGTCTTGAGGCGCAGAGCCTTGGTGTATTTCACGACCCCGAGCCGAGATTCCTTCCCCACATACCAAGCCTCCATTGCTCCCTCCACTTCACCATCTGTGGCCGCTGTTACACCCACTTAGCTACAGCTGTCCTGAACACTCTCCCCAAACCCCTCCTCACTCGGTCATCTCCATCCTCACATTCAGAGCTGCCCAAAACCCTTCTCGTTGACAATGGAACAAGAAAAGCATTATCCCCTTTTCCCTCTTGTTTGGTTTCCAATGTTTTTCCTCCACCCAAGGGTCTCGTTTGTGAGGAAGGCTATAGAAATGAAACCTGTTGACGACAATGGTAGAGAATTAAACTGCACCAGCTGGGGACCGCAGACAGAGGGTAACGGCACCAATCCCCTTACTGGTTTATAGGATTTACTGGTTCAGACAACGCGCTCTCCCCATTACACTGGGTATCGGTTTATAGGATTTACTGTGTTCAGACAACGTGCTCTCCCCATTACACTGGGTATCGGTTTATAGGATTTACTGTGTTCAGACAACGCGCTCTCCCTATTTCTGTATTTTTTGGACAAATAAAGATTTAGCTTAACTTCCTTGCTTTCGCACTCTATGTCGTTATTTATAAAGCCATGGATCTCATGTTTTTTTTAAAAAAAAACACTCTCAACTTATCCTGCCACCTTCAAAGATTTGTGTACATACATCTCCAGGTCGCTCTGTTCCTGCACCGCCATTAAAATCGTACCATTTAGTTCATATTGCATTTCCACATTTGCTTTGAGGACTGCCAACCTTTTCAATTTCTATCCTATGCAATATCACTACTGCTGCCTCCTTTATTGCTACATAGGCAGCATCCTCTTCTCTAGTGAAGACAGATACAAAGTGCTCATTCAGTTCCTCAGCCATGCCCTCTGCCTCAATAAGATCACCTTTTTGGTCCCTAATTGGCCCCACCCTTCCTTTGACTACCCTTTTATGTATTTATAAAAGAGTTTTTTGGACTATCTTTTATGTTAGCTGCTAATCTATTCTCATACTCTCTCTTTGCCCCTCCAGTGTCATCTTGCCTCGGAGTCAGGAGGTCGTGGGTTCAAGGCCCACTCCAGGGACTTGAGCACAAAACTCTAGGCCGACATTCCAGTGCAGTGCTGAGGGAGTGCTGCACTGTCGGAGGTGCCGTCTTTCAGATGAAACGTTAAACCGAGGCCCCATCTGCTCTCTCAGGTGGATGTAAAAGATCCCGCGACACTATTTCGAAGAAGAGTAGGGGAGTTTTCCCCGGTGTCCTGCCCAATATTTATCCCTCAACCAGCATCACTAAAACAGATTATCTGGTCATTATCACATTGCTGTTTGTGGGAGCTTACTGTGTGCAAATTGGCTGCCGCGTTTCCCACATTACAACGGTGACTACACTTCAAAAGTATTTCATTGGCTGTCAAGCGCTTCGAGACGTCCGGTGGTCGTGAAAGGCGCTATAGAAATGCAAGTCGTTCTTTCTTTGTCCCTTTTTTAGATCTCTTCTGTACTTTTACTTCTACAAGACTGTCTCCTGCCACAGTTTCCCTGAGCAAGTGACAACACAAATGCAACTAGTGTCATATCCACTGCTGGACCATTAAAAAAACCACAGCAGCAGTACAGGCACTTCATACAGGAGTCTCAGCATCAAGTGCACAGCCCTGACACCACACCTGTGCAAGCAACAAGTATAAACACTGATACAATAGCAAAATACTGTGGATGCTGGAAAACTGAAATAACAACAGAAAGCGCTGGAAAAACTCAGCAGGCCAGGCAACATCCGTGGAGAAACAAGAGTTAATGTTTCAGGTCGAAGACCCTTCGTCATAAACGGGCAGTTCCCACTCATACAGCTGTCCAATATTGCTAACACAGTACAAGCACCGTCAACGCAACGAGGGGTATAAGAGCTGAACCAGATTCAGTCGAAACTCCAGGTGCTTCTGCTGTGCGGATGGCAAATCAGCTCTTACGTTCGGAAACTCCTCCAAACTATTACCCACAATCTCACCTTCAGCAATCAAACAAAAATAAAACTGATGTTAAAAATGATTCCAATTCTTGATTGTTGGATGATTTGATAGAGAGTCTTCCTCTTTTAAAAGTACAGCCGTTGACAAGAATTTTGCTGCCTATTGTTACTATGAGTCAGTCAATCACTTGTCCATTACCTTCCAAGGGTAACTGAATAATCTATTAGCTGGATGGGGTACAGAGGAAATGCATGAGATGGTACAAGGGTGGGTAGCTGTTTGGGGCTGAGGACAATCATTTAATAATTTAAAACCCTTCAATGCTTTGCCACCCTTAGGCTAGGACAGTTACAGATGTTTCTTGCTCAACTATCGGGGAACGAAAAGGAAATTACTGTCAAGGCATTTGGCAAGGAATCCGCACAATTTCCTGACTATAAACAGCAGAGTTTGTGTGTTGGCTTTCACTGACAATTTATAATTTTTATTCAAAATAACTTGTAGGCTAAGCCATCCTTGTGATCAATTTGTTAGTCATATTTATCGATGCAGTTTGAAGGGGGTTTAAATGATGTGCACATCTGTTAAGCAACAACTGTCAAAATTCCAGCAATAATTTACAGCAAAACTTCAAACTATGAAATGTAAGAAACAGGAGTGCACACTGACTAGAGTACATAACCAGCTGCATTATTACAACATCTGGCCTTGGGCAACATTCCACCACGCGCAGGTTTTACCAGAGAGACATTGGAGGACATCCAGCAACAGCCACTCCCCTGGAAAGAGTGGACTCATTGCTTTGCAATCACCACTTCAAATCAGTGTTCACACACACACGTGTGTATTCCAGGCTGGCTATCAATCAGTGTTCACGCATGTGTGTACTCCAGGCTGGCTATCAATCAGTGTTCACGCACGTGTGTACTCCAGGCTGGCTATCAATCAGTGTTCACACACGTGTGTACTCCAGGCTGGCTATCAGTGTTCACACACGTGTGTACTCCAGGCTGGCTATCAATCAGTGTTCACACACGTGTGTCCTCCAGGCTGGCTATCAATCAGTGTTCACGCACGTGTGTCCTCCAGGCTGGCTATCAATCAGTGTTCACGCACGTGTGTACTCCAGGCTGGCTACCAATCAGTGTTCACGCACGTGTGTACTCCAGGCTGGCTATCAATCAGGAGTAGGAGCCCTGTCTGTCTTTCCCCTCCTTAACTGGGGTACTGAGGGCAATTGTAGTGCCAAGTGGGGCGGAGTTAAGGCCAGAGTCCAGAATTGGGGAAGTGGCACAGCACAGTCCCGACAATGTCATCCAGCGTCCTGTTGCCCACCGTGTCAGACTCAAAACAGCAACGCGATCAGGAATTTAAAAGTTAAGTGAGCAAGTGCTGAAAAGCCACCTGAACACACATTAGCAACCCACCAGCACTGGGTTTGGGGTTCAGTGACACTGCTTCTGGGGCTTGGAGTGTCCATATTTCTAAATGTAATCCAGCTAATGGAAGTTTCAAAAGCTGCAAAGTAATATTCATCAGCTTTGTAAGTTGGTACAAGGTACAAAATTTAACTTCAGCTGATCTTTTGGATGAGACGTTAAACTGAGGCAGTCTGCCCTCTCAGGTGGATGTAAAAGATCCCATGGCACTGTTCAAAGAGGAACAGGGGAGTTAACCCTGGTGTCCTCACCAATATTTATCCCTCAATCAAAATTAGCTGGTCATGATCACGTTGCTGTTTGTGGGAGCTTGCTGTGCACAAATTGGCTGCTGCGTTTCCTACATTACAACAGTGACTACAATTCAAAAGTAGCTCATTGGCTGTAAAGCGCTTAGGGATGTCCTGAGGTCGTGAAATGCGCTATAGAAATGCAAGTCTTTCTTTACCATTAAAATATTTTGTAAACCCACAGTTTTGATCAGTTTTCATATTTTCTGCTTTGGATACATCTCATGTTCAATTAAAACCAGAACATTATAAACTGGGGGCGGGCATAATGAGAGAGATGAACAGCGAACTTAGAATTGCAGATACATCACAACACTGAGCAGGAGTTGGCTTTAAACCAGTGTTGTTCAATAGAAATTAGTGACGACACACAGGTGCGGCTATGGCGACAGTTTTAGCAGAAAACGCCTTACATACAATACAGTAAATGTACTTCACACATGTGTATTTACTGATAAAATATCCACCACCATTCAGTAACCAAGGAAGTAAAGCACTCAAACAAAACACACTCGCACACTCTACTGTTTGTCCTACCATTTTACCAACAAACACACAAAAAGGTTAAAGTTCACGTGCATACACCGTGCGAAGAGGAGTATTGAGGTCACAGGCCCAACGACTGTGTCTATTACTCATTTTTATTTACTAATCAGAAATGCAAGTAGCCACATCTGGATTCCTAATTAGCCACATGTGGCTAGTGTATTGAACAACACTGATTTAAACTCAGTTACCCATGCACCATGTTCATTTCCAACAACTTGTATTTATAAAGCGCCTTTAACGTAGTAAAACATCCCAAGGCGCTACACAGGAGCATTCAGACAAAAATTGACACCGAGCCACATAAGGGGATATTAAGCCAGATGACCAAAAGCTCAGTCAAAGAGGTAGGTTTTAAGCGGAGTCTGAAAGAAGGAGCCAGAGATAGAGAGACGGCGAGGTTGGGGGAGGAAATTCTACTGCCTAGGGCCTAGGCAGCTGAAGGAAGTGGGGGATTCACAAAAGGCCAGAGGTGGAGCAACATAGACTTCATGGAGAGTTGTAGGGCTGGAGGAGGTTACAGAGATAGGGAGGGGCAAGGCCACGGAGGGATTTGAATAAGAGGATGAGCATTTTAAAATCAAGGCGTTGGCGGACCGGAAGCCAATGGAGGTCAGTGAGCACAGGGGTGTTGGGTTAACAGGACTTGGTGCGAGTTAGATTATGGGCAGAGTTTTGGATGAGCTGAAGTTTATGGAGGGTGGAAGATGGGAGGCCAGCCAGGAGCACATTGGAATAGTCGAGTCTAGAGCTACCAAAGGCACGGATGAGGGTTTCAGCAACAGATGAGTTGAGGCAAGAGGTGGAGACAGGCAATGTTAGAGGTGGAAGTAATCGGTCTTTGTGATGGAGAGGATATGGGGTCGGAAGCTCAGCTGAGGGTCAAATAGGACATCGAGGTTTGTGAACGGTCTGACTTAGCTAGAGACAGTGACCAGGGAGAGGGATGGAATCAGAAGTTAGGGAATAGAATTTGTGGCGGGGATGAAGACAATGGCTTCGGTCTTCTCAATGTTTAATTGGAGGACAAGCAGTCAAGCAACACAGACAGTGGAGGGAGTCAAGAAATTAGATGGTGAGGTAGAGCTGGGTGTTGTCAGCATACATGCGGAAACGGACGCTGTGTTTTCAGATGATGTCGCCGAGGGGCAGCATGTAGATGAGAAATAGGAGGGGGCCAAGGATAGATCATTGGGGACACCAGAGGTAACGGTGCGGGAAGAGAAGCCATGGCAGGTCATGGCTGTGGCTGGATAGAAAGAGATGGAACCAGGCAAGGACAGTCCCACCCATCTGGACAAGGAGAGGCGCTGGAGGAGGATGGTGTGGTCAACCGTGTCAAAGGCTGCAAACAGGACAAGAAGGATGAGGGCGGGTAGTTTACCACGGTCATACAGGGTGTCATTTGTGACTTTGATAAGGGCCGTTTCAGTGCTGTGGGAGGGGCAGAAACCTGATTGGAGGGATTCAAACATGGAGCTGCGGGAAAGATGGGCACGGATTTGGGAGGCGACAACACATTCAAGGATTTGAGGAAAGGGAAGTTGGAGATGGAGCGGTAGTTTGCAAGGATGGTGGGATTAAGGGTGGGTTTTTTGAGGAGGGAAGTGATGATGGCAAATTTGAAAGGGAGGAGGACAGTACCCGAAGAGTAAGAACCGTTATTATCAGCCAACATGGGGGCCGGGGCGAATGGAAGTTGGGTGGTCAGCAGTTTGGGGGAATAGGGTCGAGGGAGCAGGTGGTGGGTCTGGTGGACAAGGTGAGCAGATATAGGCGAGAGATTAGAGAGAAGAGCATGGGGGGTGGGGGTGGGGGTGGGGGGGGGGATGGGGGGTGGGGGGGGATGGGGGGTGGGGGGGGATGGGGGGTGGGGGGGGATGGGGGGTGGGGGGGGGGGGATGGGGGGTGGGGGGGGGGGGATGGGGGGTGGTGGGGGGAGAGCTTGGCTTGGTGGGTAAGGGAACAAATTGAGTATCATTATTACAAATAACAAAACCAACCAGTTCAAAATATAAACACAGAAAATGCTGGAAACACTCAGCAGGTCAAGCAGCATCTGTGGAGAGAGAAACAGTTAACGTTTCAGGTCTGTGACCCTTCGTCAGAACTGGAAAAAGTTAGAGATTTAACAGATTTTAAGAAATGGAACAGAGAAGTCGAGAAAGGGAAGAGCCAGAGATGGACCATGTGAAGGTGAGGGAAGGGTCAAAATTGGAAGCAAAGTGAATGAAATTTTCTAGTTCAGGGCGAGAGCAGGAAACGGCACCAATACAGTCATCAATGTACTGGAAAAAGAGGTGATGGAGGGGACCTGAGTAGGACTGGAACAAAGAATGTTCCACATATCCCACGAAAAGGCAAGCACAGCTGGGGCCCATGCGGGTTCCCATAGCAACACCTTTAATTTGGAGGTCGCCCGTCACTTTAATTCCCCGCTCTACTCCCACTCTGACCTCTCCATCCTCGGCCTCTTGCACTGTTCCAATGAAGCTCAACGTAAGCTCGAGTAGGCACTTTACAGCCTTCTGGACTCAACATCGAGTTCAACAATTTCAGGCCATAACCTCTGCCCCTATTTTTTCCAGGCGGCAGCTGTTGATGATTCTGCCACCCCAATTTGCAACATTTAACTATTCCTGCCTTCCACCCTATCACAGACCGTCCCTTTTCTTCTGTCCTGCCCTCCCCTGCCCCCACATTTGCTTAAAATCGGTTACATCTGCAACTTTTTCCAGTTCTGAGGAAGGGTCACAGACCTGAAACTGTTTCTCTCTCCACGGATGCTGCCTGGCCTGCTGAGTGTTTCCAGCATTTTCTGTTTTTGTTCTGGATTCCAGCATCCGCATTATTTTGCTATTGTACAGTTCAAATTATAGATCACTACATTATAGATATTGCGGAAAAGGTTCAAAAAGTAAACAGAACAGGGCAGATTTTAAATCAAAACTTTTGAGATTGCTAAATGTAAATAGTCAACATCAGGGAAATGTGAGGCGAGATGCAACGCTCGGACAGAAAACGCAAATTAATTTTAGCAATAAAAAGGCTGGACTAATATGCATAAACTGAAGCTGCTTTTTAAATGGGCGTCACTTCAAATAATTGACAGCCAGTTATTGGCGGGAGGAACTTTCACCTTTACAAAAATTTTGCACATCGCTAATGGATATATTTCACGGGCGATGCAAAATACAGAAGCGCCAGTGGGACAGGGGGGATTGCAGACCCTGGCAGAGCTGTGGTTAGAGCAGCGGATCAGCAATCCCATCACAGCGCCCGCCGGGCGGCCCGCCTAGACATGGTCGGCACGGCGGAAGCGGCACTTTAAGCGGGAAAGCTGCAAGTGTTTTAATGTGGTGTTGACCGAATGGAGCCCGGTCCCAGCAGAGCCCGGGGGCCCGTCCCAGCCCAGCTCAGCCCGGAGCCCCTTCCCAACCCAGCCCGGAGCCCCTTCCCGGCCCACGGCCCAGCACAACCCAGAGCCCGGGGGCCCGTCCCCCAGCCCAGCTCGGAGCCCCTTCCCGGCCCAGGGCCCAGCACAGCCCAGAGCCCGGGGTCCCGTCCCAGCCCGGAGACCGAGCCCAGCCCGGTCCCAACCGAGGGCCCAGCCCAGCGCCCCTTCCCAGCCCAGCCCGGAGCCCCTTCCCAACCCAGCCCGGAGCCCCTTCCCAACCCAGGGCCCAGCCCACCCGCCTCACCTTGCCCGAGCGGCCCCGGCCCGCGCCCTCCTCCTCATCGCTGGAGAACTCTGCGCTGCGGCTACTGTTGCGGGCCGTCAGGTGCTGGCGGTACAGCTGCACATACACGTCCTTGCGGTGCTCGCCCAGCGGCAGGCTGACGCTGTGGGCCACCAGCTCGCTCTTCAGCCGCTCCTTGGTCAGCACCGACGGGTCCTCCAGGTACTCGGGCATGGCTATGGCTGCGGCGCTCGGGTCCGGCGGGCAGGGGAGAACGGCGCCGGGCGGACAATCAGACACTAGGCCGCAGGGGCTCCCGCTCAAACACTCGGCAGCACCGCGCGCCACCATTGGCTCCCGCGGCACAGCAACACACGCCGCCATTGGCGGGTTAAATGTGCGGCACCGTTACCAAGGGCGACAGCTCCAGCCGGGCGGCGGGCTCGGAGCGGGGAACAGGCCCAGCCACTGATGGTTCAAATATAAACTGAGAATGCTGCAAACACTCAGCAGGCCAGGCAGCATCTGTGGAGAGAGAAACAGAGTGAACGTTTCAGGTCGATGACCCTTCCTCAGAACTGAAAAAGCCTAAAATTAGATTTTTAAGTGGGTTCAGTGACCCGGGGCTGCCTGTTGTCTCCGCGGCCTGCAGCAGTCGGTGTCCCAGGTTTATACAGAGTGTGAGAGGCTGCAGCCCCTCTTCCACTGTTGGAAGGCATGATGCGGAGATGCTGGTGTTGGACTGGGGTGGACAAATGTGAGAAGTTGCAGAACACCAGGTTATAGTCCAACAGCTTTATTTGAAATCACAAGCTTTGGGAGCTGCTGACTGAGGAGTAGAAGCAGCAGAGTGGTGGTCTCTGTGACCAAGAAGAGGAGAAGGAGAAGGAGACCAGACAGCAGGCCACCACCAACAACCAACCACAACAACTGAGGTGCCTGGAGAGAGAGGACAGGAGAGGAGAAAGAAAAGAAAGGAAGGCCAAGGCCATCAACACCAGAGGAGAGGCCTTTCCACACTGCCTCCTCAATTGGCCTCCATTTTAGGAGAGGGAGAGAGGGGAGAAAACAACACCAACAAACATCAACTGTTTGGAAGGAGGAAGGAAAGAACAACAGCTACAGGTGGGTGTGATTCTGGTGCACTCTCCCAGAGACTTTGTTTTGTAGTTGGGGGGAGGAAAGAAGAAAAAGAAGAAGGCTGGAACATCCAAGGGGTGAATCTTTTATTCAAACCAATAATACAAATTACATAGTAAAACCATTACATTCATCCATCAAAATACAGTACAAATACCCCCAAACAATACCACACTTTTTTTTATATTAAAATAATACATCTCACTTAACTCCACATAAAACAACCCATTTCAACACCACAGTGTACAAACACATAGCACCATCACAATCCAACTAAATGCCACATATCACATCCACTCCAATAACCCAAGAAACCTGTTCCGCGCCAGTCCCACTGGCACCACCCACCCGACCATCCACTCAATTGTTCTCCGTGCTGGGCCTCCCGCCCAGGCCACTCTCCTCCGGGTCTTCCACCTTGGGCCTTCTGCACCGGACCCTCCGCACCGGCATTCTCCGCGAGCAGCCGGGGTGAATCAACCGCATCTCCCGACTCCACCTCTGCCGACCAGCCGCCCCCGCCCTGGGCCCCCCGCCTGGGGTTCTCCGTGCTGGGCCTCCCGCCAGGCCACTCTCCTCTGGGTCTTCAACCTTGGGCCTTCTGCACCGGACCCTCCGCACCGGCATTCCCCACGAGCACCCGGGGTGAAGCAACCGCATCTCCTGACTCCACTCTGCCGACCAGCCGCCCTCCGCCCTGGGCCCCCCGCCTGGGGTTTCTCCGTGCTGGGCCTCCCGCCCAGGCCACTCTCCTCCGGGTCTTCCACCTTGGGCCTTCTGCGAAGGGACAACTTGGAGTGCATTAAATTAAAATAACATTTCCCGGGGAAACGATGCACTCCAGTCCCTGCGGCGCCCACCGGTCTCGGAAGGCTTCAAGTGTGCCGGCGGACACCGCATGCTCCATCTCCAGGGCCACCCGGGCGCGAACATAGCCGCGGAAGAGAGGCAGGCAATTGGGCCGAACGACCCCCTCGACCGCCCGCTGCCTGGACCTGTTAATGGCCACTTTGGCCAGGCCCAGGAGCAGTCCTACGAGGAGGTCCTCCGACTTGCTCTCTCCCCTCCGCACCGGGTGACCGTAGATCAGGAGCGTGGGACTGAAGTGCAACCAAAAAGCGAGGAGCAGCCCCTTCAAATATTCAAAGAGGGGCTGCAACCTCTCACATTCCACATAAACGTGGAACACGGACTCCTCGAGGCCGCAAAAAAGACAGGCGGCCTGGGAGTCCGTGAACCTACTTAAAAACCGATTGCACGGGACTGCTCCGTGCAACACCCTCCAGGCCATGTCCCCAATAGAAAAGGGGAGTACTCCCGCATAGAGAGCCCTCCATTGGGGACCTTCGCCTCCGCCGGACGGCAAGATGGCACGCCAAGGCGTGTCCGGACGGCAGGCGAAGATGACAAAGTGGAAAGTGTGCAGGAGCAGCCCGTACAGGAAACCCCTCCGTGCAGAACTGAAGGGCACGGAGGGCATTTCCCCGAGACGGCTCAAGTTGTGAGGCGCCGGTTCCCGAGAGGGGTTTCGGGGCCGTGCGCCGATGAGGAATTCCGTCCGAACGGAGGTCAGTTCGGACGGGATCGCCCCACGTGCTTGAGCCTCCTCGATACACCTAGTGGAGTCCGGGCCCAGTGCCACTTTCAGCAACTCGATGGCTTTGGCCGCGCGCCAGACGTCTGCCCAGGAGAGGCGCCGCGCCAACTCCTCTGGCGCCATCCAGCCCGCTCCTCCGCCATCGAGCAGGTCCCTGACTCTGGTCACCTTGCCTGGCACAGCCCTGCCCTCCGCCAGCCAGCCGATCCGTCGGACGTGGAGGTGCGGATTCCTGAACAGCGGCTCCCGAAGGAGAGCCGCCACTCCTGACGGGGGAGAACTCCGCCTGGAGGCGACCTGGTTCCAGACCCATAGCAGTTCCTGGTAAAAGACAGGCAGCTCCCACAGGTAGGCTCGCGTGCGGCCCAATTCCACAAACAGGAGCTGCGTGTCGTAGTTGAGGCCGTGCATCTGGCGGAAGAAATACGTCGCCAGCGCACACCATCTGGGAGGATTCTCGACGTAAAGGTACCTCTGCAGCGTCTGAAGACGGAAAGTCGCCGCCTGGGTGCGAAGGCACACCAGCGCCTGACCGCCCTCCCTAAGCGGGAGACACAGAACCGCGGCAGAGACCCAGTGCTTCCTTTTGTCCCAGAAGAAGTCGATGAGCATCTTCTGTATCTTGGCGACAAACGCAGGGGGAGGGATCAAAGTGACCAACCGGTACCACAACATGGCGGCCACCAGCTGGTTTATGACCAGCGCTCGACCCCTGTAGGACAACACTCGGAGCAACCCCGTCCAGCGTCCTAGGCGAGCGGTGACCTTGGCCTCCAGCTCTTGCCAGTTCGCCGGCCAGGTGTCCTCGGCAGGGCTGAGGTAGACTCCCAAGTAGAGGAGGTGTGTTGTGCTCCAGGCGAAGGGCCTGAACTCCTCCGGCAGGGAGTCCACCCGCCACTGGCCCACCAGGAGTCCAGAACATTTCTCCCAGTTGATCCTGGCGGAGGATGCGTCCGAGTAAATCTGCTGGCATTCTCGCATCCTCCGCAGGTCGACGGGATCCGTGACCATGAGGAGCACGTCATCGGCGTAAGCCGAGAGGACGACCTCCACGCCCGGCCCTTGCAGAGCCAGTCCCGTCAACCTCTTCCGCAAGAGGCGCAGGAAAGGCTCCACGCAAACGGCATATAACTGACCGGACATGGGGCATCCCTGACGCACCCCCCTCCCGAAGCGAAGGGGCGCCGTCAAAGACCCGTTAACTTTAATCAGACACTCCGCGGCGGCGTACAGAAGTCGGATCCGGGCGACGAAATGCGTCCCGAACCCGAATGCGCGCAGAGTCCCGAAGAGATACTCGTGATCCACCCTGTCGAACGCCTTCTCCTGATCCAGGGAAAGGAAGGCGACCGACAGACCAGTCCTCTGGGAAAGGTGGACCAGGTCCCGGACCAGATGGATGTTGTCGTGGATTGTCCGGCCCGGGACCGTGTAGGACTGGTCGGGGTGGATCATGTGGGCCAGCACGGTGCCGAGGCGGGCAGACATGGCCCTGGCAAAAATTTTATAGTCCGTGCTGAGGAGGGAGACCGGGCGCCAGTTTTTTAAAAGGCGGAGATCACCCCTCTTGGGCAGCAGGACGATAACCGCCCTGCGCCAAGAGAGGGGCATCTCCCCGGTCGCCAGACTTTCCCCCAGGACCCGCGCGTAGTCGCCCCCCAAGACGTCCCAGAACGCCCTGTGGAACTCCACGGTCAGCCCGTCCAGCCCCGGGGACTTTCCCCTCGAGAGCTGGCGCAGGGCGCCGGTCAGCTCCGCCAAACTTAGCGGAGCGTCCAATTCTTCGGCGCCCTCCGGGCCGACCTTCGGCAGGTCCTCCCACAAAACTCTGCGCGCATCCTCGCTGGACGGATCCGGAGAGAACAGAGCCCCGTAATAGGCCCGGGTCCCCGCGCTGATCCCCTCCGGATCCGAGACCAGAGATCCGTCGTCGGCCAGCAGCCCCAAGAGCTGCTTACGGACCCCTCGTCTTTTTTCCAGCGAGT
This sequence comes from Squalus acanthias, assembly GCA_030390025.1. Taxonomy (NCBI): domain Eukaryota; kingdom Metazoa; phylum Chordata; class Chondrichthyes; order Squaliformes; family Squalidae; genus Squalus; species Squalus acanthias. Next base: position 406,548 of record JASTWF010000405.1, read on the forward strand.
AGAAGAAGGGGGAGCCGCGGTCCAGGTCCCGCAGGAACTGGATCCGCGACCTCACGTACGCGCCTCGGGACCCGACCAGCTGCAGGTCCTTCAGCGCGCCCTTCTTCTCTTCGTACACCTTCCGCAGGGCCGGGTCTTCGACGACTTGACCGAGACGGGACTCCAGGTCGAGCACTTCTTTCTCCAATCGCCCGACCCGGGCCTCCCGCCTCTTGGTCGACCCCTTCGCGTACTCCTGACAGAAGAGACGGACGTGAGCCTTGCCCACGTCCCACCATAGCCTCAAGGAGGGGAAGCCCCCCTGCTTCCTTCTCCAGTCGGCCCAGAACCGGCGAAACGAATCCCGGAACCGCACGTCCTCCAGCAGCAGGTTGTTAAAATGCCAGTACGCGGACCCCCCCGGCGCCTGCAACGGAGCGAGCTCCGCCCACACCAGGTGGTGGTCCGTGCACGGCACCGGCCGCATGGAAGCCGCCGGAACGCAGGAGACGTACGCCCGGGAAATATAAAGGCGGTCGATTCTGGACCTTCCTCCTCCAGACCCCACCCAAGTGAAGGCGCTGGAGTCGGGATGGAGATTTCGCCAGACGTCCACCAAGTCGAAGGACCCGACCAGGTCCCTCAACTTCACCGTCGCCGTCAGGCTTCGCGGAGGGCCCGAACGGTCCCTCGCCTCGAGGGTACAATTAAAATCCCCCCCGAGGATGATGCACTCGCCGACGTCGACGGTGCCCAGAAGAGCGGACACTTCATCGAAGAAGCGCACTTGCTGCGCACCGGGCTGGGGGGCGTACACGTTCACTAAATGGAGCGGCACGCCCCCCAGACGAACAGTGACCTGGAGCAAGCGGCCCGGCACATGCTCCTTGACCCCCAAGATCTCCGGCTGAAAATGCGGGGCCAGCAAGATAGCCACCCCACCGGAAACGTTGGAGAGGTGACTCATGCTGACCCCTCCTCGCCACTCCAGGAGCCACGTGGCCTCGTCTCCCGGAACGGTGTGAGTTTCCTGCAGGAAGCACACCGCATGCCTCCCTTCCCGAAGGGACGAGAAGTTATTAAATCTACGGCGTGCCTCTCTGCTGCCGTTGATGTTGAGGCTGGCTATGGTTATCTTCATGACAAGAGCATAGTGCAACCTCTACCTTACTCTAACGGGGGGAGGGAGCGCGGCCGCTAGTCGACCGCCACTCCCTTCCAAGCCCAGCGAGGAAATTCTGGATCCGACGCCGCTCGGCCAGGCCCACGCCCCCGTCCGCGCCCATGGTTTTGACTGCGGCGCGGACGGAGCAAACGAGCAGCGCCAGATCCGACCATTTATCGATGGCCAGCCGGATTATATCCTGGCGACCCTGGCCCATGGCCACAAAGTCCCGGAGTTCCACAACGGGGATGAGGGGGGACCCGGAGGAGGGCACGAGGGCATCCGCCGCCTCACTGGCGACGGATTCCATATCATCCTCAGTGTCCTCCGCCGGGTCCCCGTCCTCCTCCGGGGGGTCGCCATCGGCCAGCCCTACCTCTGCCCCGATCCCACCCCCAGGATCGGCAGCAGAGGAGTCCTCCCTGGGCTCCTCCAGAGGCGCCGGGTCAGGAAGCGGCGGCGGCTCGGGGCCCCCCTCCGCCCCCGGCACCGGGGTGCACAGGGAAACCGGGGAGCACATTAGTGCCAGTTCCCTCAACAACCCCGGCGCCAGCGTCGCAGACGGAGTCAGGGGGCCTTCCCCTTCACCGCCACCATCCTCCGACCCAGCGGACCAGGTACCCTGGTTATATTGCTCAACCAGGTCGAGCAGTGCCTGGGAGTGGTCCTGACCGTACACGGCGGGCTCTGCCTCATCGGCCTCGCCCGCCCCGGTCCCCAGGATGCCCGACCTGGCGAGAAACAACGGATCAGCGTAACTCCCCACCGCGGGTAGTTCCGCGGCCCCCCCCATGAGCAGGGCCTCTCCCCCATCCCCGGGAGGCACAGGCTGGACAGACTCATCTGTCATGCCCTCCCGGGGGACAGGCGGCCCCTGCCGGATGTCGGTGATGGTGTCGGTGGGGGGGGGCGCAGCACCCGCGGCGGGCAACGACTCCCCTTGCGAGGGGGGACCCCGTTCCTCGCGGTCCTCCCCCTCATCCAGGATGTCGCGCCTCCTTTTCGAAGAGGAGGGACACGAAGGTTGGGAGACCTCCATGCATACCGAGGCCTCCACCTCCGCTCCCCCCTGTCGATCGGTCTGCTCGGGGGTCCCGGGCCCGGTCACGGCCGCAGGTCTCGATTTTGCCGCCTTGGCGGATGCGGCCGCAGGCCCGGGCACAAGGTCCCTCGCATTCTCGAACTCCGCCGCCACCCGCGCAAGGTGTAGGGGCGTAAGCTCGGGTAAGTCATCATATATGTGAAGGGGACCCGCCTGAAGGTGTTTGCTTTTCCTCCGCGCCTTCCTTCCAGTCGGACGCTCCCCCTCCCCTTCGCCGGAGGCCGCGACGGCGTTGACCTCCGGCGTCGACCGCGCATCGGGTGTCGCAGACGCGCGGACAGAAACAGGGGGAGGAGCGGCGGCGGCGCCAGCCTTGGCCGCCTCAGATGCTTTGGCGGCCTTGGAGGCGGGGCAGTTCTTTCTTATGTGCCCCACCTCCTTACAGGCGTGGCACCGCACACCGTCCGACGTCCAGAAGACGCGGTAGGCGGTCCCCTCGTGTGTTATGCTAAATGCGCCTTCCGTGTCTTCCTCCCGCGCCAGCTGGATAAACAGCTGGCGCCGGAAGGAGAAGACGTGCCGGAGGCTGGCCTCCCTGCAGCCGAGCGGGATCGGATTAATCCCCGACCTCACCTCCCCCAGTTGACGTAGGTGGGGGAGGAGGAGCTCAACCGGAACAAAGGGCGGGACATTCGATAGTATGAGTCGCTGCTCGGTGGCCTCGAGCGGATCCACCGGCAGGAAGGTCCCGCCCACGGTGAGCCCCTCGGTGACGGCCAGGGACACCGCCCGCTCCGACCGCAGGAAGAACACAGCCTTACCGTACATTTTAGAGGCCGCAACGATGGCTGAGGGGCCGACTACCCCAGCCATGGCTTTGACGCAAGCCTCTATGGTCATGTTGGGGTGAGTGTAGCTCTTCACCCCCAGCTTTTTTGTCAATAGCCTGAAAGGCGACGGGGCAGCAGAAGCAGCGGGACCAGCTGTGGCCGTGGCTGCCACACCCGCGTACGACCTTGCTTGCCCCGCCGCCGGCGAAGATGTGCTCGCCATACTGAGGTGGTATAAAGGGCTACACCCACCCCAAGTCACAGGCCGGGTGATGTTTAAGTGGCCTTGGGTTTTTTTTGTCTTTTCCCCCGAGCAGAGGGGGTTGTTTTGAGAAAAAGAAGGCACACCTCTCCCTTTTATGATTGGAATTGGGAGTGGCCTTCTCCCCTCTGCTCAATTGGGTAATAAATAAGGTTTGAGGTGCCTCGTTAGAGAGAGGCAGAGAGAGAGAGAGAGAGAGAGGGGGTGGGAAGGAGGAAAGGGGGAAGGCCGCACGGGCCTATTCGCCACTCAGGATAGTGGGTGGGTGGGTGCCTCCTGGGGGGGGGGGCACTCTTCGATGATAAATAAAGTCTTTGTTGATGTTCTTCTGGTGGGGGGAGAAGATGTCTTCACCTGGGAAAAAATAAAGCTGGAGATGCCCAGGCTCAGTCTACAACCAGGTCTTAACAATGTTCTAAAATGTGAAGCAATAGGCAAGGGGTGCTTGTTGATGGTGTGTGTGGCCGAGTTGTTAGCAAGAGCCACACACACCCCTTGCTATCCCGGTCTTCTCCTTCTTCTTTCCTCCCCCCACCTCAAATACAAAGTCTTTTGGAGAGTGCCCTTTTTAACACCCACCTCTCGATGTTGTTTTCCTTCTCGATGGCTCGCTCTCCCTCCTTCCAAGCAGATGTTGGTCTTGTTCTCCCCTCTCTCCCTCTCTCGAAATGGAGACCAGTTGGGGAGGCAGTGATGGAAAGGCTTCCCTCTGTTGCTGTTGCTGGTCTCCTCTCTCTCCTCTCCTCTCCTCTCTCACCTCAGCAGCAGTCGTGGTTGTAGCTGTAGCTGCAGGCGTGGTGGAGGTGGAAAGGTCTCCACTCTGTCCTTCGTGGCTCCTTCTCCTTCTAGGCACAGAGAAAAGAGACCTCTCCTTTCCCCTCCTCTTCTCAGCAAACGGCGCTCACCCGTTCACGCAGCACCGTGTTGAGCTGAGTCCCTCGCAGCCTCAGCCTCTGCCTCCGTCTGTCCTCGCCTGGGACCGCACTCGGGGTGTGTGTGTGTGGCTTCTGTAAAAGCTAGGCCGCACACACCATATTAAACACCCCTTTCCCATTGCCTGACCTGGGACAGCTGGAGCTGCCTAGGTGAAGTCCCCAATTAATTTAATCTTATTGGGCATCGTTAAGACCTGGTGCAGGACTGAGCCTGGGCATCTCCAGCTATCCCAGGTGAAGACATCTTCTCCCCCCACCAGAAGACCACCACCAAAGACTTTTATTACATCGGAGAGTGCACCCCCCTGCCAACACCCACCCACCCACCATCCTGAGTGGCGACCCTGCCCTTGCGGCTTCCCTCCTTCCCACCCCCTCTCTCTCTCTCTTTGTCTCTTGTCTCTCTCTGCCTCTCTCTCTAAGAGGCACCTCAATTTACTTTTAATTAAGTACCCATTGAGCAGAGGGGAGAAGGCCCCTCTCCCAATTAATTCATATAAAGGGAGAGGTGTGCCTTCAATTTAAGAGCTCCCTCTGCTCAGGGGAAAACAAAAAAAAAAACCGAGGCCATTAACACCTTCAGGCCTGTGACTTGGGGTGAGTGTAGCCCTTAAAGAACCCTCCATTATGGCGAGTACATCTTCGTCGGTGGCGGGGGCAGCGAGGACGTATGCGAGCGTGGCAGCCGGCCACGGCCGCAGCCACGAGTCCTCCTGTTACCCCGTCACCTTTTACCCTCCTTACGAGGAAGAATGGGGTCAAGAGCTACACTCACCCCAACATGACTATAGAGGCGTGTGTTAAAGCCATGGCTGGGGTTGTCGGCCCTTCAGCCATCGTCGCCGCCTCTAAAATGTACGGCAAGGCTGTGTTCTTCCTGGGGTCGGAGCGGGCGGTGTCCCTGGCCATCGAGAAGGGGCTCACCGTGGGCGGGACCTTCCTGCCGGTGGACCCCCTTGAGGCCACCGCGCAAAGGATTGTGGTTTCCAACGTCCCGCCCTTTGTTCCGGGTGAGCTCCTCCTCCCCCACCTACGTCAACTGGGGGAGGTGAGGTCGGGGATCACACCCATCCCGCTCGGCTTCCGGGAAGCCAGCCTTCGGCACGTCTTCTCCTTCCGGCGCCAGCTTTTCGTCCGGCTGGCGCGGGAGGAGGACGCGGATGGCGCGTTCACGGTGCTCCACGGGGGGACCGCCCACCGCGTCTTCTGGACCTCGGACGGCGTGCGGTGCTACGCCTGTAAGGAGGTGGGGCACGTCCGCAAAAACTGCCCCGCCTCCAAGGCCGCCACGACACCTGGCGCGGCCAGGGTTGGCGCCGCCGCCCCCCCTCCCCCTGATACTGTCCGCGCGTCGACGGCGACGGATGCGCGGTCGAAATCGGAGGCCAACACCACCACGGCCTCCGGCGGGGAGGAGGGAGAGCGTCCGGGGGGAAGGAAGGCGCGTAGGAAAAATAAACACCTAAGGGCGGATCCCCTCGCGGAGGAAACATCAGAGTTGACCGAACTCACGCCCGAGTACATCGCGGAGTTGGTCGGGACGCATGAGACTGGGGGGGTCCTCGTGCCCGGGCCCGTGACCGTGACCGCAACTGCTGAGGCAGCTAAATCAAGACCTGCGGCCGGGCTCGGGCCCGAGGGGCCCAAGAAACCCAGTCGTCGGAAGGGGGCAGAGAGGGAGGCCCCAGCAGACATGGAGGCCTCCCCCTCTCCGGGCCCCAACTTGTTAAAAAGAAAGCTCCGCCCCCAGCAGGAGGACTGCGAGGAGGAAGGTCCCTCCGCAAAAGGGGGGCAGTCGCCCGCCGCGGGTGCTGCGCCCCACCCCACCACCGTCATCGTCGCGCGCGATCGGCAGGGGTCGTCTGTCCCTCGGGAGGGTGAGACAGCCGAGTCTGTCCGACCTGTGCCTCCCGGGGATGGGGAAGAGACCCTGCCCGTGGGGGGGGGGCGCGGAACAACCCGCGGAGGGAAATGTAGTTCCGGAACCGTTGCTCCTCGCCGGGTCGGGCGTCCTGGGGACTGGGGCGGGCGAGGCCAAAGAGGCTGAAGCCGAGCCCGCCTTTTATAACCCAGACATCTCCCAGGGACTGCTCGACCTGGTGGAGGAGTGTAGCAGTCCCCGGCCCGCTGGGTCGGAGGTTGGTGGCGGGGAGACGGAAAGCCCCCTGACTCCGTCTCTGTTGTTGGCGCCGGACGTGCTGGAGGAATTTGGGATTATTTTTTCTCCGGTCGCTCCGGCGCCTGAGGCGGGGGGGTGCCCCGAACCGCCGCCGCCGCCTCCCGGCCCGGCGCCCCTGAAGGAGCCCAGGATGGACTCCTCTGCCACCGATCCTGGGGGTGGGATCGTGACGGAGGCGGGGCCGGCCGGTGCGGCCGAGCCGTTCGCTGCACTCCGTGTGACGGACGGGTCGGCCGCCGGTGACGACCTCCCGGAGGAGGACGGGGACTCGGTGTTGGGCAACGAGGACGATTTGGAGTCCATCAGCAGCGAGGCGATGGACGCCCTCGTGCCCTTCACCGACTCTCCCCTCATCCCCGTAGGGGAACTCCGGGATTTTATGGCCATGAGCCAGGGTCGTCACAAGAAGATCCGGCTGGCCCTCGACAAGTGGTCGGAGCTGGCGCTGCTCGTCGTGTCCGTCCGCGCCGCCGTTAAAATCATGGGCGCGGACAAGGACGTTGGCCGGCTCGAGCTGCGTCGGCTCAAGAGTTTCCACACTGGGCTGCTGAGGGAGTGGCGGTCGTCAGTGACCGCGCTCCCTCCCCTCCGTTAGGTAGAGGTTGCACTATGCTTCTGAGATGAAGATAACCATAGCCAGCCTCAACATCAACGGCAGCAGGGAGGCGCGCCGTAGATTCAATAACTTCTCGGTCCTTCGGGACGGGAAATATGCGGTGTGCTTCCTGCAAGAAACCCACACCGTTCCGGGAGACGAGGCCACGTGGCTCCTGGAGTGGCAAGGAGGGGTCAGCATGAGTCACCTCTCCAACAATTCCTGCGGGGTGGCTGTCTTGCTGGCCCCGCATTTTCAGCCGGAGATCTTGAGGGTCAAGGAGCACGTGCCGGGCCGCTTGCTCCAGGTCACTGTTCGCCTGGGAGGCGTGCCGCTCCATTTAGTGAACGTGTACGCCCCCCGGACCGGTGCGCAGCAAGTGCGCTTCTTCGGAGAAGTGTCCGCTCTTCTGGGCTCCATCGACGTGGGCGAGTGCGTCATCCTCGGGGGGGATTTCAATTGTACCCTCGAGGCGCGGGACCGGTCGGGTCCCCCGCGAAGCCCGGCGGCGATGGAGAAGTTGCGGGACCTGGTCGGGTCCTTCGACTTGGTGGACGTCTGGCGAAATCTCCATCCCGACTCCAGCGCCTTCACGAGCGTGAGGTCTGGAGGAGGAAGGTCCAGAATCGACCGCCTTTACATTTCCCGGGCGTACGTCTCCTGCGTTCCGGCGGCTTCCATGCGGCCGGTGCCGTGCACGGACCACCACCTGGTGTGGGCGGAGCTCGCTCCGCTGCGCGCGCGGGGGGGGTCCGCGTACTGGCATTTTAACAACCTGCTGCTGGAGGACGCGCGGTTCCGGGATTCGTTTCGCCGGTTCTGGGCCGACTGGAGAAGGAAGCGGGGAGGCTTCCCCTCCTTGAGGCTATGGTGGGACGTGGGCAAGGCTCACGTCCGCGTCTTCTGTCAGGAGTACGCGAAGGGGTCGACCAAGAGGCGGGAGGCCCGGGTCGGGCGATTGGAGAAAAAAGTGCTCGACCTGGAGTCCCGTCTCGGTCAAGTCGTCGAGGACCCGGCCCTGCGGAAGGTGTACGAAGAGAAGAAGGGCGCGCTGAAGGACCTGCAGCTGGTCGGGTCCCGAGGCGCGTACGTGAGGTCGCGGATCCAGTTCCTGCGGGACCTGGACCGCGGCTCCCCCTTCTTCTACTCGCTGGAAAAAAGACGGGGGGTCCGTAAGCAGCTCTTGGGGCTGCTGGCCGACGACGGATCTCTGGTCTCGGATCCGGAGGGCATCAGCGCGGAGGCCCGGGCCTATTACGGGGCTCTGTTCTCTTCGGATCCGTCCAGCGAGGATGCGCGCAGAGTTTTGTGGGAGGACCTGCCGAAGGTCGGCCCGGAGGGCGCCGAGAATTTAGAAGCTCCGCTAAGCCTGGCGGAGCTGACCGGCGCCCTGCGCCAGCTCTCGAGGGGCAAGTCCCCGGGGCTGGACGGGCTGACCGTGGAGTTCCACAGGGCGTTCTGGGACGTCTTGGGGGACGACTACGCGCGGGTCCTGGGGGAAAGTCTGGCGACCGGGGAGATGCCCCTCTCTTGGCGCAGGGCGGTCATCGTCCTGCTGCCCAAGAAGGGCGATCTCCGCCTACTTAAGAACTGGCGCCCGGTCTCCCTCCTCAGCACGGACTACAAAATTTTCGCCAGGGCTATGTCTGCTCGCCTTGGCACCGTGCTGGCCCGCATGATCCACCCCGACCAGTCCTACACGGTCCCGGGCCGGACAATCCACGACAACATCCATCTGGTCCGGGACCTGGTCCACCATTCCCAGAGGGCTGGTCTGTCGGTCGCCTTCCTTTCCCTGGATCAGGAGAAGGCGTTCGACAGGGTGGATCACGAGTATCTTTTCGGGACTCTGCGCGCATTCGGGTTCGGGACGCATTTCGTCGCCCGGATCCGACTTCTGTACGCCGCCGCGGAGTGTCTGATTAAAGTTAACGGGTCTTTGACGGCGCCCCTTCGCTTCGGGAGGGGGGTGCGTCAGGGATGCCCCATGTCCGGTCAGTTATACGCCGTTTGCGTGGAGCCTTTCCTGCGCCTCTTGCGGAAGAGGTTGACGGGACTGGCTCTGCAAGGGCCGGGCGTGGAGGTGGTCCTCTCGGCTTACGCCGATGACGTGCTCCTCGCGGTCACGGATCCCGTCGACTTGCGGAGGATGCGAGAATGCCAGCAGATTTACTCGGACGCATCCTCCGCCAAGATCAACTGGGAGAAATGTTCTGGACTCCTGGTGGGCCCATGGCGGGTGGACTCCCTGCCGGAGGAGTTCGGGCCTTTCGCCTGGAGCACCACGCACCTCCTCTACCTGGGAGTCTACCTCAGCCCGGCCGAGGACGCCTGGCCGGCGAACTGGCAAGAGCTGGAGGCCAAAGTCACCGCTCGCCTAGGGCGCTGGACAGGACTGCTCCGAGTGTTGTCCTACAGGGGTCGAGCGCTGGTCATAAACCAGCTGGTGGCCGCCATGTTGTGGTACCGGTTGGTCACTTTGATCCCTCCCCCTGCGTTTGTCGCCAAGATGCAGAAGAAGCTCGTCGACTTCTTCTGGGACAAAAGGAAGCACTGGGTCTCTGCCGCGGTTTTGAGTCTCCCGCTTAGGGAGGGCGGTCAGGCGCTGGTGTGCCTTCGCACCCAGGCGGCGACTTTCCGTCTTCAGACGCTGCAGAGATACCTGTACGTGGAGAATCCTCCTAGGTGGCGTGCGCTGGCGACGTATTTCTTCCGCCAGCTGCACGGCCTCAATTACGACACGCAGCTCCTGTTTGTGAGAGTGGGTGGCACGCGTGCCAGCCTGCGGGAGCTGCCTGTCTTCTACCAGGAACTGCTATGGGTTTGGAACAGCGTCGCCTCCGAGCGCAGTTCTCCCCCGTCAGGAGCGGCGGCCGTCCTTCGGGAGCCGCTGTTCAGGAATCCGCACCTCCACGACCGCGGGTTCGGCTGGCTGGCGGAGGGCAGGGCTGTGCCCGGTAAGGTGACCAGAGTCGGGGACCTGCTCGATGGCGGAGGAGCGGGCTGGATGGCGCCGGAGGAGTTGGCGAGGCGCATGTCTGGGTCAACGTCCGGCTCGCGGTCAAAGCCATCGAGTCGCTAAAAGTGGCACTGGGCCCCGTCTCCACTAGGTGTGTCGAGGAGGCTCAGGCACGTGGGGCGATCCCGTCCGAACTGACCCCCGTTCGGACGGAATTCCTTATCGGCGCCCGGCCCCGAATCCTCCCTCGGGAGCCGCCGCCTCACCACTTGAGCCTTCTCGGAGAAATGCCCTCCGTGCCCTTTCAATCCGCACGGAGGCGTTTCCTGTACGGGCTGCTCCTGCACACTCTCCACTTTGCCATCTTCGTCTGCCTGTCCGGACACGCCTTGGCGTACCATCCTGCCGTCCGGCGGAGGCGAAGGTCCCCATTGGAAGGCTCTCTACGCGGGAGTCTTCCCTTGTTCTATTGGGGACTTGGCCTGGAGGGTGTTGCACGGAGCAGTCCCGTGCAATAGGATTTTAAGTAGGTTTACGGACTCCCAGGCTGCTTGCCATTTCTGCGGCCTGGAGGAGTCCGTCTATCACATTTATATTGAGTGTGAGAGGTTGCAGCCCCTCTTTCATTATTTGAAGGGGCTGCTCCTCAATTTCTGGTTGCACTTCAGCCCCACGCTCCTGATCTACGGTCACCCGGTGCGGAGGGGAGCGGGTAGGTCGGAGGACCTCCTCGTAGGACTGCTCCTGGGCCTGGCCAAGAAAGCCATTAATTGGTCCAGGCAGCGGGCGGTCGAGGGGGTCGTTCGGCCCGATTGCCTGCCTCTCTTCCGCGGCCATGTTCGCGCCCGGGTGGCCCTGGAGATGGAGCACGCGGTGTCCGCCGGCACGCTTGAGTTTTTCCGCGACCGGTGGGCGCCGCGGGGGCTGGAGTGCATCGTCACCCCGGACTTCCAAATTTTGATTTGATTTATTAAGTTTCATTTAAAGTTTTAATTGATTTACAGTAAATTTGTGTTTGTCCAACCAAAAAGAGCAACACCAGGTTATAGTCCAACAGCTTTATTTGAAATCACAAGCTTCGGAGCTGCTGACGAGGAGCAGCAGCAGCAGAGTGGTGGTCTCTGTGACCAGGAAGAGGAGAAGGAGAAGGAGACCAGACAGCAGACCACCACCAACACAACCACAACAACTGAGGTGCCTGGAGAGAGAGGACAGGAGAGGAGAAGAAAAGAAAGGAAGGCCAAGGCCATTAACACCAGAGGAGAGGCCTTTCCACACTGCCTCCTCAATTGGCCTCCATTTTAGGAGAGGGAGAGAGGGGAGAAAACAACACAACATCCATCATCTGTTTGGAAGGAGGGAGGAAAGAAAGAACAACAGCTACAGGTGGGTGTGATTCTGGTGCACTCTCCCAGAGACTTTGTTTTGTAGGTGGGGGGAGGAAAGAAGAAAAGAAGAAGGCCGGAACATCCAAGGGGTGTGTGAATCTTTTATTCAAACCAATAATACAAATTACATAGTAAAACCATTACATTCATCCATCAAAATACAGTACAAATACCCCCAAACAATACCACACTTTTTTTTATATTAAAATAATACATCTCACTTAACTCCACATAAAACAACCCATTTCAACACCACAGTGTACAAACACATAGCACCATCACAATCCAACTAAATGCCACATATAACATCCACTCCAATAACCCAAGAAACCTGTTCCGCGCCAGTCCCACTGGCACCGCCCACCCGACCATCCACTCAATTGTTCTCCGTGCTGGGCCTCCCGCCCAGGCCACTCTCCTCCGGGTCTTCCACCTTGGGCCTTCTGCACCGGACCCTCCGCACCGGCATTCCCCGCGAGCAGCCGGGGTGAATCAACCGCATCTCCCGACTCCACCTCTGCCGACCAGCCGCCCCGCCCTGGGCCCCCCGCCTGGGGTTCTCCGTGCTGGGCCTCCCGCCCAGGCCACTCTCCTCTGGGTCTTCCACCTTGGGCCTTCTGCACCGGACCCTCCGCACCGGCATTCCCCGCGAGCACCCGGGGTGAAGCAACCGCATCTCCTGACTCCACCTCTGCCGACCAGCCGCCCCGCCCTGGGCCCCCCGCCTGGGGTTCTCCGTGCTGGGCCTCCCGCCCAGGCCACTCTCCTCCGGGTCTTCCACCTTGGGCCTCCTGCGAAGCGGACAACTTGGAGTGCATTAAATTAAAATAACATTTCCCGGGGAAACGATGCACTCCAGTCCCTGCGGCGCCCACCGGTCTCGGAAGGCTTCAAGTGTGCCGGCGGACACCGCATGCTCCATCTCCAGGGCCACCCGGGCGCGAACATAGCCGCGGAAGAGAGGCAGGCAATTGGGCCGAACGACCCCCTCGACCGCCCGCTGCCTGGACCTGTTAATGGCCACTTTGGCCAGGCCCAGGAGCAGTCCTACGAGGAGGTCCTCCGACCTGCTCTCTCCCCTCCGCACCGGGTGACCGTAGATCAGGAGCGTGGGACTGAAGTGCAACCAAAAAGCGAGGAGCAGCCCCTTCAAATATTCAAAGAGGGGCTGCAACCTCTCACATTCCACATAAACGTGGAACACGGACTCCTCGAGGCCGCAAAAAAGACAGGCGGCCTGGGAGTCCGTGAACCTACTTAAAAACCGATTGCACGGGACTGCTCCGTGCAACACCCTCCAAGCCATGTCCCCAATAGAAAAGGGGAGTACTCCCGCATAGAGAGCCCTCCATTGGGGACCTTCGCCTCCGCCGGACGGCAAGATGGCACGCCAAGGCGTGTCCGGACGGCAGGCGAAGATGACAAAGTGGAAAGTGTGCAGGAGCAGCCCGTACAGGAAACCCCTCCGTGCAGAACTGAAGGGCACGGAGGGCATTTCCCCGAGACGGCTCAAGTTGTGAGGCGCCGGTTCCCGAGAGGGGTTTCGGGGCCGTGCGCCGATGAGGAATTCCGTCCGAACGGAGGTCAGTTCGGACGGGATCGCCCCACGTGCTTGAGCCTCCTCGATACACCTAGTGGAGTCCGGGCCCAGTGCCACTTTCAGCAACTCGATGGCTTTGGCCGCGCGCCAGACGTCTACCCAGGAGAGGCGCCGCGCCAACTCCTCCGGCGCCATCCAGCCCGCTCCTCCGCCATCGAGCAGGTCCCTGACTCTGGTCACCTTGCCTGGCACAGCCCTGCCCTCCGCCAGCCAGCCGATCCGTCGGACGTGGAGGTGCGGATTCCTGAACAGCGGCTCCCGAAGGAGAGCCGCCACTCCTGACGGGGGAGAACTCCGCCTGGAGGCGACCTGGTTCCAGACCCATAGCAGTTCCTGGTAAAAGACAGGCAGCTCCCACAGGTAGGCTCGCGTGCGGCCCAATTCCACAAACAGGAGCTGCGTGTCGTAGTTGAGGCCGTGCATCTGGCGGAAGAAATACGTCGCCAGCGCACACCATCTGGGAGGATTCTCGACGTAAAGGTACCTCTGCAGCGTCTGAAGACGGAAAGTCGCCGCCTGGGTGCGAAGGCACACCAGCGCCTGACCGCCCTCCCTAAGCGGGAGACACAGAACCGCGGCAGAGACCCAGTGCTTCCTTTTGTCCCAGAAGAAGTCGATGAGCATCTTCTGTATCTTGGCGACAAACGCAGGGGGAGGGATCAAAGTGACCAACCGGTACCACAACATGGCGGCCACCAGCTGGTTTATGACCAGCGCTCGACCCCTGTAGGACAACACTCGGAGCAACCCCGTCCAGCGTCCTAGGCGAGCGGTGACCTTGGCCTCCAGCTCTTGCCAGTTCGCCGGCCAGGTGTCCTCGGCAGGGCCGAGGTAGACTCCCAAGTAGAGGAGGTGTGTTGTGCTCCAGGCGAAGGGCCTGAACTCCTCCGGCAGGGAGTCCACCCGCCACTGGCCCACCAGGAGTCCAGAACATTTCTCCCAGTTGATCCTGGCGGAGGATGCGTCCGAGTAAATCTGCTGGCATTCTCGCATCCTCCGCAGGTCGACGGGATCCGTGACCATGAGGAGCACGTCATCGGCGTAAGCCGAGAGGACGACCTCCACGCCCGGCCCTTGCAGAGCCAGTCCCGTCAACCTCTTCCGCAAGAGGCGCAGGAAAGGCTCCACGCAAACGGCATATAACTGACCGGACATGGGGCATCCCTGACGCACCCCCCTCCCGAAGCGAAGGGGCGCCGTCAAAGACCCGTTAACTTTAATCAGACACTCCGCGGCGGCGTACAGAAGTCGGATCCGGGCGACGAAATGCGTCCCGAACCCGAATGCGCGCAGAGTCCCGAAGAGATACTCGTGATCCACCCTGTCGAACGCCTTCTCCTGATCCAGGGAAAGGAAGGCGACCGACAGACCAGTCCTCTGGGAAAGGTGGACCAGGTCCCGGACCAGATGGATGTTGTCGTGGATTGTCCGGCCCGGGACCGTGTAGGACTGGTCGGGGTGGATCATGTGGGCCAGCACGGTGCCGAGGCGGGCAGACATGGCCCTGGCAAAAATTTTATAGTCCGTGCTGAGGAGGGAGACCGGGCGCCAGTTTTTTAAAAGGCGGAGATCACCCCTCTTGGCAGCAGGACGATAACCGCCCTGCGCCAAGAGAGGGGCATCTCCCCGGTCGCCAGACTTTCCCCCAGGACCCGCGCGTAGTCGCCCCCCAAGACGTCCCAGAACGCCCTGTGGAACTCCACGGTCAGCCCGTCCAGCCCCGGGGACTTTCCCCTCGAGAGCTGGCGCAGGGCGCCGGTCAGCTCCGCCAAACTTAGCGGAGCGTCCAATTCCTCGGCGCCCTCCGGGCCGACCTTCGGCAGGTCCTCCCACAAAACTCTGCGCGCATCCTCGCTGGACGGATCCGGAGAGAACAGAGCCCCGTAATAGGCCCGGGTCCCCGCGCTGATCCCCTCCGGATCCGAGACCAGAGATCCGTCGTCGGCCAGCAGCCCCAAGAGCTGCTTACGGACCCCTCGTCTTTTTTCCAGCGAGTAGAAGAAGGGGGAGCCGCGGTCCAGGTCCCGCAGGAACTGGATCCGCGACCTCACGTACGCGCCTCGGGACCCGACCAGCTGCAGGTCCTTCAGCGCGCCCTTCTTCTCTTCGTACACCTTCCGCAGGGCCGGGTCTTCGACGACTTGACCGAGACGGGACTCCAGGTCGAGCACTTCTTTCTCCAATCGCCCGACCCGGGCCTCCCGCCTCTTGGTCGACCCCTTCGCGTACTCCTGACAGAAGAGACGGACGTGAGCCTTGCCCACGTCCCACCATAGCCTCAAGGAGGGGAAGCCTCCCCGCTTCCTTCTCCAGTCGGCCCAGAACCGGCGAAACGAATCCCGGAACCGCACGTCCTCCAGCAGCAGGTTGTTAAAATGCCAGTACGCGGACCCCCCCGGCGCCTGCAACGGAGCGAGCTCCGCCCACACCAGGTGGTGGTCCGTGCACGGCACCGGCCGCATGGAAGCCGCCGGAACGCAGGAGACGTACGCCCGGGAAATATAAAGGCGGTCGATTCTGGACCTTCCTCCTCCAGACCCCACCCAAGTGAAGGCGCTGGAGTCGGGATGGAGATTTCGCCAGACGTCCACCAAGTCGAAGGACCCGACCAGGTCCCTCAACTTCACCGTCGCCGTCAGGCTTCGCGGAGGGCCCGAACGGTCCCTCGCCTCGAGGGTACAATTAAAATCCCCCCCGAGGATGATGCACTCGCCGACGTCGACGGTGCCCAGAAGAGCGGACACTTCATCGAAGAAGCGCACTTGCTGCGCACCGGGCTGGGGGGCGTACACGTTCACTAAATGGAGCGGCACGCCCCCCAGACGAACAGTGACCTGGAGCAAGCGGCCCGGCACATGCTCCTTGACCCCCAAGATCTCCGGCTGAAAATGCGGGGCCAGCAAGATAGCCACCCCACCGGAAACGTTGGAGAGGTGACTCATGCTGACCCCTCCTCGCCACTCCAGGAGCCACGTGGCCTCGTCTCCCGGAACGGTGTGAGTTTCCTGCAGGAAGCACACCGCATGCCTCCCTTCCCGAAGGGACGAGAAGTTATTAAATCTACGGCGTGCCTCTCTGCTGCCGTTGATGTTGAGGCTGGCTATGGTTATCTTCATGACAAGAGCATAGTGCAACCTCTACCTTACTCTAACGGGAGGAGGGAGCGCGGCCGCTAGTCGACCGCCACTCCCTTCCAAGCCCAGCGAGGAAATTCTGGATCCGACGCCGCTCGGCCAGGCCCACGCCCCCGTCCGCGCCCATGGTTTTGACTGCGGCGCGGACGGAGCAAACGAGCAGCGCCAGATCCGACCATTTATCGATGGCCAGCCGGATTATATCCTGGCGACCCTGGCCCATGGCCACAAAGTCCCGGAGTTCCACAACGGGGATGAGGGGGGACCCGGAGGAGGGCACGAGGGCATCCGCCGCCTCACTGGCGACGGATTCCATATCATCCTCAGTGTCCTCCGCCGGGTCCCCGTCCTCCTCCGGGGGGTCGCCATCGGCCAGCCCTACCTCTGCCCCGATCCCACCCCCAGGATCGGCAGCAGAGGAGTCCTCCCTGGGCTCCTCCAGAGGCGCCGGGTCAGGAAGCGGCGGCGGCTCGGGGCCCCCCTCCGCCCCCGGCACCGGGGTGCACAGGGAAACCGGGGAGCACATTAGTGCCAGTTCCCTCAACAACCCCGGCGCCAGCGTCGCAGACGGAGTCAGGGGGCCTTCCCCTTCACCGCCACCATCCTCCGACCCAGCGGACCAGGGTACCCTGGTTATATTGCTCAACCAGGTCGAGCAGTGCCTGGGAGTGGTCCTGACCGTACACGGCGGGCTCTGCCTCATCGGCCTCGCCCGCCCCGGTCCCCAGGATGCCCGACCTGGCGAGAAACAACGGATCAGCGTAACTCCCCACCGCGGGTAGTTCCGCGGCCCCCCCCATGAGCAGGGCCTCTCCCCCATCCCCGGGAGGCACAGGCTGGACAGACTCATCTGTCATGCCCTCCCGGGGGACAGGCGACCCCTGCCGGATGTCGGTGATGGTGTCGGTGGGGGGGGGGCGCAGCACCCGCGGCGGGCAACGACTCCCCTTGCGAGGGGGGACCCCGTTCCTCGCGGTCCTCCCCCTCATCCAGGATGTCGCGCCTCCTTTTCGAAGAGGAGGGACACGAAGGTTGGGAGACCTCCATGCATACCGAGGCCTCCACCTCCGCTCCCCCCTGTCGATCGGTCTGCTCGGGGGTCCCGGGCCCGGTCACGGCCGCAGGTCTCGATTTTGCCGCCTTGGCGGATGCGGCCGCAGGCCCGGGCACAAGGTCCCTCGCATTCTCGAACTCCGCCGCCACCCGCGCAAGGTGTAGGGGCGTAAGCTCGGGTAAGTCATCATATATGTGAAGGGGACCCGCCTGAAGGTGTTTGCTTTTCCTCCGCGCCTTCCTTCCAATCGGACGCTCCCCCTCCCCTTCGCCGGAGGCCGCGACGGCGTTGACCTCCGGCGTCGACCGCGCATCGGGTGTCGCAGACGCGCGGACAGAAACAGGGGGAGGAGCGGCGGCGGCGCCAGCCTTGGCCGCCTCAGATGCTTTGGCGGCCTTGGAGGCGGGGCAGTTCTTTCTTATGTGCCCCACCTCCTTACAGGCGTGGCACCGCACACCGTCCGACGTCCAGAAGACGCGGTAGGCGGTCCCCTCGTGTGTTATGCTAAATGCGCCTTCCGTGTCTTCCTCCCGCGCCAGCTGGATAAACAGCTGGCGCCGGAAGGAGAAGACGTGCCGGAGGCTGGCCTCCCTGCAGCCGAGCGGGATCGGATTAATCCCCGACCTCACCTCCCCCAGTTGACGTAGGTGGGGGAGGAGGAGCTCAACCGGAACAAAGGGCGGGACATTCGATAGTATGAGTCGCTGCTCGGTGGCCTCGAGCGGATCCACCGGCAGGAAGGTCCCGCCCACGGTGAGCCCCTCGGTGACGGCCAGGGACACCGCCCGCTCCGACCGCAGGAAGAACACAGCCTTACCGTACATTTTAGAGGCCGCAACGATGGCTGAGGGGCCGACTACCCCAGCCATGGCTTTGACGCAAGCCTCTATGGTCATGTTGGGGTGAGTGTAGCTCTTCACCCCCAGCTTTTTTGTCAATAGCCTGAAAGGCGACGGGGCAGCAGAAGCAGCGGGACCAGCTGTGGCCGTGGCTGCCACACCCGCGTACGACCTTGCTTGCCCCGCCGCCGGCGAAGATGTGCTCGCCATACTGAGGTGGTATAAAGGGCTACACCCACCCCAAGTCACAGGCCGGGTGATGTTTAAGTGGCCTTGGGCTTTTTTGTCTTTTCCCCCGAGCAGAGGGGGTTGTTTTGAGAAAAAGAAGGCACACCTCTCCCTTTTATGATTGGAATTGGGAGTGGCCTTCTCCCCTCTGCTCAATTGGGTAATAAATAAGGTTTGAGGTGCCTCGTTAGAGAGAGGCAGAGAGAGAGAGAGAGAGAGGGGGTGGGAAGGAGGAAGGGGGAAGGCCGCACGGGCCTGTTCGCCACTCAGGATAGTGGGTGGGTGGGTGCTTCCTGGGGGGGGGGGCACTCTTTCGATGATAAATAAAGTCTTTGTTGATGTTCTTCTGGTGGGGGGAGAAGATGTCTTCACCTGGGAAAAAATAAAGCTGGAGATGCCCAGGCTCAGTCCACAACCAGGTCTTAACGATGTTCTAAATTGGATAATTAATTGATGACTTTGCCTGGGCAGCTCCAGCTGTCCCAGGTGAAGCAATAGGCAAGGGGTGCTTGTTGATAGTGTGAATCTTTTATTCAAACCAATAATACAAATTACATAGTAAAACCATTACATTCATCCATCAAAATACAGTACAAATACCCCCAAACAATACCACACTTTTTTTTTATATTAAAATAATACATCTCACTTAACTCCACATAAAACAACCCATTTCAACACCACAGTGTACAAACACATAGCACCATCACAATCCAACTAAATGCCACATATAACATCCACTCCAATAACCCAAGAAACCTGTTCCGCGCCAGTCCCACTGGCACCGCCCACCCGACCATCCACTCAATTGTTCTCCGTGCTGGGCCTCCCGCCCAGGCCACTCTCCTCCGGGTCTTCTACCTTGGGCCTTCTGCACCGGACCCTCCGCACCGGCATTCCCCGCAAGCAGCCGGGGTGTGGCGCTCACCCGTTCACACAGCACCGAGCCGAGAATCTCGCAGCCCCAGCTTCTGCCTCTGCCTCTGTCTGTCCTCCCCCGGGTGCCGCCTGGGGTTCTCCGTGCTGGGCCTCCCGCCCAGGCCACTCTCCTCCGGGTCTTCCACCTTGGGCCTTCTGCGAAGCGGACAACTTGGAGTGCATTAAATTAAAATAACATTTCCCGGGGAAACGATGCACTCCAGTCCCTGCGGCGCCCACCGGTCTCGGAAGGCTTCAAGTGTGCCGGCGGACACCGCATGCTCCATCTCCAGGGCCACCCGGGCGCGAACATAGCCGCGGAAGAGAGGCAGGCAATTGGGCCGAACGACCCCCTCGACCGCCCGCTGCCTGGACCTGTTAATGGCCACTTTGGCCAGGCCCAGGAGCAGTCCTACGAGGAGGTCCTCCGACTTGCTCTCTCCCCTCCGCACCGGGTGACCGTAGATCAGGAGCGTGGGACTGAAGTGCAACCAAAAAGCGAGGAGCAGCCCCTTCAAATATTCAAAGAGGGGCTGCAACCTCTCACATTCCACATAAACGTGGAACACGGACTCCTCGAGGCCGCAAAAAAGACAGGCGGCCTGGGAGTCCGTGAACCTACTTAAAAACCGATTGCACGGGACTGCTCCGTGCAACACCCTCCAGGCCATGTCCCCAATAGAAAAGGGGAGTACTCCCGCATAGAGAGCCCTCCATTGGGGACCTTCGCCTCCGCCGGACGGCAAGATGGCACGCCAAGGCGTGTCCGGACGGCAGGCGAAGATGACAAAGTGGAAAGTGTGCAGGAGCAGCCCGTACAGGAAACCCCTCCGTGCAGAACTGAAGGGCACGGAGGGCATTTCCCCGAGACGGCTCAAGTTGTGAGGCGCCGGTTCCCGAGAGGGGTTTCGGGGCCGTGCGCCGATGAGGAATTCCGTCCGAACGGAGGTCAGTTCGGACGGGATCGCCCCACGTACTTGAGCCTCCTCGATACACCTAGTGGAGTCCGGGCCCAGTGCCACTTTCAGCAACTCGATGGCTTTGGCCGCGCGCCAGACGTCTGCCCAGGAGAGGCGCCGCGCCAACTCCTCTGGCGCCATCCAGCCCGCTCCTCCGCCATCGAGCAGGTCCCTGACTCTGGTCACCTTGCCTGGCACAGCCCTGCCCTCCGCCAGCCAGCCGATCCGTCGGACGTGGAGGTGCGGATTCCTGAACAGCGGCTCCCGAAGGAGAGCCGCCACTCCTGACGGGGGAGAACTCCGCCTGGAGGCGACCTGGTTCCAGACCCATAGCAGTTCCTGGTAAAAGACAGGCAGCTCCCACAGGTAGGCTCGCGTGCGGCCCAATTCCACAAACAGGAGCTGCGTGTCGTAGTTGAGGCCGTGCATCTGGCGGAAGAAATACGTCGCCAGCGCACACCATCTGGGAGGATTCTCGACGTAAAGGTACCTCTGCAGCGTCTGAAGACGGAAAGTCGCCGCCTGGGTGCGAAGGCACACCAGTGCCTGACCGCCCTCCCTAAGCGGGAGACACAGAACCGCGGCAGAGACCCAGTGCTTCCTTTTGTCCCAGAAGAAGTCGATGAGCATCTTCTGTATCTTGGCGACAAACGCAGGGGGAGGGATCAAAGTGACCAACCGGTACCACAACATGGCGGCCACCAGCTGGTTTATGACCAGCGCTCGACCCCTGTAGGACAACACTCGGAGCAACCCCGTCCAGCGTCCTAGGCGAGCGGTGACCTTGGCCTCCAGCTCTTGCCAGTTCGCCGGCCAGGTGTCCTCGGCAGGGCTGAGGTAGACTCCCAAGTAGAGGAGGTGTGTTGTGCTCCAGGCGAAGGGCCTGAACTCCTCCGGCAGGGAGTCCACCTGCCACTGGCCCACCAGGAGTCCAGAACATTTCTCCCAGTTGATCCTGGCGGAGGATGCGTCCGAGTAAATCTGCTGGCATTCTCGCATCCTCCGCAGGTCGACGGGATCCGTGACCATGAGGAGCACGTCATCGGCGTAAGCCGAGAGGACGACCTCCACGCCCGGCCCTTGCAGAGCCAGTCCCGTCAACCTCTTCCGCAAGAGGCGCAGGAAAGGCTCCACGCAAACGGCATATAACTGACCGGACATGGGGCATCCCTGACGCACCCCCCTCCCGAAGCGAAGGGGCGCCGTCAAAGACCCGTTAACTTTAATCAGACACTCCGCGGCGGCGTACAGAAGTCGGATCCGGGCGACGAAATGCGTCCCGAACCCGAATGCGCGCAGAGTCCCGAAGAGATACTCGTGATCCACCCTGTCGAACGCCTTCTCCTGATCCAGGGAAAGGAAGGCGACCGACAGACCAGTCCTCTGGGAAAGGTGGACCAGGTCCCGGACCAGATGGATGTTGTCGTGGATTGTCCGGCCCGGGACAGTGTAGGACTGGTCGGGGTGGATCATGTGGGCCAGCACGGTGCCGAGGCGGGCAGACATGGCCCTGGCAAAAATTTTATAGTCCGTGCTGAGGAGGGAGACCGGGCGCCAGTTTTTTAAAAGGCGGAGATCACCCCTCTTGGGCAGCAGGACGATAACCGCCCTGCGCCAAGAGAGGGGCATCTCCCCGGTCGCCAGACTTTCCCCCAGGACCCGCGCGTAGTCGCCCCCCAAGACGTCCCAGAACGCCCTGTGGAACTCCACGGTCAGCCCGTCCAGCCCCGGGGACTTTCCCCTCGAGAGCTGGCGCAGGGCGCCGGTCAGCTCCGCCAAACTTAGCGGAGCGTCCAATTCTTCGGCGCCCTCCGGGCCGACCTTCGGCAGGTCCTCCCACAAAACTCTGCGCGCATCCTCGCTGGACGGATCCGGAGAGAACAGAGCCCCGTAATAGGCCCGGGTCCCCGCGCTGATCCCCTCCGGATCCGAGACCAGAGATCCGTCGTCGGCCAGCAGCCCCAAGAGCTGCTTACGGACCCCTCGTCTTTTTTCCAGCGAGTAGAAGAAGGGGGAGCCGCGGTCCAGATCCCGCAGGAACTGGATTCGCGACCTCACGTACGCGCCTCGGGACCCGACCAGCTGCAGGTCCTTCAGCGCGCCCTTCTTCTCTTCGTACACCTTCCGCAGGGCCGGGTCTTCGACGACTTGACCGAGACGGGACTCCAGGTCGAGCACTTCTTTCTCCAATCGCCCGACCCGGGCCTCCCGCCTCTTGGTCGACCCCTTCGCGTACTCCTGACAGAAGAGACGGACGTGAGCCTTGCCCACGTCCCACCATAGCCTCAAGGAGGGGAAGCCCCCCTGCTTCCTTCTCCAGTCGGCCCAGAACCGGCGAAACGAATCCCGGAACCGCACGTCCTCCAGCAGCAGGTTGTTAAAATGCCAGTACGCGGACCCCCCCGGCGCCTGCAACGGAGCGAGCTCCGCCCACACCAGGTGGTGGTCCGTGCACGGCACCGGCCGCATGGAAGCCGCCGGAACGCAGGAGACGTACGCCCGGGAAATATAAAGGCGGTCGATTCTGGACCTTCCTCCTCCAGACCCCACCCAAGTGAAGGCGCTGGAGTCGGGATGGAGATTTCGCCAGACGTCCACCAAGTCGAAGGACCCGACCAGGTCCCTCAACTTCACCGTCGCTGTCAGGCTTCGCGGAGGGCCCGAACGGTCCCTCGCCTCGAGGGTACAATTAAAATCCCCCCCGAGGATGACGCACTCGCCGACGTCGACGGTGCCCAGAAGAGCGGACACTTCATCGAAGAAGCGCACTTGCTGCGCACCGGGCTGGGGGGCGTACACGTTCACTAAATGGAGCGGCACGCCCCCCAGACGAACAGTGACCTGGAGCAAGCGGCCCGGCACATGCTCCTTGACCCCCAAGATCTCCGGCTGAAAATGCGGGGCCAGCAAGATAGCCACCCCACCGGAAACGTTGGAGAGGTGACTCATGCTGACCCCTCCTCGCCACTCCAGGAGCCACGTGGCCTCGTCTCCCGGAACGGTGTGAGTTTCCTGCAGGAAGCACACCGCATGCCTCCCTTCCCGAAGGACCGAGAAGTTATTAAATCTACGGCGTGCCTCTCTGCTGCCGTTGATGTTGAGGCTGGCTATGGTTATCTTCATGACAAGAGCATAGTGCAACCTCTACCTTACTCTAACGGGAGGAGGGAGCACGGCCGCTAGTCGACCGCCACTCCCTTCCAAGCCCAGCGAGGAAATTCTGGATCCGACGCCGCTCGGCCAGGCCCACGCCCCCGTCCGCGCCCATGGTTTTGACTGCGGCGCGGACGGAGCAAACGAGCAGCGCCAGATCCGACCATTTATCGATGGCCAGCCGGATTATATCCTGGCGACCCTGGCCCATGGCCACAAAGTCCCGGAGTTCCACAACGGGGATGAGGGGGGACCCGGAGGAGGGCACGAGGGCATCCGCCGCCTCACTAGCGACGGATTCCATATCATCCTCAGTGTCCTCCGCCGGGTCCCCGTCCTCCTCCGGGGGGTCGCCATCGGCCAGCCCTACCTCTGCCCCGATCCCACCCCCAGGATCGGCAGCAGAGGAGTCCTCCCTGGGCTCCTCCAGAGGCGCCGGGTCAGGAAGCGGCGGCGGCTCGGGGCCCCCCTCCGCCCCCGGCACCGGGGTGCACAGGGAAACCGGGGAGCACATTAGTGCCAGTTCCCTCAACAACCCCGGCGCCAGCGTCGCAGACGGAGTCAGGGGGCCTTCCCCTTCACCGCCACCATCCTCCGACCCAGCGGACCAGGTACCCTGGTTATATTGCTCAACCAGGTCGAGCAGTGCCTGGGAGTGGTCCTGACCGTACACGGCGGGCTCTGCCTCATCGGCCTCGCCCGCCCCGGTCCCCAGGATGCCCGACCTGGCGAGAAACAACGGATCAGCGTAACTCCCCACCGCGGGTAGTTCCGCGGCCCCCCCCATGAGCAGGGCCTCTCCCCCATCCCCGGGAGGCACAGGCTGGACAGACTCATCTGTCATGCCCTCCCGGGGGACAGGCGGCCCCTGCCGGATCTCGGTGATGGTGTCGGTGGGGGGGGGGCGCAGCACCCGCGGCGGGCAACGACTCCCCTTGCGAGGGGGGACCCCGTTCCTCACGGTCCTCCCCCTCATCCAGGATGTCGCGCCTCCTTTTCGAAGAGGAGGGACACGAAGGTTGGGAGACCTCCATGCATACCGAGGCCTCCACCTCCGCTCCCCCCTGTCGATCGGTCTGCTCGGGGGTCCCGGGCCCGGTCACGGCCGCAGGTCCTCGATTTTGCCGCCTTGGCGGATGCGGCCGCAGGCCCGGGCACAAGGTCCCTCGCATTCTCGAACTCCGCCGCCACCCGCGCAAGGTGTAGGGGCGTAAGCTCGGGTAAGTCATCATATATGTGAAGGGGACCCGCCTGAAGGTGTTTGCTTTTCCTCCGCGCCTTCCTTCCAGTCGGACGCTCCCCCTCCCCTTCGCCGGAGGCCGCGACGGCGTTGACCTCCGGCGTCGACCGCGCATCGGGTGTCGCAGACGTGCGGACAGAAACAGGGGGAGGAGCGGCGGCGGCGCCAGCCTTGGCCGCCTCAGATGCTTTGGCGACCTTGGAGGCGGGGCAGTTCTTTATGTGCCCCACCTCCTTACAGGCATGGCACCGCACACCGTCCGACGTCCAGAAGACGCGGTAGGCGGTCCCCTCGTGTGTTATGCTAAATGCGCCTTCCGTGTCTTCCTCCCGCGCCAGCTGGATAAACAGCTGGCGCCGGAAGGAGAAGACGTGCCGGAGGCTGGCCTCCCTGCAGCCGAGCGGGATCGGATTAATCCCCGACCTCACCTCCCCCAGTTGACGTAGGTGGGGGAGGAGGAGCTCAACCGGAACAAATGGCGGGACATTCGATAGTATGAGTCGCTGCTCGGTGGCCTCGAGCGGATCCACCGGCAGGAAGGTCCCGCCCACGGTGAGCCCCTCGGTGACGGCCAGGGACACCGCCCGCTCCGACCGCAGGAAGAACACAGCCTTACCGTACATTTTAGAGGCCGCAACGATGGCTGAGGGGCCGACTACCCCAGCCATGGCTTTGACGCAAGCCTCTATGGTCATGTTGGGGTGAGTGTAGCTCTTCACCCCCAGCTTTTTTGTCAATAGCCTGAAAGGCGACGGGGCAGCAGAAGCAGCGGGACCAGCTGTGGCCGTGGCTGCCACACCCGCGTACGACCTTGCTTGCCCCGCCGCCGGCGAAGATGTGCTCGCCATACTGAGGTGGTATAAAGGGCTACACCCACCCCAAGTCACAGGCCGGGTGATGTTTAAGTGGCCTTGGGTTTTTTTGTCTTTTCCCCCGAGCAGAGGGGGTTGTTTTGAGAAAAAGAAGGCACACCTCTCCCTTTTATGATTGGAATTGGGAGTGGCCTTCTCCCCTCTGCTCAATTGGGTAATAAATAAGGTTTGAGGTGCCTCATTAGAGAGAGGCAAGAGAGAGAGAGAGAGAGAGGGGGTGGGAAGGAGGAAAGGGGGAAGGCCGCACGGGCCTATTCGCCACTCAGGATAGTGGGTGGGTGGGTGCCTCCTGGGGGGGGGGGGGGCACTCTTCGATGATAAATAAAGTCTTTGTTGATGTTCTTCTGGTGGGGGGAGAAGATGTCTTCACCTGGGAAAAAATAAAGCTGGAGATGCCCAGGCTCAGTCTACAACCAGGTCTTAACAATGTTCTAAAATGTGAAGCAATAGGCAAGGGGTGCTTGTTGATGGTGTGTGTGGCCGAGTTGTTAGCAAGAGCCACACACACTCCCCTTGCTATCCCGGTCTTCTCCTTCTTCTTTCCTCCCCCCACCTCAAATACAAAGTCTTTTGGAGAGTGCCCTTTTTAACACCCACCTCTCGATGTTGTTTTCCTTCTCGATGGCTCGCTCTCCCTCCTTCCAAGCAGATGTTGGTCTTGTTCTCCCCTCTCTCCCTCTCTCGTAATGGAGAGCAGTTGGGGAGGCAGTGATGGAAAGGCTTCCCTCTGTTGCTGTTGCTGGTCTCCTCTCTCTCCTCTCCTCTCCTCTCTCACCTCAGCAGCAGTCGTGGTTGTAGCTGTAGCTGCAGGCGTGGTGGAGGTGGAAAAGGTCTCCACTCTGTCCTTCGTGGCTCCTTCTCCTTCTAGGCACAGAGAAAAGAGACCTCTCCTTTCCCCTCCTCTTCTCAGCAAACGGCGCTCACCCGTTCACGCAGCACCGTGTTGAGCTGAGTCCCTCGCAGCCGCAGCCTCAGCCTCAGCCTCTGCCTCTGCCTCCGTCTGTCCTCACCTGGGACCGCACTCGGGGTGTGGGTGTGTGTGTGTGTGTGTGGCTTTTGTAAAAGCTAGGCCGCACACACCATATTAAACACCCCTTCCTATTGCCTGACCTGGGACAGCTGGAGCTGCCTAGGTGAAGTCCCCAATTAATTTAATCTTATTGGGCATCGTTAAGACCTGGTGCAGGACTGAGCCTGGGCATCTCCAGCTGTCCCAGGTAAAGACATCTTCTCCCCCCACCAGAAGACCACCACCAAAGACTTTTATTACATCGGAGAGTGCACCCCCTGCCAACACCCACCCACCCACCATCCTGAGTGGCGACCCTGCCCTTGCGGCTTCCCTCCTTCCCACCCCCTCTCTCTCTCTCTTTGTCTCTTGTCTCTCTCTGCCTCTCTCTCTAAGAGGCACCTCAATCTATTTTTAATTAAGTACCCATTGAGCAGAGGGGAGAAGGCCCCTCTCCCAATTAATTCATATAAAGGGAGAGGTGTGCCTTCAATTTAAGAGCTCCCTCTGCTCGGGAAAACAAAAACAAAAAAACCGAGGCCATTAACACCTTCAGGCCTGTGACTTGGGGTGAGTGTAGCCCTTAAAGACCAACCCATCATGGCGACCACATCTTCGCCGGTGGCGGGGGCAGCGAGGACATACGCAAGCGTGGCAGCCGCGGCCACGGCCGCAGCCACGAGTCCTCCTATTACCCCGTCACCTTTTACCCTCCTTACGAGGAAGAATGGGGTCAAGAGCTACACTCACCCCAACATGACTATAGAGGCGTGCGTAAAAGCCATGGCTGGGGTTGTCGGCCCTTCAGCCATCGTCGCCGCCTCTAAAATGTACGGCAAGGCTGTGTTCTTCCTGGGGTCGGAGCGGGCGGTGTCCCTGGCCATCGAGAAGGGGCTCACCGTGGGCGGGACCTTCCTGCCGGTGGACCCCCTTGAGGCCACCGCGCAAAGGATTGTGGTTTCCAACGTCCCACCCTTTGTTCCGGGTGAGCTCCTCCTCCCCCACCTACGTCAACTGGGGGAGGTGAGGTCGGGGATCACACCCATCCCGCTCGGCTTCCGGGAAGCCAGCCTTCGGCACGTCTTCTCCTTCCGGCGCCAGCTTTTCGTCCGGCTGGCGCGGGAGGAGGACGCGGACGGCGCGTTCACGGTGCTCCACGGGGGGACCGCCCACCGCGTCTTCTGGACCTCGGACGGCGTGCGGTGCTACGCCTGTAAGGAGGTGGGGGCACGTCCGCAAAAACTGCCCCGCCTCCAAGGCCGACACGACACCTGGCGCG